>JAZGLO010006698.1:3197186-3572186 GCA_036873155.1 Biomphalaria sudanica
TATCAAATGGTTTTATGAACAGGCAGGAAAAAAAAAGAATGGGACGATATGGAAACGATTGTCACCTCAAACGCACGCTTAGGGCTAGCCACCATAACAATTTATAAAACCTGATGCAAAGCAAATCCTCACATTAAAGCTTCAAACACTGGTTTTAAAGTTAATAGTCATTTGGATACAACGTTCAGGAAATTTTGAGGGAGCTTTCGATATTCTATTTTTTATCGTTTTTTTTTTTTTTTACAAAAGTGAATTTATTTGATTACTTTGTTGTCACTCCTAAGTTCTTAGCAAGTCAAGAGTCATGGTCCCAAGCGCAGTGGACCCCTAATGGTCGTGGGCCCGCCCGGGTTCATTGAGCCCCTTCGCGCCATGGATGCTAGAAGAAGGAGCATTTGTATAAATTTGTCCTAGCATATGGAACGAGGAATATGTCTTTATCTTTGTGTGTTGAGAAAGTCTAATATAATATAAACACAATGGATGGGTCCACCTGCACTGGTTCTAAAATGACTAATGATTATTCCAATCTACTCGATGACCAAATCGAAGAAAGGCCAGGATGATCTGCTCAGTAGAACTAAGATAGGTCAATATGTTGGCCATGTATGACATAAACTGTCTGTGTGTATCTAACGGACGTGTGTCAATACGAGTCCCTACGGAGTCCTGGTCATTATCTCTCCATCTCTAGCAGCCATATCTTTCCGAAGTAGAATAGACGTAATTAGAGATTTCAAAGGAATCATTATTCCGAACGACCCGTTACCCCACCAAGCCCTCCACAATTTTTCGCAGGAACAAAATGAGTTCAAAGAATAGAAATTGTCTTCATTTCATTTCCTTTTTTTATGTGTACACACACACAGAGATACACACACACAGATACACACACACACACAGATACACACACACAGATACACACAAACACAGATACACACACACACACAGATACACACACACAGAGTTTGTAGTGGAAATATAGGAAGGAAGTGCAAATAACATAAAGATAGGAGCAGTGGCGTCACTAGGGAGGTGCGGGCCGCACCGCGTGACACCGACCGTAGTGACGCCACTGGATAGGAGCTCTTCTAGACGAAATATTGAGATAAATGGGATTGATGTAACAAAGGCGGGGCTTGATCGATGACAACAACCACGGTTCTGTACTTGAGAATATCGCCTGGCACTAACCATGGATCTCTCTACACCACATCTAGATTCCAAACATTTGTTCCTTTGTTCCAAAGCTAAAATGTTTTTCTGATTGGTAGAAGTTAACTAGTCACGAACTAGCTATTCAAGAGGTCAAGCAGACCAATGAGCCACCCAAATCTTGCCCTTCCCCCCCCCCCCCC
Organism: Biomphalaria sudanica; assembly: GCA_036873155.1. Classification (NCBI taxonomy): domain Eukaryota; kingdom Metazoa; phylum Mollusca; class Gastropoda; family Planorbidae; genus Biomphalaria; species Biomphalaria sudanica. Next base: position 3,198,545 of record JAZGLO010006698.1, read on the forward strand.
ACAGCTGTAACAAGACCGAACACAAAACGGTCGAAACTTTCCTTACAAAATGGAGATTTACTACAACCAGTCATAGAAACAATATGTATGGATAGCTTACCAGCCACACCTAGCATTTTTCAAAGATATGACAAAGACATCACATATTAGAGTAAGTTCATTTAGAAACTAATGACTTGGACCAGGAATAATTTATTTGCATTTTAAAACTTCATTGAATATCCTATCAACAAACAAATGTGACTATTAGTCTTGATCCCAACTTCACAAATACGTGTTTGTGTATATGTGTGCCTAGTACTTTGTGTTTTATAGTGCTCTTTGTTCCTTTGTTCTCATGATCCCATTCTCTTGTAGAGCTATGACGTCTGCTACTTGATCCTCTTTGCTGTCTTATAGATTTATGACGTCTGCTACTTGATCCTCTTTGCTGTCTTATAGATTTATGACGTCTGCTAATTGATCCTCTTCGCTGTCTTATAGATCTATGACGTCTGCTGCTTGATCCTCTTTGCTGTCTTATAGATTTCTGACGTCTGCTAATTGATCCTCTTCGTTGTCTAATAGATCTATGACGTCTGCTACTTGATCCTCTTTGCTGTCTTATATATCTATGACGTCTGCTACTTGATCGTCTTTACAGTCTTATAGATTTATGACGTCTGCTAATTGATCCTCTTTGCTGTCGTATAGATCTATGACGTCTGCTACTTTATCGTCTTTACTGTCTTATAGATTTATGACGTCTGCTAATTGATCCTCTTCGCTGTCTTATAGATTTATGACGTCTGCTACTTTATCGTCTTTACTGTCTTATAGATTTATGACGTCTGCTAATTGATCCTCTTTGCTGTCGTATAGATCTATGACGTCTGCTACTTTATCGTCTTTACTGTCTTATAGATTTATGACGTCTGCTAATTGATCCTCTTCGCTGTCTTATAGATTTATGACGTCTGCTACTTTATCGTCTTTACTGTCTTATAGATCTATGACGTCTGCTAATTGATCCTCTTTGCTGTCTTATAGATTTATGACGTCTGCTACTTTATCGTCTTTACTGTCTAATAGATTTATGACGTCTGCTACTTTATCGTCTTTACTGTCTTATAGATCTATGACATATGCTACTTGATCCTCTTTGCTGTCTTATAGATTTATGACGTCTGCTACTTTATCGTCTTTACTGTCTTATAGATTTATGACGTCTGCTACTTTATCGTCTTTACTGTCTTATAGATCTATGACATCTGCTACTTGATCCTCTTTGCTGTCTTATAGATCTATGACGTCTGCTACTTGATCCTCTTTGCTGTCTTATAGATTTATGACGTCTGCTACTTTATCGTCTTTACTGTCTTAAACATTTATGACGTCTGCTACTTTATCGTCTTTACTGTCTTATAGATCTATGACGTCTGCTACTTGACCCTCTTTGCTGTCTTATAGATCTATGACGTCTGCTACTTTATCGTCTTTACTGTCTTATAGATTTATGACTTCTGCTAATTGATCCTCTTCGCTGTCTTATAGATCTATGACGTCTGCTACTTGATCCTCTTTGCTGTCTTATAGATTTATGACGTCTGCTACTTTATCGTCTTTACTGTCTTAAAGATTTATGACGTCTGCTACTTTATCGTCTTTACTGTCTTATAGATCTATGACCTCTGCTACTTGATCCTCTTTGCTGTCTTATAGATCTATGACGTCTGCTACTTTATCGTCTTTACTGTCTTATAGATTTATGACGTCTGCTAATTGATCCTCTGCTGTCTTATAGATTTATGACGTCTGCTACTTTATCGTCTTTACTGTCTTATAGATTTATGACGTCTGCTACTTTATCGTCTTTACTGTCTTATAGATCTATGACATCTGCTACTTGATCCTCTTTGCTGTCTTATAGATCTATGACGTCTGCTACTTTATCGTCTTTACTGTCTTATAGATTTATGACGTCTGATACTTTATCGTCTTTACTGTCTGATAGATCTATGACGTCTGCTACTTGATCCTCTTTGATGTCTTATAGATCTATGGCGTCTGCTAAGTTTTCCGTCTCTTGAGGGCATGGACAATCCAACTCATTACATGACTGACATGTTAATTGACAAGCACATTACATGACTGACATGTTAATTGACAAGCACATTACATGACTGACATGTTAATTGACAAGCACATTACATGACTGACATGTTAATTGACAAGCACATTACATGACTGACATGTTAATTGACAAGCACATTACATGACTGACATGTTAATTGACAAGCACATTACATGACTGACATGTTAATTGACAAGCACATTACATGACTGACATGTTAATTGACAAGCACATTACATGACTGACATGTTAATTGACAAGCACATTACATGACTGACATGTTAATTGACAGTTTACGTTACTTGACAGGCACCTGACTGGGACTTGTCAGGCACGAAACTTGACAAGCGAGTTACTTGACAGTTACCTTACTTAACAGGTACTTTACCGAGGGACTTGACATGTTTGTTACTTGACAGTCACGTTACTTTGGCAAGCACGTTACTTGATGTTGTTTTTAGGTAACCCATTCTATGCTCGAAAAATACTTGAAAGGAAAGAATTTTAAGAAGAATTTATCCTACCCGATAAAACAAGTTATGTTCTTCTTGGCTTTGTGTGTTCTAAGTGTTAGTGTTTCATGTTTTTTGGTACTTCATTTGTCTGTCATTTGTTTTGTCCGGGTCCAGTGTTTTACTAGTCGTGTGCATCTTAAACATAAGAATATATTTCACATCGAATTAAATTCACTTCTGTTAATATTTTATTTTTTGGGTTTGGGGGGGGGGTATGAGGGTTCGTTAAAGTTTCTGCTTTCTTGAGTGGAAGATCTGATACAACGGATACGTAATAGAGTCCAAACTAATTTTAAATAATAGATTTGTTACTTTCTTATTGTAAACATGTCTTTTATTAAGCATATTGTCCTAATTGTTTCATTATTTTATTATTGCATGATAGTTTGTTTTTTCAATGATTATAACTCAAGAATATCTGAAATGCTCAGTCTAATATCCTTGTGATAATAGAATTTTTTTTTATCATGTATCAAAGTCTATTTTCTGTGTTGAAACAATTTTTTTTTATCTTTTTGCACTATTTGATTTCATTGCTCAAATCATTGGGAAATCTTTTATTTTCTACGTATATTCTATGTCTTTGCCTTTCACTCACTGGCTTATTTGATTGGACAAGACAAGACAAAAGAACTCTCTCAAATGTAGGATCAAAAAGCTGCAAGACGTCTGCTTGCTTATGTTTCCTTCTTTCTTCTTTCACATTCGTTCTCTCTCTTTTTGTTTTGTCTGCACATCTGTCTCGTTATTTTCATTGAATCTAGAGCAATTTGAAAGTGTGCATATGTACACGTGTGTGTGTGTATTTAAATGTACGTGATGACGACAGATGAGTGCAACTGATTAGCCAACAAAATCTCAACGTTGGGAAGACTCATTAAAATACCATGTTTTCAGTCTCTTATTAACAATTAAGATGAGACCAACCAAGCTTTCTCTCTGCAATATGTTTTCTAGTTGGAACTAAAGAGGCACACTATGTTTTTTGTCCAATCTGCTTCTATTCATTTGCAAGCCGGGTCTTTTCACTAGTACAATCAATAATGAAACCAATGAAAGTACAGTACATAACACTGCGCCCTTAAACTGAACGTAACTACTAAATGACACGTTTTTTTTCTTTGGACTCGTTTACTGGATAAACTCCCCTTCAAGATTCCTGTACCCCCCCCCCCCCACACACACACACAGACTACCAATTTTCACTAATCAGGATAATAGTGTCGATCAAACCAGGTGCCAATAGTCACCTGCCAATAGTTCATCTTGCACACTTAAGCACGTAGACAATACCAGGAGCTTTTTGAGACCCATCGTTTGACCTTGGATAATTAAAGGTGAACTAGATAAAGTAAAACTTACTGCATGGCCTACTTAATGAGACAACTTTTCCAAACTGTTTCTACCGAGTCGAGACATTTCTAAATGAAGCAACAGAGAAAAGTTTTCTTCAGAACTTTATGACATTTCCTGTTTGGAGAAAATGTGTTAATCTAAACACTAAGACATTAGAGATTTTCATACTAAAGGTTATACAGAGCGATCTTTTCGTTCTTAACATTGTGATGTTTCATTTGATTCTACATAGCTAACTAAGGTTAAAAAGATTATGATCACAAACACACACATGTAGGCTATATATATATATGTATATAGGTCAGTGTATATGGTTTTAAAAATGTCTAGTTGATCTGTTAAGTAGGCCTCCTCGTTGAGGAAATATCTCGATGAAAGCCTGGCCATTACTGATGGTCGGAACGATGTCGCCAACGCCGGTAAAAAAAATCTCGCTTTTTTTCGACTCCATTTTATGAAATTCTCTAAAATGACAATAACGAAGCATAGCATATGAAATCTACGTATACAATTTTAACGTCACGAAAAAAGGTAACAGTTACATCCGGTTAATTGAATCCTCTTTTAAAGGGGACAGCCGGTTATTTTACTTACAGTTGAACGTAAGTAGACACTTGCTTTTGGGGATTTAGTCCCTACATTGCGGAGTTCGGACAGCAGTTATCTTTCTAGATGAGACTTTGTGGGTTTATGAGTCGTTAATATTATTTAAAACATGTATTAAAATAGAATAGAGGATGAAAGATGACAACTATGTCTACATTAACCCTAGCTCAATATGTCAGTGTGGTTCAACTCAATAACGTTGTCTTAGTGTGATCCAGCTCGATGATGTTGTCTTAGTGTAATCCAGCTCGATGACGTTATCTTAGTAAGATACAGCTCGATGACGTTGTCTTAGTGTGATCCAGCTCGATGACGTTGTCTTAGTGTGATCCAGCTCGATGACGTTATCTTAGTGTGATCCAGCTCGATGACGTTGTCTCAGTGTGATCCAGCCCGATGATGTTGTCTCAGTGTGATCCAGCCCGATGATGTTGTCTCAGTGTGATCCAGCCCGATGATGTTGTCTCAGTGTGATCCAGCCCGATGATGTTGTCTCAGTGTGATCCAGCCCGATGATGTTGTCTCAGTGTGATCCAGCCCGATGATGTTGTCTCAGTGTGATCCAGCCCGATGATGTTGTCTCAGTGTGATCCAGCTCCATGACGTTGTCTCAGTGTCGATTTACCAGGAGCTCCTGGAAATCTCCCAAAATTGCAAAAGATACGAAAAATTCCTTAAAATTTACAGAATATATAGACAAAAATTGTCATTTTGTAATTGTCTTTCAATATGGAAAACGCCAATCCTACGCGCGATAAATAAAAACGGCATTATGCATTAGCCGTAATAGTGTAATCTGGCGAAAGAAGCTTCTCGCGCCTCAAACTAATGAAGGTCAACAATTCTCAAAGATAGATTGAAACATTTGGTAATTCTTGCTATTGAGCGTGATCTATGTAGGAAACAGAATTATTATGATATACTGTATGACTTTGATACACGCAAGCCTCGTAAAGTAATTCTGTACGTAGTAAAGAATGAATAAAATGCATAGACGAATTTATTTTCTAATACAAACTTATTATACTTATTATCCGCTTCCCTACCCAAACTTTGCCCAGCGAAATTCGTTTCGCATAGGGCCCCACAATTGTTAAGTCCGGCCCTGCTATTTAGTGACCTGTAAATATACATAGTAGATTACTTGTTCTCTTTCCATGATTTCTTGGTCACAAAGGTTAAGTCCGGCGCTGCTATTTAGTGTTTGTAAAATGTTTTACATGTTTCGGATGTTCCTTCAGAGTTGACGATAGTTTACCGCAGGACGACGGGGGATGGGACAGTCCAGCGCGCAAACCGCACGACCAGGCAGCCATCCATAGCGAAGGATGAAAAAAAAAACTTGTCCCCCCCCCTTTTTTTTTTCCTTTACGTGAGGTAGAAATATAAAAAAAAGTGATCTTTCTTGGTTACAACGGTCCGGCCCCTGATATTTTGTGAATACTTGTTCTCCCCCCCCCCCCCCTTGTTTTTTCTTGGGGTGACTATCCGCAGAAATAAGAGAGCGATCTTTCCTTTACTTCTTGCTCGTCCAAACTGTTGAGCGCAGAAGAGAATTATATATATAGGTTACGTCCTGCAGCACAGAATGGAAAAGTCAGAAGGCCGGGAGACCAGAGTTAAAAGAACATGCTACATGTCCAGACACAGCTATTCACAGTACTCTGCCATCTCTATCAACACGCTTCGCTGACTTTTCATGTCATTGTTCTATTTATCTGAAATATATGTGACTACTTCATTATTGAGAGTCCGACGATAACATTCCTACTTGAAATATGAGCGCCTCCATGCCCCCTACTCACACTCTTTTTTCTCCCCACCCCCTTTCCCCCAATTTCCCAATGTCTCCCCAGGGAAGTGACACCACAGAAACGTCAGCCCAGCAGTACATTTTAAACGGCTACTACAACTGCTTCCTGGTCTACCTGACGGCAGTCAATGACACCCTGACTCACGGGGGCGATATCAGAGACGGGCAGACTTTCATCAAGAAAATATTTAACAGAACCTACCTGGGTAAGTAGACGCTGTGCCTGCAGTTTTGTGCAGTGGCGTGGTTGGAGGTGGGGTTGTTAGAGGTGGGGTTGTTAGAACACTTTGTAGAATCACCTGGTCACTATTAACTACACTCCCATGTTTATGTGTTTTGTCATACTTCAGTAACACAATATTCGTTTCTGGGAGGGGAATTTTCTCTCTCTTTCTTTTATGTATCAATCCGCCCCTCTCTCTCTCTCTCTCTCTGTCTCTCTCTTATGTACATGTATATATATATATATATATATTGAAAACAGATTCTAAACTTGTCTATGTTTAATTCTGAATGTTTAATGATACAAAGCTGCATACATAAGACTAGACTTGTTCTGAAAAAAAAAAGAAGAAAAAAAAATTAGTTATAAAATATTAAAATAATACAAGTGGATCATGTCATAGACATATATACATAGAAATGTGTCTGTTGGTTCAGGTCTCTCACTTTTCTGTCTCAGTGTTTCGTTGCTTTTAGTTTTCCTTCTTCCTTGTTTTTCATTATTTTCTCTCTCACACTCTCTTTGCCATCCAGCCAGCACTTTTGTCTCTCACACTTTCTTTACCATCCAGCCAGAACTTTTGTCTCTAACACTTTCTTTACCATCCAGCCAGAACTTTTGTCTCTCACACTTTCTTTACCATCCAGCCAGAACTTTTGTCTCTCACACTTTCTTTACCATCCAGCCAGCAACTTTTGTCTCACACTCTCTTTACCATCCAGCCAGAACTTTTGTCTCTCACACTTTCTTTACCATCCAGCCAGAACTTTTGTCTCTCACACTTTCTTTACCATCCAGCCAGAACTTTTGTCTCACACTCTCTTTACCATCCAGCAAGAACTTTTGTCTCTCACACTTTCTTTACCATCCAGCCAGCAACTTTTGTCTCACACTCTCTTTACCATCTAGCCAGCAACTTTTGTCTCACACTCTCTTTACCATCCAGCCAGAACTTTTGTCTCTCACACTTTCTTTACCATCCAGCCAGAACTTTTGTCTCTCACACTTTCTTTACCATCCAGCCAGAACTTTTGTCTCTCACACTTTCTTTACCACCCAGCCAGAACTTTTGTCTCTCACACTTTCTTTACCATCCAGCCAGCAACTTTTGTCTCTCACACTTTCTTTACCATCCAGCCAGAACTTTTGTCTCTCACACTTTCTTTACCATCCAGCCAGCAACTTTTGTCTCACACTCTCTTTACCATCTAGCCAGCAACTTTTGTCTCACACTCTCTTTACCATCCAGCCAGAACTTTTGTCTCTCACACTTTCTTCACCATCCAGCCAGAACTTTTGTCTCTCACACTTTCTTTACCATCCAGCCAGAACTTTTGTCTCTCACACTTTCTTTACCATCCAGCCAGAACTTTTGTCTCTCACACTTTCTTTACCATCCAGCCAGAACTTTTGTCTCTCACACTTTCTTTACCATCCAGCCAGCAACTTTTGTCTCACACTCTCTTTACCATCCAGCCAGAACTTTTGTCTCTCACACTTTCTTTACCATCCAGCCAGCAACTTTTGTCTCTCACACTTTCATTACCATCCAGCCAGAACTTTTGTCTCTCACACTTTCTTTACCATCCAGGGAGAACTTTTGTCTCTCACACTTTCTTTACCATCCAGCCAGCAACTTTTGTCTCACACTCTCTTTACCATCCAGCAAGAACTTTTGTCTCTCACACTTTCTTTACCATCCAGCCAGCAACTTTTGTCTCACACTCTCTTTACCATCTAGCCAGCAACTTTTGTCTCACACTCTCTTTACCACCCAGCCAGAACTTTTGTTTCTCACACTTTCTTTACCATCCAGCCAGAACTTTTGTCTCTCACACTTTCTTTACCATCCAGCCAGAACTTTTGTCTCTCACACTTTCTTTACCATCCAGCCAGAACTTTTGTCTCTCACACGCTCTTTACCATCCAGCCAGCAACTTTTGTCTCTCACACTTTCTTTACCATCCAGCCAGAACTTTTGTCTCTCACACTTTCTTTACCATCCAGCCAGAACTTTTGTCTCTCACATTTTCTTTACCATCCAGTCAGAACTTTCTTTACTATCCAGCCAGAACTTTTGTCTCTCACACTTTCTTTACCATCCAGCCAGAACTTTTGTCTCTCACACTTTCTTTACCATCCAGCCAGAACTTTTGTCTCTCACACTTTCTTTACCATCCAGCCAGAACTTTTGTCTCTCACACTTTCTTTACCATCCAGCCAGAACTTTTGTCTCTCACACTTTCTTTACCATCCAGCCAGAACTTTTGTCTCTCACACTTTCTTTACCATCCAGCCAGCAACTTTTGTCTCACACTCTCTTTACCATCTAGCCAGCAACTTTTGTCTCACACTCTCTTTACCATCCAGCCAGAACTTTTGTCTCTCACACTTTCTTCACCATCCAGCCAGAACTTTTGTCTCTCACACTTTCTTTACCATCCAGCCAGAACTTTTGTCTCTCACACTTTCTTTACCATCCAGCCAGAACTTTTGTCTCTCACACTTTCTTTACCATCCAGCCAGAACTTTTGTCTCTCACACTTTCTTTACCATCCAGCCAGCAACTTTTGTCTCACACTCTCTTTACCATCCAGCCAGAACTTTTGTCTCTCACACTTTCTTTACCATCCAGCCAGCAACTTTTGTCTCTCACACTTTCATTACCATCCAGCCAGAACTTTTGTCTCTCACACTTTCTTTACCATCCAGGGAGAACTTTTGTCTCTCACACTTTCTTTACCATCCAGCCAGCAACTTTTGTCTCACACTCTCTTTACCATCCAGCAAGAACTTTTGTCTCTCACACTTTCTTTACCATCCAGCCAGCAACTTTTGTCTCACACTCTCTTTACCATCTAGCCAGCAACTTTTGTCTCACACTCTCTTTACCACCCAGCCAGAACTTTTGTTTCTCACACTTTCTTTACCATCCAGCCAGAACTTTTGTCTCTCACACTTTCTTTACCATCCAGCCAGAACTTTTGTCTCTCACACTTTCTTTACCATCCAGCCAGAACTTTTGTCTCTCACACGCTCTTTACCATCCAGCCAGCAACTTTTGTCTCTCACACTTTCTTTACCATCCAGCCAGAACTTTTGTCTCTCACACTTTCTTTACCATCCAGCCAGAACTTTTGTCTCTCACATTTTCTTTACCATCCAGTCAGAACTTTCTTTACTATCCAGCCAGAACTTTTGTCTCTCACACTTTCTTTACCATCCAGCCAGAACTTTTGTCTCTCACACTTTCTTTACCATCCAGCCAGAACTTTTGTCTCTCACACTTTCTTTACCATCCAGCCAGAACTTTTGTCTCTCACACTTTCTTTACCATCCAGCCAGAACTTTTGTCTCTCACACTTTCTTTACCATCCAGCCAGAACTTTTGTCTCTCACACTTTTATTACCATCCAGCCAGCAACTTTTGTCTCTCACACTTTCTTTACCATCCAGACAGAACTTTTGTCTCTCACACTCTCTTTACCATCCAGCCAGAACTTTTGTCTCTCACACTTTCTTTACCATCCAGCCAGCAACTTTTGTCTCACACTCTCTTTACCATCTAGCCAGCAACTTTTGTCTCACACTCTCTTTACCATCCAGCCAGAACTTTTGTCTCTCACACTTTCTTTACCATCCAGCCAGAACTTTTGTCTCTCACACTTTCTTTACCATCCAGCTAGAACTTTTGTCTCTCACACTTTCTTTACCATCCAGCCAGAACTTTTGTCTCTCACACTTTCTTTACCATCCAGCCAGAACTTTTGTCTCTCACACTTTCTTTACCATCCAGCCAGCAACTTTTGTCTCACACTCTCTTTACCATCCAGCCAGAACTTTTGTCTCTCACACTTTCTTTACCATCCAGCCAGCAACTTTTGTCTCTCACACTTTCATTACTATCCAGCCAGAACTTTTGTCTCTCACACTTTCTTTACCATCCAGGGAGATCTTTTGTCTCTCACACTTTCTTTACCATCCAGCCAGCAACTTTTGTCTCACACTCTCTGTACCATCCAGCAAGAACTTTTGTCTCTCACACTTTCTTTACCATCCAGCCAGCAACTTTTGTCTCACACTCTCTTTACCATCTAGCCAGCAACTTTTGTCTCACACTCTCTTTACCATCCAGCCAGAACTTTTGTCTCTCACACTTTCTTTACCATCCAGCCAGAACTTTTGTCTCTCACACTTTCTTTACCATCCAGCCAGAACTTTTGTCTCTCACACTTTCTTTACTATCCAGCCAGAACTTTTGTCTCTCACACTTTCTTTACCATCCAGCCAGAACTTTTGTCTCTCACACTTTCTTTACCATCCAGCCAGAACTTTTGTCTCTCACACTTTCTTTACCATCCAGCCAGAACTTTTGTCTCTCACACTTTCTTTACCATCCAGCCAGAACTTTTGTCTCTCACACTTTCTTTACCATCCAGCCAGAACTTTTGTCTCTCACACTTTCTTTACCATCCAGCCAGCAACTTTTGTCTCTCACACTTTCTTTACCATCCAGCCAGAACTTTTGTCTCTCACACTTTCTTTACCATCCAGCCAGCAACTTTTGTCTCACACTCTCTTTACCATCTAGCCAGCAACTTTTGTCTCACACTCTCTTTACCATCCAGCCAGAACTTTTGTCTCTCACACTTTCTTCACCATCCAGCCAGAACTTTTGTCTCTCACACTTTCTTTACCATCCAGCCAGAACTTTTGTCTCTCACACTTTCTTTACCATCCAGCCAGAACTTTTGTCTCTCACACTTTCTTTACCATCCAGCCAGAACTTTTGTCTCTCACACTTTCTTTACCATCCAGCCAGCAACTTTTGTCTCACACTCTCTTTACCATCCAGCCAGAACTTTTGTCTCTCACACTTTCTTTACCATCCAGCCAGCAACTTTTGTCTCTCACACTTTCATTACCATCCAGCCAGAACTTTTGTCTCTCACACTTTCTTTACCATCCAGGGAGAACTTTTGTCTCTCACACTTTCTTTACCATCCAGCCAGCAACTTTTGTCTCACACTCTCTTTACCATCCAGCAAGAACTTTTGTCTCTCACACTTTCTTTACCATCCAGCCAGCAACTTTTGTCTCACACTCTCTTTACCATCTAGCCAGCAACTTTTGTCTCACACTCTCTTTACCACCCAGCCAGAACTTTTGTTTCTCACACTTTCTTTACCATCCAGCCAGAACTTTTGTCTCTCACACTTTCTTTACCATCCAGCCAGAACTTTTGTCTCTCACACTTTCTTTACCATCCAGCCAGAACTTTTGTCTCTCACACGCTCTTTACCATCCAGCCAGCAACTTTTGTCTCTCACACTTTCTTTACCATCCAGCCAGAACTTTTGTCTCTCACACTTTCTTTACCATCCAGCCAGAACTTTTGTCTCTCACATTTTCTTTACCATCCAGTCAGAACTTTCTTTACTATCCAGCCAGAACTTTTGTCTCTCACACTTTCTTTACCATCCAGCCAGAACTTTTGTCTCTCACACTTTCTTTACCATCCAGCCAGAACTTTTGTCTCTCACACTTTCTTTACCATCCAGCCAGAACTTTTGTCTCTCACACTTTCTTTACCATCCAGCCAGAACTTTTGTCTCTCACACTTTCTTTACCATCCAGCCAGAACTTTTGTCTCTCACACTTTCTTTACCATCCAGCCAGCAACTTTTGTCTCACACTCTCTTTACCATCTAGCCAGCAACTTTTGTCTCACACTCTCTTTACCATCCAGCCAGAACTTTTGTCTCTCACACTTTCTTCACCATCCAGCCAGAACTTTTGTCTCTCACACTTTCTTTACCATCCAGCCAGAACTTTTGTCTCTCACACTTTCTTTACCATCCAGCCAGAACTTTTGTCTCTCACACTTTCTTTACCATCCAGCCAGAACTTTTGTCTCTCACACTTTCTTTACCATCCAGCCAGCAACTTTTGTCTCACACTCTCTTTACCATCCAGCCAGAACTTTTGTCTCTCACACTTTCTTTACCATCCAGCCAGCAACTTTTGTCTCTCACACTTTCATTACCATCCAGCCAGAACTTTTGTCTCTCACACTTTCTTTACCATCCAGGGAGAACTTTTGTCTCTCACACTTTCTTTACCATCCAGCCAGCAACTTTTGTCTCACACTCTCTTTACCATCCAGCAAGAACTTTTGTCTCTCACACTTTCTTTACCATCCAGCCAGCAACTTTTGTCTCACACTCTCTTTACCATCTAGCCAGCAACTTTTGTCTCACACTCTCTTTACCACCCAGCCAGAACTTTTGTTTCTCACACTTTCTTTACCATCCAGCCAGAACTTTTGTCTCTCACACTTTCTTTACCATCCAGCCAGAACTTTTGTCTCTCACACTTTCTTTACCATCCAGCCAGAACTTTTGTCTCTCACACGCTCTTTACCATCCAGCCAGCAACTTTTGTCTCTCACACTTTCTTTACCATCCAGCCAGAACTTTTGTCTCTCACACTTTCTTTACCATCCAGCCAGAACTTTTGTCTCTCACATTTTCTTTACCATCCAGTCAGAACTTTCTTTACTATCCAGCCAGAACTTTTGTCTCTCACACTTTCTTTACCATCCAGCCAGAACTTTTGTCTCTCACACTTTCTTTACCATCCAGCCAGAACTTTTGTCTCTCACACTTTCTTTACCATCCAGCCAGAACTTTTGTCTCTCACACTTTCTTTACCATCCAGCCAGAACTTTTGTCTCTCACACTTTCTTTACCATCCAGCCAGAACTTTTGTCTCTCACACTTTTATTACCATCCAGCCAGCAACTTTTGTCTCTCACACTTTCTTTACCATCCAGACAGAACTTTTGTCTCTCACACTCTCTTTACCATCCAGCCAGAACTTTTGTCTCTCACACTTTCTTTACCATCCAGCCAGCAACTTTTGTCTCACACTCTCTTTACCATCTAGCCAGCAACTTTTGTCTCACACTCTCTTTACCATCCAGCCAGAACTTTTGTCTCTCACACTTTCTTTACCATCCAGCCAGAACTTTTGTCTCTCACACTTTCTTTACCATCCAGCTAGAACTTTTGTCTCTCACACTTTCTTTACCATCCAGCCAGAACTTTTGTCTCTCACACTTTCTTTACCATCCAGCCAGAACTTTTGTCTCTCACACTTTCTTTACCATCCAGCCAGCAACTTTTGTCTCACACTCTCTTTACCATCCAGCCAGAACTTTTGTCTCTCACACTTTCTTTACCATCCAGCCAGCAACTTTTGTCTCTCACACTTTCATTACTATCCAGCCAGAACTTTTGTCTCTCACACTTTCTTTACCATCCAGGGAGATCTTTTGTCTCTCACACTTTCTTTACCATCCAGCCAGCAACTTTTGTCTCACACTCTCTGTACCATCCAGCAAGAACTTTTGTCTCTCACACTTTCTTTACCATCCAGCCAGCAACTTTTGTCTCACACTCTCTTTACCATCTAGCCAGCAACTTTTGTCTCACACTCTCTTTACCATCCAGCCAGAACTTTTGTCTCTCACACTTTCTTTACCATCCAGCCAGAACTTTTGTCTCTCACACTTTCTTTACCATCCAGCCAGAACTTTTGTCTCTCACACTTTCTTTACTATCCAGCCAGAACTTTTGTCTCTCACACTTTCTTTACCATCCAGCCAGAACTTTTGTCTCTCACACTTTCTTTACCATCCAGCCAGAACTTTTGTCTCTCACACTTTCTTTACCATCCAGCCAGAACTTTTGTCTCTCACACTTTCTTTACCATCCAGCCAGAACTTTTGTCTCTCACACTTTCTTTACCATCCAGCCAGAACTTTTGTCTCTCACACTTTCTTTACCATCCAGCCAGCAACTTTTGTCTCTCACACTTTCTTTACCATCCAGACAGAACTTTTGTCTCTCACACTCTCTTTACCATCCAGCCAGAACTTTTGTCTCTCACACTTTCTTTACCATCTAGCCAGCAACTTTTGTCTCTCACACTTTCTTTACCATCCAGCCAGCAACTTTTGTCTCTCACACTTTCTTTACCATCCAGCCAGCAACTTTTGTCTCTCACACTTTCTTTACCATCCAGCCAGCAACTTTTGTCTCACACTCTCTTTACCATCCAGCCAGCAACTTTTGTCTCTCACACTTTCTTTACCATCCAGCCAGCAACTTTTGTCTCACACACTTTCTTGACCATCCAGCCAGCAACTTTTGTCTCACACACTTTCTTGACCATCCAGCCAGCAACTTTCACTTTCTTCTACAGAAATCTACAGAATGTTGGGGGGGGGGGGGGGGTGCTCGATGTACAATGATAACCAAAGAGACAAAAAAAGATCCAGAATATCTTTGTTGTAAAAAGATTTCAAGAAAATGAAGGGTGGTTGATGAGATTAAAGGAAAACTTCATAAATGCTTTCCAATAGCTTCCAATTAGTAGTTCAACAGAATATTCTCTTTCAAGTGAAAAGCAATTCTAAAGTAGATGGCTGATGTCCAGGGCTTTTCAACGCGAGCATAAATACTAGATAAACTTTGCTGTAAATTAAGTTTTAAGTTTAATTTTAAGTTTTATTCAATTACTAAATAGCCATGTTTTCTCCCTCTTTGAGTTTAGTCTACCTACCAGACTTTATGTGTTTGGGTAGAAAGGACGAGTTTGTTATGGGACAGAGCAACACTTCGCCGTGATAAAACACAAGATTTCATCAATTCACTGCGACTACGTTGTTCTGGAATATATGATGCTCTCTTGAAGCATTTTTTCTTATTATAAAAACTATCCTGACAAGATTATTGGAATGTCTTTTCATTATGTTTTGTATCTAGTAATCACTTAAACCAGCGGTTCTCAACCTGTGGGTCGCAACCCCTTTGGGGGTCGATTGATTATTTGCCAGGGGTCGCCATATTGAAATAATGGATGGTGTGTGTGTATGTGTGTGTGTGTGTATGTGTGTGTGTGTGAGGGAGGGGGAGTCGATGCAGAGTAGAGATATTGTAAAAAGGGGTCACCGAGCCTAAAATGTTGAGAATCGCTGACTTAAACTGTCCTGACATGATTCTTGAAATGTCTTTTGATTATGTTTTGTATCTAGTGGGTGATGAAGGAGAGTTTAAGATCACTGCAGAAGGCAACAGAGTGGTGGATATGGCCGTGGCAGACATGGTGGACGAAGTGCTTGGACAGTTTCAGGTAGGCTAACTGGAAACAATTTTTAGCGGCCACCTTAAGGAAAATAGACTCTACTATTAATGTATTATGTACTCTGTCTGTATAGCCTTTGACAATCTGATCTCAACCTATGTGGTTTGCTAATTTTAGATGCAACGGCTACTTATTTTTATGTCTTCCGAAACGAATGATTGATCTTTTTATTTAATTAAACAAGGCGTTTTTTTTTCTTTATAAAAATACACCACTTTTAAATGAATACATAGATGTATTTAAAACAAAACTATATAAATGTTTTCGCACCATGCGTAGTGTACATTTCTTATAAGGACCTCCTAGCTTTTGATGGTGCACCAGTATAAATAGAGATTAGAAAAAACACAACATTTAGTAGATCCACGAAATACTATTACCATTAAATACATAGACCCAGTACAATTAACCAACGTTTAATCTGCAATTCATAATAGATGGCACAACAACAAAAAATTAAAAAATCAAATTTAATAATTGATGCGCTCAAAAACAATCAACATTTAATAATTGATGTAGTAAGAGTTGAACTGTTACACCTGGCTCAGTAAGAGTTGAACTGTTACACCTGGCTTATTACGAGTTGAACTGTTACACCTGGCTTATTACGAGTTGAACTGTTACACCTGGCTCACTAAGAGGTGAACTGCTACACCTTGCTCAGTAAAAGGTGAACTGCTACACCTGGCTCAGTAAGAGTTGAACTGTTACACCTGGATCAGTAAGAGTTGAACTGTTACACCTGGCTCAGTAAGAGGTGAACTGCTACACCTTGCTCAGTAACAGGTTAACTGTTACACCTGGCTCAGTAAGAGTTGAACTGTTACACCTGGCTCAGTAAGAGTACCATGCCTCAAATAAATAGAAGGTATACATTAATAACTGACAAATGACAGACTAGAACACTGATTTTTTCCACAGGAAATTGGACAGTACGAAGTGCTGACCAGAAACTTTACATTGAATGTCAATTATCAGAAAGGTTGGCCTTCAGGAAACACCTATGTGCTCAGCGTGCCACTGTGTGGCTACTCCGGAGAACTTTGTCACAATGGTAAGACTGATTTTTTCTTTCATAGAGGTAAGATTGATTCTTTCTGCCACAGTAGTAATGTTGATTCTCTCTTTCCTTCATTGTGGTATTTTTGATTCTTTAAGACTTAGTTGTAAGGTTGCGTTAAAAACTCTGTTACGCCGCCCTCCTTTCATTACGCTCGCCAAAGACGATTGTTTTTGGTATGTGGTCGTCAGTGCTTCCATACTGTCCACATCGGCCTCAAGCAGAAAATGGTTATTTGTAATGTAGTCTTGCCAACGTATGCCAGTTTCTTTTGATGGAAGCGTTCGAGGAGCCACTATATCGATGTAATTGCTGTAAACATGATCTTTGTTTGTTATAGATGTTATTGAACCTCGTATACTTACCTGATTTTAGTTTAAAACGAAATTTTGAATCAAAACAAAAAAAGAATTAAAGGTTCTTACGACCAATTGTTCAATTTTGTACTGAAAATACATAACTGCATAGAATTTATAAATGTAACATCTCATCGGATATCTCATCTGTCCCTCGACTTTCGTCGTAGGGGTTGCTGTGACAGTTCGCGTAACAAAATCCCTCCACTTGACCCGGTCAGCAGCTGTTCTTAGCAGGATATCGAGAGAGAGGCCGGTCCATTCTTTTTTGTTATCCAGCCTGCTTGTCTTTGGACGACCCTTTCTTTGTGCTCCCTCCACTGGACCTTGATGAATGACTTTTGACCTTGAGTCTTGTCTTACAATACGACCAATCCAGCTCAGCTTTTATCTTTTATTGCATTGGAGAATTTCTCCTTTTTTTTGTAATAGTACAAACTCATTTGTCTTCTTTATTATATGACAAGCTACTTCTATTTTACCATTTTATTATTTACGATAGTTGACTACATAAAACTATCTACCTGCCTGGTCGTGCGGTTTGCGCGCTGGATTGTCGTTTGGATTTATCGATGGTCCCGGGTTCAAACCCTGCCCGCTCCCATCTCCCGTCGTCCTGCGTTTGGACTAGGAAGTAAACTATCTTCAACTCTGAAGGAACAACCGAAATATGTAAAACATTTTACAAACATTTCAACTAAAGCAACTTACATAAGTCAGGCCAGTAATGTTGATTATAAATACGAATGTGATACCAATTGATTCATTCAGGCTGTGCTCTTATTCTTGCCTCTTTTTTTAAAGTACAAAAATAGCGTAGAACCCGCGTATTAGTTTATGTAAGTTGAGAAAAGCTATTCATGTCTTTGGTTTATTAACCTAGACCTATGTACACAATGGCTCAAATAGAGTGACTCAGAGTGATAAATCGACCTAATTCCCGCAAAGCTTATAACAACTCTGTCTGTCTGTCTTGTAAAAAAGTACACGTTATTTTTCCCACTCGGATCAAGCTGAAACTTTCGACACATATTTATTGTACCTTACTGAATATGAATCAATTTTAAAAAATCCAATTAGTCAATTAATTATTGATAATTAATTATTTTTGCTTGATATTAAATAAGCGAAATAACGTGTACATTATATAGTTGTAAGTGCGGAGTTCTTCTCCTTAGTTAGCTTTGTTTCTTAAAAACGGATTTCTTTTTTTTTCTTTCGTTCTGCTAGCTACGAATGTGTGTGTGTGTGTGTGTGTGTGTCGCTGGGTAGCCTGCTTATTACGTCACATAGCAGGTATGTGTAGATAGTGCATTGCAAAACCGAGGATTCTATTCTGTTTATGGAATACGCTCATTAATGACCTTATGTGCGAAATGGATTTTTCCTTTAAACTGAAACAGATCGTATATTAAATTTAATTGGAGGGGGTTCTCATGTCTCTTTTTGGTTTATCCGGCACAATGCCTTTTGTTTGGACACCTATCGCTGATACTAATTTATCAGTTAATATCAGGTTAATACATTTGTTACGTATCTAGGCGTTGTTTTTTTTTCTTTCTTTGACCTGTTGCGGTCAAGAGACGGGTAGGTTGTCTGCCCCTTGTGTAATAAGTTTTTTTTTATTTTATTCGTCAAGCCACACAGACAGTGACCGGTCCTTGACCTGTGTGTGTACCTCTGGTTGAAAGGAGGGTGTTTTTTTTTCTGTCTCTTTGAAGAGCGTTCTAGATCTGGGTGTTTATGACTTTCTATTCTAGAAATTACGAGATATCGACGCGAGGTAGATTATATAAGACCGCTCGCGTAACGTTGACAGACAGACATACGGAGACAGCCGTGGGACAGAATAGCGGAGACATTGCGTTACCCGTGCGTGGTATACCACTTGATCGTGTAAGTTTTTTTTTTATTCAAGGCCTTGCTTGTATTTGTAATTATATTTTCAAACTCTTGTATTGTAATATTTTTACATGCCATTTTTGTAAAAGGGTTTTGGTCAACACATCAATTCTGTATTGAGTAAATGTTTATTTTTCTTTCTTGTAACTTTATATTTGATTAAACATTAAGTTGATAGTTTACCTTCCGATTTCTTGTGTCATTTTTTTTTTTTTTTGTTATTCATTGTAAGTCTTTAATTAAATTCAGACTTAAGATAAGTGACACAACTCCTTTTCTATTGTCACGTTCCCCTAGGCAAGCCATTTAAAAGTAGAATTCAATTCGTAATACGTGACAAAAGAAGTTTGAGGGCTTTCGTCCCGGATATTTTTCTGAACCTATTTTCGTCTTACTTGAGTAATTTTGTAAAGGCGAAGTTGACTTTAACAAATTTTTTTTTGGTTCAAAGAGTCGGAAGTAAAGTATCAATAGTATTGACCAAACTCTCTTAAGGTTTTTTTTTTGTTGTACTGATTTTGTACTGTATATTTACATTGTATACATATTTTTGCTTGTAATAGTTGCTAGTTAGTCATGGATATTCAGGTTTTTCTTGCAAATCCCTCTGTGGAAGAGCTTGATGCTTTTACTAGGAAGGAACTGGTCCTTATTTCTAAACATTTAGGGTTAAAAATAAAATCAAATGCCCTTAAACAAGAAATCAGAGATAACATTGTAATCCATTATGTAGACGAGGAAGTGTTTTCTGAAGACCTTTTAGAAACCCTTAGACCCGATGAGGGTAAATCAGATTTAGAACTTCAGATAAAATTAAAACAAATGGAAATAGAAGCCCAGTTAGCTTTAAAAGAGAAGGAAATTAAACAACAGGCCGCACAAAAAGAATAACAAACGAATATTCACATTTGACTAGGGTAACACCATTAGTAAAATCACTAAATTTAGAAAGCCTTCAGGACAGAAGACTCAAAAGTAAAGTAGCAATTATACATAAAACACTGAACCATAATCTTCAAATAGAAAAACAAAATTTAATAAAATACTCTGAAAGACACAAAAATAAAGGCACATTCCTCGTCCCATATGCTAGGACAAATTTGTACAAATACTCCTTCTTCCCTAGTGCTATTAGAGCATGGAATGGGTTGCCTGAGCTAGCCAGAAAAACCAGTGACTTGGCAGAATTTAAGTCATTGGTTAATATGCATGACTAAATGCATGACGCGTAGGACGTAATCATCTTCTTTTTTGAAGTAACGTCTGTATTATATAAGAAGATAAGAAGAATTAGAGCTTGCAGCGGCTAGAGAGCAGAGAGAAATTAAACAAAAAGAATTAGAGCTTGCAGCGGCTAGAGAGCAGAGAGAAATTAAACAAAAAGAATTAGAGCTTGCAGCGGCTAGAGAGCAGAAAGAAATGGAAATGAAATTACAAATAGAGTTAAAAAAATTAGAGTTAGCTGCTAATGTAAGACCAGATTCTTCCCCTGCCAGTCATACTGCTGAAGCAACAAAATTTTTGAAAATAATTCCACGCTTTAATGAAGCCACAATTGACAATTATTTTCCACAATTTGAACTTTGTGTGAAAAATTTTAATGTACCTGAAACTTTGTGGCCCACTTTGCTGCTAACAGTTTTGACTGGTAGAGCTGCAGACGTATTTTGTTCTTTGACCATTGAACAACAAAAAGATTATAATGTTGTTAAGGCCTTAATTCTTAAGGCATATGAACTTGTTCCGGAAGCTTACCGAAAGCAGTTCAGGGATTGTCGCAAATCGGATGGCCAAACCCATGTAGAATTCCTGCGGGAAAAGGAGCGACGCTTTGAGAAATGGCTCACTTCCAGGGAAATCGGCACCGACTTTGCAAAATTCAAGAACCTAATGCTGATGGAAGAGTTCAAGAGTTGTGTGCGGCTGGACGTCCGTACGCATATAGCTGATCGTGGCGAGGAAGATGTGCACAAGGCTGCAGTGTTGGCAGACGATTATATAATATCACATCAATTTGCCAAGTATACGACGGATGTCAAGCCAAAACAAGTCAAACAGCCTGAGTCCATTGCTAGCAACTCCATCAAGAACAGCAGTACAAATGACAGAAAACCTACTACAAGTAAAGCTACTTGTTCCTACTGCAAACGAGAAGGCCATAAAGTTGACGATTGTTGGAAACTGAGGAAGAGAAACGAAAAAGCTCCTTCAAAAGTCAGCGCTTGCACAGTACAGTGGTCGTCGAGGTTTACTCCCTCATCCTCAAGTCATATCAAGAATACCTCGACACCACCTGTTTCAAATGTATTGACTGTACAAGACTCTCCGAAAATGTCTCCACGGTGTTCAAATGACTCAACAGTGAGTTCTTCAAATTCATCTTTACGATGTTCCAATGACTCAAACAAGAGTTTTTCAAATACATCAAGCCGAT
Organism: Biomphalaria sudanica; assembly: GCA_036873155.1. Lineage (NCBI taxonomy): Eukaryota > Metazoa > Mollusca > Gastropoda > Planorbidae > Biomphalaria > Biomphalaria sudanica. Next base: position 3,220,133 of record JAZGLO010006698.1, read on the forward strand.
GTTCCAATGACTCAAACAAGAGTTTTTCAAATACATCAAGCCGATGTTCCAATGACTCAAACAAGAGTTTTTCAAATACATCAAGCCGATGTTCCAATGACTCAAACAAGAGTTTACCTAATACATCACCCCGATGTTCCAATGACTCTAACCAGAGTTCCAATAATACATCACCCCGATGTTCCAATGACTCTATCCAGAGTTCCCATAATACATCATCCCGATGTTCCCATGACTCTATCAAGAGTTCCCATAAGACATCACCCCGATGTTTCAATGACTCTATCCAGAGTTCCCATAATACATCATCCCGATGTTCCCATGACTCTATCAAGAGTTCCCATAAGACATCACCCCGATGTTCCAATGACTCCATCAAGAGTTCTCCAAATACATCCACAAGATGTTCTACTGACTCAAGAAAGAGTTTCTCCACTGCGTCTCCTAAAGATGTCAATGACTCCAGCGAGAGTTCGACCCAAGTCCAGTCTGCATCAACCAAAATTGATGTTTTATTAGAGGATTTTAAGCCTTTCATTTCGGAAGGATTTGTATCACTACCCGGTGATTCTACAAGTCTACGACCTATCACCATTTTGAGAGACACAGGTGCCTCACAATCGTTACTTTTAGAGGGTATCTTGCCCTTGTCTAAATCATCATCGACTGGGAAGAGCATCCTGTTACGAGGCGTAGAGCTTGGATGTATAGATGTGCCTCTACATCTAATCGACATAAAGTCAAATCTCATTACTGGACCGGTTGTTGTAGGTGTCCGACCAACATTACCATTGGAAGGCATCTCGTTGCTGTTAGGCAATGACTTAGCAGGTGGAAAGGTGATAGCCGAACCCATCGTCACTCAAACACCCGACTTATCTGCCACACCCGAGGAAGACCTAGAGTTATATCCAGCGTGTGCAGTAACAAGGGCAATGAGGTTGAAAGCATCTCAAGAAGAAAACGTCATCAAAGCCAACAGTTACCAAGATGATGTGGACTTGAGCACCACATTCTTTGCTTCTCTTGAAGAAGAACCAACGCCAAATTCTGAAAAGCCGGCATCAACTCGAAAACAGTTGATTGAGGACCAAAAGAAGGATCCAGAGCTCGCCAAACTCCGAGAAACCGCAATGACATCACAAGAGGCAGAGCTAGCATCAACGTGCTACTACATCCAAGATGATATGCTCTTCAGGAAATGGAAACCTCCAGACGCATCCAACGAAGAAGAATGGAGAATATGCCATCAAATCGTGTTACCAGAAAGATACCGAGCGTACATCATGAATCTGGCTCATGACACACCAATGTCAGGTCATCTCGGCATCCACAAGACATACCACAAGATTATGTCACACTTCTTCTGGCCACGTTTGAAGAAAGATGTCATCCAGTACTGCCGATCCTGTCATGTCTGTCAGATGGTTGGCAAGCCAAATCAAAAGATCCCTGTTGCTCCTCTGAAGCCGATTCCAGCCTTTGAAGAACCTTTCAGCAGAGTACTTATTGACTGTGTTGGTCCTCTCCCAAGGACAAAAGCTGGCAACCAATACCTGTTGACCATTATGTGTGCTTCAACTCGTTTTCCTGAGGCTATTCCTCTAAGGAACATAAAAGCATCAAACATTGTAAAGGCCTTAATCAAGTTCTTTACTCTATTTGGTCTACCAAAGTCCATCCAATCGGACCAAGGAACGAATTTCACGGCCAATCTTTTCAAGCAAGTCATGACTCAGTTGGGCATCAAACACTGCATGTCGAGTGCGTATCATGCCGAGTCGCAAGGCGCTCTTGAGCGATTCCATCAGACCCTCAAGAACATGATCCGAACCTATTGCTTTGAGCACGAAAAAGACTGGGACGAAGGAATCCACATGCTGCTGTTTGCAACCCGTGAATCCGTCCAGGAATCGTTGGGATTCAGCCCTTTTGACTTAGTCTTTGGCCATTCGGTGCGCGGTCCCTTGAAATGTATAAAAGAGACTTTGTTGTCACCAACAGCCACTGAAGGACTTTTAGACTATGTAATTAAGTTTAAAACTAGACTTTATGATGCTTGTGTTCTGGCCAAAAATAACTTACAAAACACCCAATCCAGCATGAAACGCTGGTATGATAGAAAGGCCCGTGTTAGAGAATTTTCTCCCGGGGATAAGGTGCTTGTATTTTTGCCCATACCAGGTCAACCCTTGCAAGCCAGATATTTTGGTCCCTATGAAATTGAGACCAAAATTAGTGACCTCAATTACACAATCAAAACTCCTGACCGTAGGAAAAAGACTCAGCTATGTCATATAAACATGCTGAAGCCTTATGTATCTCGGCCAGATCACTCAGAGAAGAGTAATTGTGTTTTAAATACAGTCAAAAGTTGTTCAAATAGCCATGTTTCTCCTATTGATGATGATATTGTAAAGGAGAAATTTGGACAATACAAAATACCTAATTCTTTTGTATTACAGAATTTGGATGTAAAACTGTCTCATCTGTCTTCGACAGAAAGGCCAGTTATCATGAAGCTCATTAATGAATTTAATGACATTTTTTCTGATGTACCAAAACAGACTAATGTTATAATGCATGATGTAGATGTTGGCGAGGCTACTCCAGTCAAGCAGCATCCTTACAGGGTTAACCCTGAAAAACTTGCCATACTTAGGTCAGAAATCAAGTATATGCTTGAAAATGACCTCATTGAACCAAGTTCCAGTAGCTGGAGCTCCCCATGTGTCTTGATACCTAAACAGAACAAGGCTTATCGTTTTTGTACAGACTACCGTAAGGTAAATGCTGTCACAAAGACCGATTCGTTTCCTATCCCTAGGATAGACGATCTCATAGATCGTATTGGTGACGCTAAGTACATCACCAAAATAGACCTACTTTCAGGTTATTGGCAGGTTCCCCTGACTGATAGGGCAAAGGAAATCTCCGCCTTTGTCACCCCTGATGGTCTGTACCAATACAAAGTGATGCCATTTGGCATGAAGAATGCTCCTGCCACTTTCCAGAGAATGATAAATGCCCTGCTTGCTGACATGGAGAATTGCCACGCATACATAGACGATGTAGTAATTTTTAGCCAAGATTTTTCTAGCCATTGTAAACAACTGCATTGTCTTTTTACTAAACTGTTACATGCAAAAATTACTGTAAACCTGAGTAAGAGTGATTTTTGCCAGGCTTCAATCCAATACTTAGGCCATATTGTAGGACAAGGCCAGGTGAAACCTGTAATGGCCAAAGTAGAAGCTATCCAAGCTTTCCCTATCCCTGCTGATCGGAAACAACTCCGAAGATTTTTGGGAATGTCTGGATATTATAGAAAATTTTGCGAAAATTTTTCTGTCATTGCCAGTCCTTTAACAAACCTCCTGAGAAAGAACGTCCGATTTACTTGGACGGATGAATGTCAGAAAGCCTTTAACCAAATCAAGCAGATATTATCTAGCTCCCCCATTTTGATGGCTCCTGACTTCGGAAAACCTTTTAGGTTAGCTATTGACGCCAGTGACACAGGTGTTGGGTCAGTCCTTTACCAAGAAGATAATTTCCAAGTAGAGCATCCTATTTGTTTCTTTTCCAAGAAATTTAATAGACATCAAAGAAATTATTCTACTGTGGAAAAAGAATGTCTTGGGTTGATTCTTTCTATACAACACTTTGATTTTTATATCAGTGGGTCCAGATGGCCACTGGTTGTATTTACTGACCACAATCCCCTTACATTTATCCACAAAATGTCTGGCAAGAACCAACGACTTCTCAGGTGGAGTTTATTTTTACAAGAGTACAACCTAGATCTTAAACACATAAAAGGCAGCGAAAATGTTATCGCCGATGCCTTATCTAGATTGTAAAAAGTATTTTGATGTATATTTTTTTTATATATATCATGATAAATACATTCTGTAATGTAAATATTTTTTTTTGTGTAGTTCTAAAAAGATTTCCATTTCGTGGAAATGTAAACTTTTTATTTTTAGGGGGGAGGTGTTACGTATCTAGGCGTTGTTTTTTTTCTTTCTTTGACCTGTTGCGGTCAAGAGACGGGTAGGTTGTCTGCCCCTTGTGTAATAAGTTTTTTTTTATTTTATTCGTCAAGCCACACAGACAGTGACCGGTCCTTGACCTGTGTGTGTACCTCTGGTTGAAAGGAGGGTGTTTTTTTTTCTGTCTCTTTGAAGAGCGTTCTAGATCTGGGTGTTTATGACTTTCTATTCTAGAAATTACGAGATATCGACGCGCGGTAGATTATATAAGACCGCTCGCGTAACGTTGACAGACAGACATACGGAGACAGCCGTGGGACAGAATAGCGGAGACATTGCGTTACCCGTGCGTGGTATACCACTTGATCGTGTAAGTTTTTTTTTTATTCAAGGCCTTGCTTGTATTTGTAATTATATTTTCAAACTCTTGTATTGTAATATTTTTACATGCCATTTTTGTAAAAGGGTTTTGGTCAACACATCAATTCTGTATTGAGTAAATGTTTATTTTTCTTTCTTGTAACTTTATATTTGATTAAACATTAAGTTGATAGTTTACCTTCCGATTTCTTGTGTCATTTTTTTTTTTTTTTGTTATTCATTGTAAGTCTTTGATTAAATTCAGACTTAAGATAAGTGACACAACTCCTTTTCTATTGTCACGTTCCCCTAGGCAAGCCATTTAAAAGTAGAATTCAATTCGTAATACGTGACACATTACATTATATAAACAAAAGAGTAAAGTTCCCCTTTCAGACCTTGTGGTCTATAGGGGCAGATGATGTAAAGGTCATCTGTTTCTGTGGCCTACGGTTTACGAGGGTGATATGTGGCCAGCACAACGACCAACCGCCTTTATTTTTCCCCAACTAACGTTAGGTACCCATTAGAGCTGAGTGGACTCAGAGGCGCCCGAAGATCCTGAAGTTAAAAATCCAAGTCTTCACCAGGATTCGGTAGCCAAGCGCTTTACCTCTCAGCCACCGCGCCTCACGTTACATTGTATACTTTTATGAAATGTACACAATATGTCCTATATTTTTTTCTGGTTAGTATCACACAATACACACTTCAGCATTGTAATTAATATTTGTACAATTTTGAACATCCTGTAGAATTTTAAAATATAATTCTCATGTGTATTTCAAAGCAACATTGAAGCATAGAATAGAGTGCTACACAATTAGTATATAATGATCTTTATAATTAGTAATCGCAAAGAACTTTATGTCTTTTTAAAGAGAGTACTAACATTTCGAAAATAAATATTTTTCAGTTTATTATATAACAAAAAAAAATATATTTTATATTTCTAATTGTCGTATTTGAACAAGAAACAAGAGAAGCATATTTAAAGACTTGCGTCCCTTTGATTCATAGCAGTACTGAATAGTTGTTTTTTTTACCTTTTCAGCCCCTTCCTTACAAAAGGAAAATAGATTAGATTCATGGCATACTCTGGTTAACATCATTCAAAACTGACTATCGGTGCACATGGCAGCAAGCAATAGAGGTCCGTCATCAGCGACCTTACCAGCCTTCTCCCAACCAGTGCTAGCAGTTTTCATGTCTTCTAAGAAAGTGCGACGCTATATTCTACGCGAATGCCCATGATTTCATTCTCTTCTTTTGGTTCTCTGGATTTAGGGGAACATGGTTTGTCCTAAGACTAGGTCACATGAATCTTAAACCACTTTCGGTCAGCACTTTATTGTGGGGGATAATGCTGAAGAAAATGTCTGAATTGTTTACAGCAGTGATGCCCAAAATACGGCTTGCGGGCCGATTCCGGCCGCGACGCAGGTCTATCCTGCCCGCCAGAACTTCTGTCCACAATACAACTCAACTTAATTCAACTCAACTGATCCGAATTGATACAATTACACTTCATATAAGATTCTTCTACATCTAATTTGGCATTTTAACTCGATTGATTCAAACTGACACAATAACACTTCATGTAAGAGTCGTTTTTGAATAAGTATTTTGTTTCTATTTTCTTGTTTAAATAATGTGGCCTGCGACAGTTGTGACTGAGTTGTGTGAGGAATGTATTTGGCCTGTGGGCTGAAGAAAGTTGGACATCACATGATAGCCTATCGCTATGCTATTCCTAGAATCCTTCTCAGACATGAATGCCGAGGCACATTGAGCCTCCTTCAGAACCTTACGGATGATATTTCATGTCTAGCTAGCGCAATTCTAGTAAGACGTTGGATGTCCAAGCTAATTGATTTGTTGACCAGCCGTCATTGGTGAAAGACAGATTATACTTTCACTATCAGGCATGCTACATCAAGATATGCCACAGCGATAGTGCATGTCATGATGCTGCCTTAATAAGTGAACTTTTTCCATTGGTGCTATCAGAGTCTGACCTATAGTCAATACACTATACACGCGACCCTTCTGGCGAAACAAAACTGCTACACTTGTAACTGCTTGAATTGAGTTTTGTTTCTTCGTTTCTCTGTACAAAGCTAATATCAACTCTGGCTGGTATCTTGTACAAAGCTAATATCAACTCTGGTTGGTATCTTTTACAAAGCTAATATCAACTCTGGCTGGTATCTTGTACAAAGCTAATATCAACTCTGGCTGGTATCTTGTGCAAAACTAATATCAACTCTGGCTGGTATCTTGTACAAAACTAATATCAACTCTGGCTGGTATCCCATACAAAGCTAATATCAACTCTGGCTGGTATCTTGTACACGTTATTTCCCCATTCTGGGATCCATTGTTGATGACAACAAACGCATCAATTAAAATAATAAACCAATTAATTAATTATTTAGTTGTAATTAATTAAGTTTTATTTGTGAATTGTATTAAAGCCTTGAGTAATGAGAAAATGAGGTTGTTCGCTAGAAATTGTAAACTAACAGTAGACTATAAACCTCCTATTTTTATATGTACTTGAATAGCTCAGTAGCTAACAAGTCGGCCTTCCATCGTGGAGGCTTGAGTTCGAATTCAGCCTCTAGCAACTTTCTTTTGAAAAGCCTGCACGGAAACCTTCACCAGATACCCCAGCCCGTCCCCTGAAACCAAAGGGATTCGAGCAGCGCACGGGACATGTTTGGTAAACAAAAACAATTAATAACACTTTTTCCAATCGCATAAAATTACTTTTGTTAGTTCAGAGCTATTCAAAATTAAAGTTATTATTTATTCAAAAATATTTCATGTAATTTCACTAAATATCAGCTTTGTTTATAAAAGAAGTTTTAAAAAAACATTGAACTCGTAGGTGTTTCAATCGTGGGAAGAAAATGAATCCACTTACGTTTGAAAAATTGTCCTTATAGAAGCCAAACAAATATTTTTTTTTAATTTAAAAAAATGTTATAAAATTAAATCAAAATGTTTTTTTTTTTCATTTAATTTGATTCTCTCTACCTTTATATTAATAAGTAAAGTGATTGATTGATTCTCTCTACCTTTATATTAGTAAGTAAAGTAATTTGATTGATTCTCTCTACCTTTATATTAATAAAGTAAAGTGATTTGATTGATTCTCTACCTTTATATTAATAAAGTAAAGTGATTGATTGATTCTCTCTACCTTTATATTAATAAAGTAAAGTGATTGATTGATTCTCTCTACCTTTATATTAATAAAGTAAAGTGATTGATTGATTCTCTATACCTTTATATTAATAAGTAAAGTGATTGATTGATTCTCTCTACCTTTATATTAATAAGTAAAGTGATTGATTGATTCTCTCTACCTTTATATTAGTAAGTAAAGTGATTTATTGATTCTCTCTATCTTTATATTAGTAAGTAAAGTGATTTATTGATTCTCTCTACCTTTATATTAGTAAGTAAAGTGATTGATTGATTCTCTCTACCTTTGTATTAGTAAGGTAAATTGATTGATTGATTCTATCTACCTTTATATTAGTAAGTAAAGTGATTGATTGATTCTCTCTACCTTTATATTAGTAAGTAAAGTGATTGATTGATTCTCTCTACCTTTATATTAGTAAGGTAAAGTGATTGATTGATTCTCTCTACCTTTATGTTAATAAGGTAAATTGATTGATTGATTCTCTCTACCTTTATATTCATAAAGTAAAGTGATTGATTGATTCTCTCTACCTTTGCATCTTTCGTCTCTTGTTCTTGTATTGATGTTCTCCGTTGATTATTGTTCTTTTTCTCTTCTGTTTTCAATTTTCTCTCTTTCTCTCTCTAACCTTTCTATAGAGTCTCCTCTGTTTGCTGTGTTGTGTCTCTACTGTTTAGTTGTCTCTTATTTGTTCCTATTTTCTATGGTATCTTTCTCCTGTCTATTCTCTGTCCCATACTCTATTGTTTATTGTGTTCCCTATTGTTGACTAGAACCCTTTCTCTGTTCTCTCTCTCTCTCTCTCTCTCTCTCTCTCTCTCTCTCTCTCTCTCTACTCTTCTCTATTTTCTGTTGACCTAGTTCAGCATCTAAACAGCTTACTATTATGACCTACTTATGAACGTACACAAACATCAATCAATATTCTTTTATAGCCTTGGCTTCCTAATTAAACACATCAACAACCGATATTAACAAAAGATAACAGACACTTTCTTTAACAAACAACCAAACGCAGCTATGTGACCAATATGGAAATTAGAAGATAACAGTCTCTTGCACACGTACAATTAATTTTAATAAATTTTCTTCCACAGAGCCTCTCAGTTTACAACTTGTCATGGGCGTCTCCTTTGTAATTATTCTGCTTATCATTGCCATGGTAACGGCGTTCATAATGAGGCAAGTTAATGACATATTAGATCTTGACTTAATGGGAACAGATATGGCAGTAATGATTATATCGTCATGAGATGTACACACTTGTATTTAATAGCCAGGTCTTTAAAGGAAAATTGTAACGACAAATTATAACATGAAACTGGCTTTTTGTATTGGGAAACATTTAAAATGTGAAGCTTCAAGTTATACGTGATGGTGACGACACCAATGATAAAACTGTTACAATTATGCAGAACGTCTTTTAATATTTCGCAGTTAGGTAATACTAAGGCTCGTCTTCTTGAAAAAGTAAAGGTGCAGTAGTGAAGTGGTGGGTAAACTAAAATTAAACGGTTGTAAATGTGCCAATAGTCTCTTATAGTTTTGAACATTTGTTGGGAAGATTAATGGCGGTTTGTTAATTACTTATAAATAACTGATGTATACTTATTTAGAGTAGATATAGTGGGCCTTCTCATATTGTAGAGAGTTCTTAGCATCCTTGTGTCTCCCATCAGGGACTTGTTTCACCGACAAACTGTTACCTGAAGCTTGTTCCCTGAAGCTTGTTACCTGAAGCTTGTTCCCTGAAGCTAGTTACTTGTTCCCTGAAGCTTGTTCCCTGAAGCTAGTTACTTGTTCCCTGAAGCTTGTTTCCTGAAGCTTGTTCCCTGAAGCTTGATGTTCTATCGTTTGGTACCAAAATTTTGCTGACCGCATACTCTTACTACTGTTGAACGGTTCATTGTTTTCTATTACCTTCATTGTTTTTTCTTTTAAATAACACAATTAACTTCTTTACAAATTTCAGGTACAAACTCGTAATTAAATACAAACAAAATTTGTTATTGCTTATAGCATAATCATCTTCTTTTTTGAAGTAACGTCTGTATTATTTAAGATAAGATAAGATAATTGAGTTATGTGCAATTGAATTCTTCCCCACATCTCTCCAGACTTCGCTACTTACAGAGGATCAAAAATTTAAATTGGTGGAGCATCCAAGCTGAAGAACTCCAGGCAGTGAAAATCCCAACATCTAGGTCAGTGTTCAACACGTCATCAAATCAGGTCAGTTGTCTAGTTTCAAATCAATTCAAACATTTAGTTTGCCATCCCAACTTACGCTAAAACTTAATGCATACAAAGTTAGGTGAGAATTTTTAATACTAACATATAAACGAGTCATTGATTATATTGTATTAAATAACACTTTGAATAAACATATTCAAATGATTTATTTCTTTTTATCTCAAGTTTTATGTTTAGCATTTCACTGTTTTGATTGCTATATGCTATCAAGCGGCTCATTTGCCTTCAATAGCTTCAGTGACGATCAAACTTACGAATCTAACATCTTTCAAGATGTGTTCCAGTTTCGATTTGTTGAATATGTGTTACGTACTTTCAAGCGGGCTCGATGGCTAGTGGTGTAGAACAGGGGGTGGGGAAGTAGATAGTCATACTGATGTCTGCAAGCGCGACAGAAACCTCTTTAAAATCGACATCAACATTTGGGAGACAGAAGAGAGCAAGCCTACAGGAAGGGTCTTGGATTGCAGATGGTGTAGACACCACAAAAGTAGAAGGGCCAGAATTCTGCTGCTTCTGGTGATTGCAGTGACCGCAGTTGTGAACAAAGATTGGCCACAGTGAGAAGTTGCAAAGGGAAGAGATTTCCCCATCGAGATGTAAAATGCCACAGAGTAACTTCAATTAGCTGCTGCTGCTGTTGTAGCTGACTATATAGAGGTGGTGGTGGGTTTTTGGTAGTAGACATGAATTGCAATAAATAACAAACAACCCAGGTACAGTTAGTAGACTCTTCTTAATCCATTGTTTTGGTCAAATATATGGTTTTCATCCAGGGAACAGATTCAATACTAACATTGACCACTCTACGACTGTCTTGACACTAAAGGCAGTTTGTCCCGCCGTAGTCGAAGGACGTACACTGTAAGGAAACTGTTTTGTTGAAATCTCACCAGTCTAGGACTCTAGAGCGCCTTTAGTGTCAACTACTCTGTGTTTATATTTGTCTGGGACATTATGCTCTACAAGTAGTAGGCAATGGTGAACAAAAAAACTTTTACGCCAGTGACCAAAATAGTGAATTCGCACGACTAAGTGACACTTTAGTTGAAGACAAGACATAGAGTGGCAGTCCGTTGAAGACAAGACATAGAGTGGCAGTCCGTTGAAGACAAGACATAGAGTGGCAGTCCGTTGAAGACAAGACATAGAGTGGCAGTCCGTTGAAGACAAGACAGAGTGGCACTTTAGTTGAAGACAAGTACATTCAAACTTCGAACGAAATCCGTTTTCTTGAACATCTCGTAGCGTCACGTGATTCTCTCGTTCAAAGAGAACTGTAATGTCTCTTTTTTACTCAGAAGTAAGATAAGAGAAATAATATTGATAGCCATTAACGATCCAGTCTCCCGCGTTACCTAATCATGGACATTTGTTTGCCCTGACATTACTGGCTTGAAATAGGTTCACCCCTCCTGTGACATGTTCTGTTGAACCTCAGTTTTCTAAATAAGGGCGTATTGAATTATATTGAGAAGATAACATACAATAACAGGAATTAGTTTCTTGAATACATGTGCAGACTTCGATCGACCCAAATTCCGTCATGAAGTTTGTAATGTAACTACAATGTCACCCTGTCCATCTGTCAAGTAATTCGTTTTATTGGTAGGATCAAAATGACCATAATTCATTTCCAACCATTTTTCCAAAGGACATTTTCCTTGTCTTGATTTGAGTTGTCGACATTCCATCCCTCACCTACCCTACTCCTAATGAAGTTTTAACATTCTCTGCTCCTCGCCCTTCCTGTATAAAATATATAAAAATTATTCAGATTAAGGATTCACACACCCACAGACACACACACACGCACTGCAGTTACAGATTCAAAATAGATGACTGCCTGGTCGTGTGGTACGCGCTCTGGACTGTATTTCAATGGTTTCGGGTTCGAACTCTGCCCGCAACCAGACCCACCATCTTGTCTTGGGGGAGGTGTGGGCTAGGATATAATGTAGAACAATTATCAAATCTGAAGAAACACCTGAAAAGCAGGAGAAATTGGTCGAACTCTCGCTGAAGTTGGAGGCGACACTTTTGAAGAACTGTACCACTGTGTGCTTTGTTACCAATGTCTATATGTATTGTATTCGTCATTTGATGTACACATACACAATATTTTCCATGTTTTTGTTTTAAACATAGCTCATTCCGTCGGTCTTTCTGTCTGGGTGGAATCTTTTATTTCTCTCACTTCTCATTGTTGGATCAAGCTGAAACTTTCCATTATTTATTGTCGATGACAACACATAAATTAATCGAAAAAAATTAATCGATTATCAATTTTAGTCGAAATTAATTAATTTTGTTTTATATAGAAATGTACTAAGCTAAGGGAAGATGAGCAAAATGTCTGCAAAAACTTTAAAACTAACAATAGATTTCAAAGCATTCTATTTTTATAAGTATTTCAATAGCTCAGTGGATAACGCGTCGGCCTTAAATCATGAAGGCTCTAGAACTCGAGTTCGAATTCAGACCACTGATTCGCAAAAGATATAAGACCATGTTGCACAGAGCACATACTATAAGCATAAAAGTTGAGCTTAACAAAAACTATTGATAAAAATGTTATCAATTTATATTTTTATAATTCTTAGTCTAGATGAAAATTAATAACAGGATTGATTAAAAAAAAACGTATGCAATAGCTCTCAATATAAGACTATTCAAAAATATATTAGTTAAATATTTTACTTTTTTTTAAATCGATTTCGTACAGCTTATTATTTCATGCTTATAGCTCAGTTCGCTTGGGTCGTAGCGCTGTTGTGGACCATTGGCGGAAGGGGGTATCTTGGAGGTTTCCTGCTGCCTTCAAGCGCTCAGTACTCACAACTTAGATCAAGTTGGGATTCGAACTCAAGTCTCTTTGATAGGTGGCCTAGTTTGTAAACAATATTTAGTAGAAAAAGGCGAGTCTTTAATGTTACAAAATAGTATTTTTGTGTGAGTGGAGCGGGGTGCAGATTTTGTCAGTCAAGTATTTTTTTTAAAATGTTCTTTTCTAGCGATTCACAAACGCTTCCACCATGTCCGAGGTTAGCCTGACTGGGAGAGATCATTCGATGTACAAGGTAGGAATCAGATCTACGAGCAATGCTATCTCGTATTTATGTTTTCATTTCTAAATAAACTGAGTACAATACGCTTAGTATGTACACTAATACTATTCGTGTACATGTCGCAATCTTCTAACTGTGGAAATGTCAGTTTATTTATATGTGTCAAATATTCCTGAACTAAACTAGTTTTATTTAAATAAAAGTAGTTGTTTAAATTCCTTGTTTTAGTATTATATTAACATATATTTCTTGTTTAAGGGAACTTTGGTTCATATGCACTTGTTAGCGAGCAATAATATAAGGGTCAATGCCAGTCTACTTAAAGAGTTTCAAATGGTAAGTGTAACGTCATCCTTGTGGTACACATTCTTGGCGCACAGAGTTCACTAACTAGGTTTATTTACTCACTAACTAGGTTTATTTATGCCGATTCTTGTTATTGATCTTTTTTTTTCCTTCTAACTATTGTGCATTGACCCGGCCAAAGATGGTATGATGGGGGAATGAGAAACTAGATAAGAGATGTCTTGGGTCGGTCTTGTGTTTACTAAGATTTTTTATCATCCTTTTCTCATCAAGCAAACATCACGTGGTCTACCCACATATAAAAAACTTTTAATTCTTAATTATAGCACAAGAGATCTGTTTAATGCACCTTAATGCATTTTGAGTTTATTAAACTAAAGGATAGGGAGAACTAGGGGAGAGTGTTCTACACATTTTTATCTCGGAAAGTTTGGACAACTTCTTAATACTTTTGATACTTATTATTTCTACAACGAAATCCCTAAACATAAAGGTGTATTCTTGACTTTTCCAGATTCGAGATATAAACCATCCGAATTTACTTCGAATTCTTGGCGCTTGTCTAGAAGGTGAAAGAAAGATGATAATCGTTGAATATTGTCCTAAAGGAACGTTGCAGGTAATCCAGCATGCAGTCGACATTAGACTTGGTAAACTTTAGCTTTTTAAATAATAGAATAGTCACGAAAATATAAAAGTGATAAATTGCTGGGTATATCTAAATATTCAGACCACAATTCGCAGTGCTAAGTATTAAAGTGATCATTGGCTAAGCAGTGCTAAATATTTAAGTTATAATTGACTGAGCAGTGCTAAATATGAAAGTCTTAATTGGCTTAGTGGTGTAAGTATCGATATAAAGATGGTAATCGATTTCATATTTTTGTAGCAGAGGATGGAGCACACTTTTTTAACTTCGTGTAATTATGGGAGAAGAACAATCTTAGACAGTATTGAAGTTGGTTAGAGAAGTTAGGTGTGGAGCAGACTCGGATCATCTCGATACAAGGTACAGGCTTGAAGTAGACGTGACACACGTAATAACATTTAAAACAAACAAACAAACAAGTGGTGGCAGCCTCAGAGAAGACACTCGAAGCTGGACTCATCCAAGAAAATCCCTCACATCAAGATTAGGAGAACCTTTCTTAGTTTGAAAGCAATTTTTTTTAAGGGTAGGGGAGGTCCTGGTAACTTAAAAAAAAATCAAATTGATTCATCTTCTGTGAAATGTGATTATCATTGGGGTAATGGGGGCAGCGCATTTCCGGTGGGTCGTTTGCCGAATGTCCAGACTCAAGATGATGGGAAAAAAAATGTTTTCGTTCATCGCTATTTTTGTTAGTCACTTTCCTGGGGAAGTTATACCAAAGTTTGAACAATGTAAGAGAAGTATTCTGTAAAACTTGTAAGAAAACACAAACTCATATATTGCCCACTTACAAAGCAGCAAGACTGTACTTCACATTTCATCAAGTTTATTCCCATTTCGAAAAAAGCTTTTATCTTTGTAACTAGATTATAGCCTTCCACGATTGTGTCTTTGTTTAGGCAAGTAAGGGAGAACATTAGCCAAACAGTCCGATGTTTTCAGGGCAAAGGAAATGTAACTCCACTCTTTGTTTTGTTACAGGAACTTCTAATGGACCAGTCTTTTAAGTTGGACATTCTATTCTGTCTGTGTATACTGAGTGACATAGTCAGGGCAAGTAGGATCAATGACTCTAGTGTCCAGTAGAATTACCATGTGACTCTCTCTCTTTTCTGTCTGTCTCTCTATCCCTCACTTTCTCACTCTGTCTGTCTCTCTATCCCTCACTTTCTCACTCTGTCTCTCTATCCCTCACTTTCTCACTCTGTCTGTCTCTCTATCCCTCACTTTCTCACTCTGTCTGTCTCTCTATCCCTCACTTTCTCACTCTTGCAGTCTCTGTATACTCCTACTTCCTCACTAAATGTAAAATTGTACTCACACAAATATATGGAGGCTCCTAGAAAATATAATGTGTATGTACATAGTCTCTGTATCTTTTGTGCAAATAGTGAACACACACACACACAAATTGAGAATTAGCAAAGTGATAACTAGTTGATTTGGTTCATTGTATAATTAGTACTGATATTACTTTACCTAAATATAAATATTCTTGTTATAATGTTGTCTACTTTTTACTATTCCTTCTATAACTTCTGTCTCAAAACCGTTAAATCTCACACTGATATGTTTACTTCAAGTTATTGCCTAGTTTGAAAAAAAAAAGTAGAAAGTAACTTTTGAACCAAAAATGCGTTATGAAAGAAATGGAGCAAAACAGAACATATGATATATTGTTGTCTGATTTCTGAACATATGATATATTGTTGTCTGATTTCTGAACATATGATATATTGTTGTCTGATTTCTGAACATATGATATATTGTTGTCTGATTTCTGAACATATATATTGTTGTCTGATTTCTGAACATATGATATATTGTTGTCTGATTTCTGAACATATGATATATTGTTGTCTGATTTCTGAACATATGATATATTGTTGTCTGATTTCTGAACATATGATATATTGTTGTCTGATTTCTGAACATATGATATATTGTTGTCTGATTTCTGAACATATGATATATTGTTGTCTGATTTCTGAACATATGATATATTGTTGTCTGATTTCTGAACATATGATATATTGTTGTCTGATTTCTGAACATATGATATATTGTTGTCTGATTTCTGAACATATGATATATTGTTGTCTGATTTCTGAACATATGATATATTGTTTTCTGATTTCTGAACATATGATATATTGTTGTCTGATTTCTGAACATATGATATATTGTTGTCTGATTTCTGAACATATGATATATTGTTGTCTGATTTCATTTCTAATGTCCTACTTTCGCTCACCTCTCTCACGTACAAGGTGTTTTCGTTCTCCACGTGAGTTATACCAAAAGTGTTGTTCTCTGCAGGCCCTTATTTATATTCACAAACACCCACTTCGAGTACATGGGCGTCTCACGAGTGAGGTGTGCATGATTGATTCACGTTTCTCTGTTAAAGTTGGCTACTATGGTCTGCCCACAATCTACGACTCTGTCAAATTACTCAGTAAGACTCAACGTAAAGAAAACGGTAAGTGATTGAAATTCTTCCTCGAGTACATTTTAAGTAGATTTTAGTGCGGTAGAGAAATGTATTACATTCTAAGTAGATTCTAGTACGGTAGAGAAATGTATTACATTCTTAGTAGATTCTAGTGCGGTAGAGAAATGTATTACATTCTAAGTAGATTCTAGTGTGGTAGAGAAATGTATTACATTCTAAGTAGATTCAAGTGCGGTAGAGAAATGTGTTACATTCTAAGTAGATTCAAGTGCGGTAGAGAAATGTATTACATTCTAAGTAGATTCTAGTGCGGTAGAGAAATGTATTACATTCTAAGAAGTTTCTAGTGCGGTAGAGAAATGTATTACATTCTAAGTAGATTCTAGTACTGTAGAGAAATGTATTACATTCTAAGTAGATTCTAGTGTGGTAGAGAAATGTGTTACATTTTAAGTAGATTCTTGTGTGGTAGAGAAATGTATTACATTCTTATGTAGCTAGATTCTGGTGCGGTAGAGAAATGTATTACATTCTAAATAGATTCTAGTGTGGTAGAGAAATGTGTTACATTCTAAAGCTACTAGATTCTAGTGCGGTAGAGAAATGTATTACATTCTAAGTAGATTCTAGTGCGGTAGAGAAAGGTATTACATTCTAAGTAGATTCTAGTGCGGTAGAGAAATGTATTACATTCTAAGTAGATTCTAGTGCGGTAGAGAAATGTATTACATTCTAAGTAGATTCAAGTGCGGTAGAGAAATGTATTACATTCTAAGTAGATTCAAGGGCGGTAGAGAAATGTATTACATTCTAAGTAGATTCAAGTGCGGTAGAGAAATGTATTACATTCTAAGTAGATTCTAGTGTGGTAGAGAAATGTATTACATTCTTAAGTAGCTAGATTCCAGTGTGGTAGAGTAATGTATTACATTCTACGTAGATTCTAGTGTGGTAGAGAAATGTGTTACATTCTAAGTAGATTCTAGTGTGGTAGAGAAAAGTATTACATTCTTATGTAGCTAGATTCTAGTGCGGTAGAGAAATGTATTACATTCTAAGTAGATTCTAGTGTGGTAGAGAAATGTGTTACATTCTAAAGCTACTAGATTCTAGTGTGGTAGAGTAATGTATTACGTTAAACGACTTTGTAAAAAAATTGATGTTAATCCATTATTCAGGTTAAAAGCATTGGCTTTGTTTTATGTTGAGTGATATAGATAGTTAATTTTAATTTGGGAAATTCTTTTTTCGGTGTAACCTTCTGTTCATCCATAGTCTTCACGTCTGTTCATCCATAGTCTTCACGTCTGTTCATCCATAGTCTTCACGTCTGTTCATCCATAGTCTTCACGTCTGTTCATCCATAGTCTTCACGTCTGTTCATCCATACTCGTAGAGCTCACTTTTGTTTATCCATTACAGAGGTAGAGTCATTGAGGGGGGGGGGGTTGAGGTCTTGGATTTCTTGTGACGTTTCATGTCATTTGTGAGGTCTATGAACCCTCCAATGTCGAACTAAAAACGGAGCTTGCTATGCCCTTTTCTTTCTGTTTTGCAGCTTGTTTATTGTAAGAAAAAAATCGACAAAATTGATTTCAAAATGGCATGAAACTAGCTTTTGAATCGATTTTTTTAACAAGAAAAACATTAAAAAATGCTTTTAAAAAATACACGTATACGAAGTGTAATAGTATGAATTAGTTTGGATCAGTCAGTTCATTAAATTTGTAATAGATCTAGAATCTAGACTAACAACAATAAATATGTGCGATAAAGAATATTTTTACCAATTGTTTTTATTTAGTGCTATTTCATGCTTTCAGGGCCGGTCCTAACAATAGCTGGGCACTATGCTTATACCAAATTATCAGTCAAGTACAATATCTTTCCCTTGTTCGAGATTTTGTTAATTTGCTAATTGGTTAATTTTTTTTTTAAAATTGATTCTTATGTTGTTAAGTAATATAAATAATTTGCAAATATCAGAGAAATGACGTGTACAAACTTTTTACCAGACAGACAGAGTTGATATAAGCTTTAAAAAATAAATAAACTCAAGCTGATATGCTTCTTGGTTTGAACTGGATCACCTTCTAAAATGAGTCTTAATCTCTTATCAACAAAGCTAGATAAACTTTTCAGGTCATGGTATGTGACGTTTAAGGAAGTTATTTGTTATTGTTGCAACAATATTTATCAATAGATGGACAATAACTAGCTTTTGAAAACGTTAAAAAAATATTCACATAGATTTACAAACGACCAGAAGGTTAGATCAGCCATTATTATATATTATATTGTGTCTACACAAGAAGTACAGATAAGAAAACTCTCGAGACTGACCATTCACTTGAGGCCCCGGTACGTCCATTGCTCTAACATCTAGATCCATGCCCAATGGTGTTTGCCTGTTTGTAATGTGTATCTCTAACATCTAGATCCATGTCCAATGGTGTTTGCCTGTTTGTAATGTGTATCTCTAACATCTAGATCCATGTCCAATGGTGTTTGCCTGTTTGTAATGTGTATCTCTAACATCTAGATCCATGTCCAATGGTGTTTGCCTGTTTGTAATGTGTATCTCTAACATCTAGATCCATGTCCAATGGTGTTTGCCTGTTTGTAATGTGTATCTCTAACATCTAGATCCATGTCCAATGGTATTTGCCTGTTTGTAATGTGTATCTCTAACATCTAGATCCATGTCCAATGGTGTTTGCCTGTTTGTAATGTGTATCTCTAACATCTAGATCCATGTCCAATGGTGTTTGCCTGTTTGTAATGTGTATCTCTAACATCTAGATCCATGTCCAATGGTATTTGCCTGTTTGTAATGTGTATCTCTAACATCTAGATCCATGTCCAATGGTGTTTGCCTGTTTGTAATGTGTATCTCTAACATCTAGATCCATGTCCAATGGTGTTTGCCTGTTTGTAATGTGTATCTCTAACATCTAGATCCATGTCCAATGGTGTTTGCCTGTTTGTAATGTGTATCTCTAACATCTAGATCCATGTCCAATGGTGTTTGCCTGTTTGTAACGTGTTTCTCCCTTTTCCAATCAAGTTCCTTTTTTTTTTTTTGTAAGGAAAATAATAATATGCTAACGATGGCTTTTGCCTCATAAGCTGATTATTTTCATTGATTTTAACGTGAAGACAAGGATACACAACCATAATTTGCTTAATTGGACGAGTTAAATGAACGCCAATAATTTAGTCGCTACGTTTTAGTTAGCCAAACACAGTTAATACGAGAATGGAATAGACAGATGATGGCTAGACTCAAGTAAATAAATTCGATGTGAAGATCCGGGGTCTTTTGGAAAGTTGTGCCCTTTTGGAGAGTGGCGCCTGGTGCTGCTGCAATATCCGCCACTTTCAAACTCCATTATGTTTACCATTGTCTAATGATTACAACAACGCGTACACTAATGATAGACTTATCAAATCTCAACCTAACATTATGTCCCTATTAATGAATATATAAACACAATCCTTTGAGCTATGTTTCATATATTCAGTCTATATTCAATCTATATTCATTAATTTAGTGCTCTAATAAACCTAGAATAAACATTTATTTAAAAAAAGGTACTCTACGAAATGACTCAAAAGTAAATACCTGAAGGCGTCCAACGAAAGTCTTTAAAAAAAAACTCTCAGAAATGTCAAAACTCTCCAGTTGTTACGTTGGCAATACAAATAACCAATTACACATATACACACTTTTAAATACTACTACAAATTATAAAAACTGCCAAAAACATTGTCTCAATCGAAAAGAATAGATGATAATTGTACAGTGGCGTAGCTAGAGTATATGATGCCTGGTGCGGTACCTCATCTTGATGCCCCCCCTCCCCCCCCAAAAAAAATACAACAACTAAGTAATTAATAACATTGCAAAACCTAACTTTTTTGTTTAAGATATTATGTATTCATTAATCAAATATTGTTAATTCAAAAAAATCACTTTTACATAAACATACTACAAATGAATTATACGCGCTTTCTTGCTGTTAAAAGTATCAATAATTTTATCGAAATCAATTTTTTCCACCAGCTCTTGTTCAATGGACAAAGTGGCCAAATTAGTAAGTCGTGAATTTGTCATCGTTGATCGCAAGTAATTCTTGATCAGTTTCAGTTTGGAAAAACTTCTCTCGCATGTAGCGACGCTTACCGCAATAGTCAAAAATATGCGAATCATGATGACGATATTCGGGACTGAATCATCTAGCTGATATTTTTTTTTATAAATTTCAAGAGCTCAACAGGTCCTTGTTTTGGAAGTGCGGAGGCTTCTGGTGAAACTAACAAACCGTTGAAACCTCTTTCGCTCCAGCAGAAATTCGTTTTTATCAATGTCGCTAGGAGTACTATCGAGATTGATTTCGACCTGAGGATTTAATAGCTGGGAAGGCAGCTAAAATTCATATCTATCTGTTACATCATGAAGTTGACGAATCGGGTGATTATTTCTTGAACAATCCTGTCCAAGGTAGAATAAATTTCCCTTCGTAGCTCTTCTTTGTGTGTAAGTACAGAGTAGTCACTTTTCTCACCAGGCATCTTTTTCTTATAGCCAATACGTTTTTGAGGTTCTGTACTGATTCTCAGACCTGAACACACGCTTTCTGCAAAGGTAATGCTGGCTTCAGCGATGCCCTCTCGATTACTACTTAAAAATGTCTCTAATGTTTTTAGTTTGAGTGAGCAGTCTCGAATAGACAATCCTTGTTTTCGAAGGTAGAATTGCGCATCATTAATTTCAGTTAATACAGGAGCCCAAAATCCAAGATAGGTGAGAAAATTAAAAGACTGAATAGCAACCAATAATCCACCTGCTTCAGATCTAGTCGATGAATGTTCATCTCTGCTAGTTAATGTCTCCTCTGGCACTCCA
Organism: Biomphalaria sudanica; assembly: GCA_036873155.1. NCBI lineage: Eukaryota > Metazoa > Mollusca > Gastropoda > Planorbidae > Biomphalaria > Biomphalaria sudanica. The sequence continues at coordinate 3,241,348 of JAZGLO010006698.1, forward strand.
GCGGGTCTCAACTAAACGTTTAAGTCTAGTTCCGGTTATTTTGATGAGGATATCACAGCGGTGTGTTGAAGTTGAGAAAAAGGAGTGTGAACGGTCCAGTGTACCAAAAAATGTTACCGAATTGACTTCTGCTTCAGCAGCTCGAATTTCTGCTAAATTAAGAGAAAGGTTTGAGCAGGCATTGAATAGTGACTTCTAGAATACGTTTTTGGACACCGTAGTTATGACCTTTCATGACCGCAGCATTATCATAGCCTTGACCCCTGCAGTCCATTATGTCTAAGCCATCCGAACGCAGTTTCTCTAGAATCATCTCAGCGATTGTTACAGCATGCTTGTCCGTTGTGTCGATGAAATCAACAAAAGACTCACGAACCTGCACCCCGTCATTATCCATGACAACGCACCGTAAAATTTGGGAAGTTTGATCCAGCTTTGAGATGTCAGGTGTACTGTCAAAATAATAGAGAAATATTTGGCTTGTTTTACTTGCTGTATGATTTGTTTTTTAGCGTGATCCCCCAATATTGTAATAAATTCATTTTGTATTTGTGGAGACATGTATGTATTCGGTCTGGAACAAAGCTTGGTTCGAAGCACATGCTCCCTCAAGAGTGGATCGTACTTTGATAGTAATTTTACTAACTCTCCAGGTTTTCGTCTCTTGTATAATCAAATCTTGGGCCTTGTTGTCAATATTGTTTCCTATTCTCAGGCGAACTTCAAGTTCCCTCCAAGCAAGCGATGACTGAATGTGAGCTCAGCTGGTCTCATGTTTTTCTGTTTTCGGGGATAACCTCCACCACTCATTAAATCCATGTTTGGATTTAAATAAAGATTTGGTACTTGATATTGTTGAGAAGAGTATGCAGAGGAAGCAAAATAAGGATTCTTTTTTTGGCGAATAACACATCCACTTTCTATGAACTTTCTCGCCGTTTGACATTTACCGGAAAAACCAAGCCTTTGAAAGCTTTCTAGTCTTTCCTTTTGCTGATTCTTGATGTCTATACGCCTCTCTGAATTGACTGTCCATACGCTGAACTGTTTCAGATCCTTGAGTGACAAGGTGTATGCGAATATTATCTGTGATGACATCAGGCCAATCTCCAATGTCGTTCAGTCTAGAGTTCATTATCCTCCTTTCTGTATTGTTTACACTGTCTGATGGTTCAACTTCTTCAGTATGAATTTTTGAGGAGTTTACTAAAGACATGCTTGTGTGCTGTCCTTTAGTCTCTAGACCCTGCGGTATTGAAGTATTTTCTTCTTTTTCATCACTCAGGATGTCGGCCTCATCTTTTTTTTTTGATTCAATGATAACCTTCTCATCTTGCTTTGTTGCTTTTAATTGTTCAGTTAATTCATACCCAATAACAGCTAGCCTAGCTTTGGCAAGATGTGACTTGAAATTGTCTCGATGCTTCTTTAGACTTAAGAAATTTAAGAAACGCACCTCACTGCGGTCAAAGAAACTGCTTTATGCGGATGACATTGTCCTCTGGTCAACCGGGAAGAAAGCCGACCAAATACAGGCGGCATTACAAGCAGACCTCCAAACCATCTCCTCTTATTGCGACAAATGACAGATTCAGATAAAATTTGCCAAAACATCCTGGTCCCTGTTCAGCCTAGGGGTCGACATTCTTAGGGCTTCTTAAACTCGATGGGCTGCGACTCCAACGTGAAAACACGCCAAAATATTTAGGGGTAACCCTGGATAGAAAGTTGTCAATGTTCTAGCACGTCCAGGAAGTTGAAAGAAAAGCCTCGGAGAAGTTAGCGTTACTAAGAAAGCTGGCCAGCACAAAGTGGGGTGCCAAAGCTTACATGCTACGCACATTGTACTAAGGGGCAGTCAGATCACAAATTTAGTACAGCTATACAGTTCAAGTATATGCTAGTAAAACTGCCCTCGAATCACTCGACCGAGTACAATCACAGGCACTAAGGTTCATTTGTGGCACCTTTCGGACAAGCCAAACAAACGCTGCTGAAATCTTAACAAACGTGGCCCCTTTACATTTAAGGAGGGAGGGGGCGGTGATTACGGCCTACGAGCGCTAAAAAAGGGTCGACTCTAGGCTACCCACCACAATCTTAGTGCAACAGTGGAGAGAGAGGAACCGCATAAAAATGCGATCGTTCCTCCACATTGCGGCCAATTTGTCAAAATCAGCTTGGCTCTCCACTGATTGAATTCCTATTAGAAGAATTAGAACTTGCCCTCCGTGGAGGAGATTGCCGGCACCTCAAATAAACATGTCCCTTATAGGCAAGAAGGAGCCACCAAGAGGCGATTAACACCTGCCATACTCCAAAGCTTGGCATCAGACACAGTAAAGTCCTACCCATCAGATGCCATTGTCTGTTATACCAATGGGTCGGTAATGAGGGACCCCGATAGATCTGGGTATGGAGCCCTTATAGTCTACTCAGACCGGACAGAACCAGAAATGCCGATTTCTCCGTCTGAGCTTCAAAAGGGTTTTGAGGCGCCAGCCAAACTAGTCGATCTTGAGCATTGTTCATCATTTTGTTTACGTTACAGTATTACAATGAACTAGTTAGTTAAAAAAAACTTGTAGAAAACAAAGGTTAGCTTATTTTAAAATATTGACATTACATATAATTATTTCCAAAATTAAAGTATAAAGAATCATAAAGAAATGATAAACTAAGACAATTGTTTAGAGCTAGAGTTTAGAAATATATTTGTAAACTCAATATCTAGATTAAACCAATGGACTAAACAATGAAGTAAAAAAAAGGTTGGCCTATCTTCTTCTTCTTCTTTATATTACAGAGCATTGATCAGTGTAGTAACAACATGTACCATGTGTACGAAATAAATCTAGTAAATTAGATTCAAACTGTTCTATAGCTTACATTGTATGGAAGAAATAGTCAAGAAGATGAAACAAAATAGTGACATGACTAGTTTATAAATCGTTAGTTCATGTTTAAAATACAGTAGTTTATGTTTGCTCGTGTCCATACAATTAGTCGTTTTTACTGAAAAGCTCAGGGAAATAGGTAATTAATACACACTGGGGGAATTTTGGTGCCCCTCTCCACTTGGTGGCCTGTGCGGCCGGCACCACCCGCACATTGGTAGCTACGCCACTGTAATTGTAAAAAAAACACACAAAAAAAGACTCACAAATACTGCACAGCGCATCCAATGCGAAATAAGTATTTGAATAGCAATGCTTTAAAAGTGTATTCGTTGGTTCACTTCAGATAAAAACTAAATCGTTTTCTTGTATTATGCTCAACAAAAACAATCCCATTTGTTTTTTCTTTACAAACTTCCAACAGATAACTTGTGGATAGCTCCTGAATTATTGTCATGCCCTGTTCGAGCTACACAGAAAGGAGATGTCTACAGTCTTGCTATCATCATATCAGAAATATTAACTCGCGAGGAGCCTTACAGTAATGATAAAGATCACATGTCGTCACAGGGTGAGTACCCAGAGCGCTAATACTAGTCATTCTAATGTCACAGGGTGAGTACCCAGAGAGCTACTAGTTTGAGACACTAAAGGCCATCTTTTGAGAGACAGCTGTGTAAAACAGTAAGTACCATCTGTTTGAGACACTAAGTTCCAGCTGTTTGAGACACAAAGTGCCAGCTGTGTGAGACATTAAGTGTGATAGTCACACAAACAATTTAGACAAAACGACATGAAAGTGAAATACAAAAAATGACATTTACTATTTTAAAACCTATTTGGATACTTCCCCACTATCATATCTCTTCGTATTGTAAAACTGACATCTTTCAGAGGTCTTGAACAAAATACAAGAGAACTTCGAGCCTCCTTTTCGTCCAACGGTTTCCGCTCCTAAAGAGATGGCGATCATTGAGCATTTAATGAGAGAATGCTGGTCCAGCGATCCGGAGAAACGACCATCACTGAATAGAGTGCACAGTATAATCCATGGGCTCATGATGTAAGTACATTTCTCTCGACTTAGTGCAGTGTTACTCGAACGGGTTACAAGGATTTAGTTGCTTATCGCAGAAAGAGATTTAAACTAAGGTAGTGTACAAACAGTATAATGGGTACAAACAAAATGTGGCCAATAAAAGAAGATTGATCAGAATGCAATACGATCTTTAATATTACCAATAACCCTAGTTGTCATTTTGTCCTTAACACTCGGATCCAAGTCACAGAGTGAGAGTTTAAGAAATCCTTGGTAGAAAGTCAGCTTCCACAAAAGCTTCATCGCTTCATTCACATCCATAAAATACATTTCAACTTGTTTACCCTGCCTCTGCGTTGTGGCTGAACGGCAAAACGCTTGGTTTCCAAATCTTGAGTTCCCGGGCTCAAATCCTGGTGAAGACTGGGATTGTTTATCTCGGGATCTTGAGGGCACCTCTGACTCCACCCTTTTCTAAAGGGTACCTGACATGAGTTGGGGAAAAGTAAAGGCGGTGGTTCGTTGTGCTGGCTACATGAAACCCTCGTTAACCGTGGGCCACAGAAATAAATGACCTCTACATCTGCTGCCCTTCATATCGCAGGTCTGAAAGAGAAACTTAAATTTACTTACCCTGCCTCTATCTCGTCCAACCACCCGTGGATTGAGTGTATTGGGGTCGTAAATATTATTACAAAGCTTGTATCAACTCTGTCTGTCTGTCTGCGCCAGATCTTGTACAGTGACAATTTATTTCTCCAACACCGATTCTCGGATCAAGTTATTTATTATGCTTAACAAAACATGAATCAATGAAGAATTAACCAATTAGTCAATTATTTAATGGTAATTAATTATTTTCGTTTAATACCAACAATGGATATTAATCCTTCAGTATTAAAAGATAAGGCTAAATATGTGAGTTTTTGTCCCTTTAGATAATTGTACATGTTATTTCTCCCAATCCATTCTCGGATCAAGTTGAAACTTTACACAGTTATTTATTAAACCAAACAAATAATGAATAGAAAAATTAACAAATAGTACATTTAATTATTGGGAATTAATTAATTTAGTTCGATATTGATACATGGAAAGAAATACTTATTGTAATGATATGTATTGTTGTAAATTTTTTATTGCCTCCCTTACATAAGAAGAAATACAGCTTGAAATACACTTTCTCTTGCATTATCTTATAACAACATACACATAAAATCCACCCTAGGAAAAATAATCAGACAGGCAGCCTTGTGGACAACTTACTTCAGAGACTTGAGAAATACAGCAGCAACCTGGAGAGAATCGTGGACGAAAAGGTCACTGAACTGAAACATGAGAAACAGAAATCTGAGGAGCTCCTGAGACAGATGTTGCCTGCGTAAGACCAGTTCTATTTGTGTCCGAGTGGGATTAGAAGTGATACACAATTGATTGTCTGTCCTTTGTGACCTGGGGTCAATATCTATACTGACAACATTAGACTTTATATTTTTCATTGGTTTAATACATACTATATAGTTAGGTAAAAAAAATCCTAACTTAAGTATTTGAGAACTCGCCTTTCTTTCATCTGGCCTAAGTTAACATTTGCTTTGTGCATTTGAATGTTCAGAGATTAAAAGATAAGGAAAATTTTTTAATTACTTTTTGTGTAAGAGAGAATTTGTACACCAACAAAATAAATAAAAGGATCTTTAATCTTATAGCTGTCTGGTCGTATAGTTTTTACATTTACCTATCTCTTTGTCTGTTGGGCCGTAGGGGCACCATGTAAGATTCGTCGACCGTCTTTCTCCATTCCTCTCTGTCTTTTGCCTTATTTAGAACCGCCCATCGCTTTCTCTGTCTGCCTCTTCTTCTTTTTCCTGGTACTGTTCCCTGCAGGAAGGTCTTTGCGAGCCCCGAAGACATTGTGATATGGCCATAAATTTTTAGCTTGCGTTTTTACGATAGTTAGCAGGTCATCGTGAAAGCCAACCGCTGCAGTAACCCTGTCTCATCTCTTGGTTTGTACTAGTCTAGTATGCGCTTCAAACTGTCCTCGCGTTAGTCTCACCTCCAATCTCGCTACCAGGAGGCCAGGGCGTAAGAATGTTCCTGTCTGAGGGGACGTCTGAACTTAAATCGTATTTGTTCTGGTTTGACTACTGACTCACTACTGTGTTACATAGAATGAGAACACATTGAATAATTTAAAAACTTAGCCCAGTGGGATTTTAGTACTGATCCTTTATTGCTGTGCTTTCTGGTACATTGCTTGGATCAAAAAAGCTTCTTTCATAAATTAATCTATTCTAATTACCCTAAACCTAACTGCTCTAAACTACATTGAAGTTCATGAATTATATTTGCTCTTTGATCAATATCTTATTTTTTTTTACTAGCTTCTGTTGTTTTTTTGGTAGCCCTATTGTTTTAACATCATTCATCTGTACACTGCCACAGGTCAGTTGCTGACCGACTGAAAGCTGGTCTCCTGGTAGAGCCAGAGTTCTACGACTGTGTAACAATCTACTTCAGTGACATTGTTGGCTTTACAGATATTTGTTCTATGTTAGAACCTGTACACATTGTTAAGATGTTGAATGATTTGTACTCGTGTTTTGATGGGATTATTGAACACTTTGATGTTTATAAGGTGAGACATTTAATAAAGTATGGTATATTATTATTTCGATGCTTGACATTAGCCGTAGAATGTAGATGCAAATATTGATGTAGATCAACAATGGTATGAATACTTTATAAGCACCTTTCGTTTTTAAGTAAGCCAAATTTGACTCGAGTATCTAAAGCATAGGCCAGTCTGATTGAGTGTAAATATTAAATTATGTTTGTGATTAGATAAAGCCTGAACTATTACTCTTCTTTATTTTAAAATATTTACCTGTTTGGCTCTAAGACAAAAGCCTTTCATTTTTATGTAAGACATTAAGAATGTTTTTATGTGTTGGAATGAAGGTTGAAGTCTTAAAGATTTAACTTCTGCTCGTCGTCCAGGTTGAAACCATTGGAGATGCCTACATGGTGGTGTCTGGTCTTCCAGCCAGAAATGGCAATGAGCACGCTCGTCAGATAGCTCGGATGTCTATCGCCTTGCTGGACGCCGTGTCCAATTTCGCTCCATTGGACACACCGAATAAGGATCAACTAAAACTTAGGATAGGACTTAATTCAGGTTGAGTATTTCTTTTACATTCACAACAGTATGTGTTTTACAGAGACATGTATGTGTTTTACATTGACGTGTATGTGTTTTACATAGACTTGTATGTGTTTTACTGAATGAAACACGTGGTAGCGAGTTTTTATTAGGACTTGTATGATACATGTTACTTTTATATAAAAATATATACCGAACTATAATCGCCATGGAGTTATTCTACCGATGCATGCAGTGATCCTATTAATACATCAAGTGATCCTACTAATATAAGCAGTGATCCTTACTGATACAAGCAGTGATCCTTACTGATACAAGCAGTGATCCTACTGATACAAGCAGTGATCCTACTGATACAAGCAGTGATCCTACTGTGATCTCCTCTCTCTGGTTATTATAAATAGCACACAACTCCCTAGAGTGTCCAATGTATGATTGAATCAATTCCACGGCTAATTGTGATCATGGTTTGTAAATATTTCACAGGTTTAATGAACGGTTTAAATATAAATAGTGCGTCCTAATTTCTAGACAGGGGTTACCATAATAGTAAACATCTAACCTAATTATGAATTCAATGTTCTACGTTTTGTTCCTAATGTTTACAAGATTTGAAGCTCTTCAACCACGACGTTCTATAAATATTAAATCACACTTGAAAATAGAAATAGCTCAATAGAAATCCATATTTCGATTTCATCTTCATTTTTACAACGATTGGTACCATCTTCGATTTGAAATATTATTTTAAAACCAATAACCTTTCACTTCATTGGACTGGGCTTAATTCTTCTTTTAGTCTTCAATATCGTATTATCAGACACATCCATCCGCATTAAACCTTTTCTATAAGACTATGTAAAAACAAACATCTTATTCTACTTTTGTACATAGCCGAAAGAACAAAAATTATGACCAATAGCCAACAGGGTTTTAAAAGGGACATCAGCATTGGTAGCGACAAGCTGACAAGTGTCAGTAGCTTTAAATACCTTAGAGAAGGAAGCAAACCTGAACTTCTGACCAGAATTGCAAGGTCTCCAGCAGCACTTGCAAATCTCAAAATAATCTGGACCGTCATATCAGACTGATGCGCTCCCTGGTCACAGCCACCTCATATCTGCTTGCGAATCTTGGACGCTGACGTAAAGACGATCCTAGCAATGGAAGTAAGATGCTACAGAAAGATGCTACAGAAAGATGCTACAGAAAGATGCTACAGTAAGATGCTACGAAAAATCACTTTCAAAGACCGTTTCACGAATGAAGAGATAAAAAATAGGATTAATACAGCCATTGGACCCCACGCTAACCTGCTAACCACTGTCAAAAAAACATAAACTCAAACTCTATGCCGACATTACAATGTCCTCGGGGCTCGCAAAGACCTTCGTGCAGGGAACAGTACCAGGGAGAATAAGACAGGAAGCCAGAGAAAGCGATGGGAAGACAACATCAAAGAATGCACAGGCCTGCGAGGGAATTAAAAGGCAAATGACAGAGAGGAATGGAGAAAGACGGTAGACAGTTCTTGTATGGTGCCCCAACGGCCCAACAGACTAAGGGTTAGGTGGTGAAGACAGGCCTATATGTATTCAGTTCTGAAATATGTCTTGCTATTATTTACCAATGGCATTTCCTAATAAAGTCTGTGACTCTTTCTGTGTCTTCTTTTTCTGTCTGCAGGTCCAGTGTGTGCTGGAGTTGTGGGCCTTAAGATGCCTCGCTACTGTTTGTTTGGAGACGCTGTCAACACGGCGTCCAGAATGGAGTCCAATGGAGCAGGTAACTAGAGGCTAGGTGCTGATTGACTAGCTAGAGCTAATTCAATTAACATCTAAAATTAGTACTATCAAAGTACAAGAAACTATAGGCAGTGTTTAGAGAATGTTTGGGAAGGATGCACATTTGTATTACCAAGAAGCCAGAGAAATAGGCGTAATAGCTTACTAATTGTTAAACATAATAGCTTACTAAATATTAAACATAATAGCTTACTAAATATTAAACATAATAGCTTACTAAATGTTAAACATAATAGCTTACTAAATATTAAACATAATAGCTTACTAAATATTAAACATAATAGCTTACTAAATATTAAACATAATAGCTTACTAAATATTAAACATAATAGCTTACTAAATGTTAAACATAATAGCTTACTAAATATTAAACATAATAGCTTACTAAATATTAAACATAATAGCTTACTAAATGTTAAACATAATAGCTTACTAAATACTAAACATAATAGCTTACTAAATATTAAACATAATAGCTTACTAAATATTAAACATAATAGCTTACTAAATGTTAAACATAATAGCTTACTAAATTTTAAACATAATAGCTAACTAAATATTAAACATAATAGCTTACTAAATGTTAAACATAATAGCTTACTAAATATTAAACATAATAGCTTACTAAATGTTAAACATAATAGCTTACTAAATGTTAAACATAATAGCTTACTAAATGTTAAACATAATAGCTTACTAAATGTTAAACATAATAGCTTACTAAATGTTAAAAATAATAGCTTACTAAATGTTAAACATAATAGCTTACTAAATGTTAAACATAATAGCTTACTAAATGTTAAACATAATAGCTTACTAAATGTTAAACATAATAGCTTACTAAATGTTACAAATAATAGCTTACTAAATGTTAAAAATAATAGCTTACTAAATGTTAAACATAATAGCTTACTAAATGTTACAAATAATAGCTTACTAAATGTTAAACATAATAGCTTACTAAATGTTACAAATAATAGCTTACTAAATGTTACAAATAATAGCTTACTAAATGTTACAAATAATAGCTTACTAAATGTTACAAATAATAGCTTACTAAATGTTACAAGTAATAGCCTACTAAATGTTAGACATAGTAAGCTTACTAAATGTAACTAAATTGTTATAACCTCGGTAGTAGCTGACCAGAGAACAAGGACGGGGTGATTAAGGAGTATCACTTGAGTCCTCTAGAGATCTGTTCAGATTGACCTAATTCCTATGAATGTCTCCTGTTTAAAAAAAAAAATCGATGTTTTCTCTTTTCTCTTTTTTTCCCTTGAATCTGTTCAGTTTTCCGCTGAATTCAATTCAGATTTGACTTCCACCAATGGCTGCAATAAAACTACGAAGCAGTTAAACATTTAAAAGGGCTAATAAAATCTCTTTATGTTTTTTTAACATTATTTTATGATCAGTCTATTCAATTAAATGAGGGTAATATTAAACGTTTGAAAATCTCCCGAATACTTTTTTATCTGATGACTGCTGTAGACTTTGTTCCTTCTCTCTGGTTCTTCTTTGTTTAAACAGTCAATCGGTTACTGTCGCTACGTTAACGAGGTGCGTCATAGACTTTGTAGACAGATTGAAAATCTATTTTCTATGCTTGAAGTCACTGCTTGAAAATACACTCACAACTATGAAAAAGAAAGAAAAACGGTTTGGGGTGAGACTAATTATTAATAGACAGAATAAAACTTTGGATTTGTTTGTTGAAGCTCTTGCTAAATGCGTTATTTCTCAGGTTGAGACTTTTAAAACCTATTGTTTACGAATTCTGCAATTGAGATCAGAAGTTCTGACGTGTCACACGTGATATTTATGCAACAAAAGAACTAATTCATTTGCTAAATGTATTTTATTTAGAGAGAGAGAGAGAGATGAAGAAAGGGTTTTGGTCGATATGTGTGCAACAATTTCGTTAGCAATGTAATGTCAATAGAAAGAGAATGTTACTCAAAAGTTACGAACAGGCTACAACTAAAATATCAAATTTTCGTTACAATTTTTATTATCCGAACTGCAAACGCAATGTTTAGTCTTCTTTTCTTTTAAAAATGTCACATTTTTTAAAAACACATTGTATAACCCAATCATCATTTGGATTTGGCTCTCTGTCTTCGAATTATTATTTGTCTTGTCTATTTTTTTTTGTACACTAGAAATGAAAATCCACGTCAGCAATAGCACTGCTTCTATTTTACAAGAGTTTGGTCACTTTGTCCTACAGTCACGTGGTACTGTGGAAATCAAGGTAAGCTGGACTTAGTTTGAAAACGATAAAGGTGGTGTTTCTAGCTAACTAGTGCTTACCAATATTAATGTGTGTATTCATGTTTTAAGGAAACTGGAAGAGTTTTACTTTTTCTTTTCGATTAAGAGTAGCAAGAGGCCACTTCAGTTTGATACAATACAATGGAAAATATGTTTTGCTTTACATTGGTATATATATAAATGTATTATGTTAAAAACTACTATTATATTTTAACTGCAGATAAAAAAACATGAAATATGTTTAACAACCAAAGTCTAACTTAAAGAATCAAATGCAGTGCGGTCACCAGGGTTGGTGTCACGGTGCGCTGTGTACGCGGCACGGTCCGGTTTCGTCCAGTCAGGGAACTGATATGGCCGTTTACCGTTGGGAGCCCTCAGACAGGACAGGGGTGAAGAGCCCCATGTCCAGGCCTGGTGGTTGGATAAAAGCCTTTCTAACCATCAACGGGATAATGGCGCCTACGGCGCCGATTCCCTACTGGACTTCATCGAAGGTGTCACCAGTTGCAGTTGGCTCACGGTGTCACCGCGCCAATCAATTTCACCCAAACATTTCTCAATAAAATATAGCGTTAGTTTGTTCTTTCCTTGACCCTACATTCATTCATTGCAACACAATGGGCGTTTATCTTTTAACATTTCGTTGTTTATGGTACTATATCAATAGCTAGATCTATGACTTGTATGAAAATATAAGTTTCTTCTAAATAAACAGAGCTAGCATCAATTGAACAATGATTAGAATAGAACACTTTTAGGCTTTCCGAAAACGGTGTTACGTTATGCCAGAGTTTTCAAACTTAAACTAGCGATGCCCGTCTATTAGCCGCTAACTAAGGGGTTTACGGTAGTGTTGTAAGCTCCTCAAAAAGGGTCTGGGGCCGAACCAGGACGCCAAGAGTTTTCCATCATTTCTAATCTTCAGTAATATATTCTCGTGGCATATATCATGCACTATTTCTCATAGCATCTACAATGCACTATTTCTGATGGCATCTACATTGCACTATTTCTGATGGCATCTACATTGCACTATTTCTGATGGCATCTACAATGCACTATTTCTGATGACATCTACAATGCACTATTTCTGATGGCATCTACAATGCACTATTTCTGATGGCATGTACAATGCACTATTTCTGATGGCATCTACAATGCACTATTTCTGATGGCATCTACAATGCACTATTTCTGATGACATCTACAATGCCCTATTTATGATGGCACTTAAAATGCACTATATCTGATGGCATCTACAATGCACTATTTCTGATGACATCTACAATGCACTATTTCTCATAGCATCTACAATGCACTATTTCTGATGGCATCTACATTGCACTATTTCTCATGGCATCTACAATGCACTATTTCTCATAGCATCTACAATGCACTATTTCTGATGGCATCTACATTGCACTATTTCTTATGGCATCTACAATGCACTATTTCTGATGACATGTACAATGCCCTATTTATGATGGCACTTAAAATACACTATATCTGATGGCATCTACAACCCTTTATTTCTCCTAATAAGAAATTGCAGATCAAATTAAAATTAAATAACGGTGTAGCGCAGCTCGATAGTGAAGAGGCATTTGAGGTATCAGAGTCAGAGAATGTCAGTTTGTAATGAATTTGATCTTTTGAAGTTCATCCTCCTGTCCAGCAAGACCTAACGAGCCTGTTCTGTTTACAAAAAACGTTGGAAGTCGTCTGGTAACCAAACTGTTCTAGTCACAAGACGTCGCAATAATACTGTGGTCAGTTAATCAGGAGACTTTTGTCCGTTTTGACTTAAGATTGTAAAAGGCTAGGGAGTCAGCCACTGAGGTCCGCACCCCACACCCCCCAAGTGACGCCACTGATAACATTTGTTAAATTGTGTATCTTCTTATTTTCAGGGTAAAGGAACCATGGAGACATTCTGGCTTCTAAGTGAGAAGGATTTATCTAGTCCAGTGACATTGGAATAAGTTCTGATGGATTATTTAAACACACACACAAGTCTTTCTCTTCCAAGATGTAGTTGAAAGTATTTGTTGAAACCATTGACATTAACTGACCTGCACTTCACATGTAATGTGAATGCTGACTTAACTGACCGGCACTTCACATGTAATGTGACTGCTGACTTAATTGACCTGCACTTCACATGCAATGTGACTGCTGACTTGACCTGCACTTCACATGTAATCTGACTGCTGACTTGACCTGCACTTCACATGCCATGTGACTGTTGACTAGTCTACCTTCAACTTACAAGATGTATGATATATTATTATTAGTGTTTTTAGAATTTAAATCTGTATTATTTAAATTTTGGAACCTTGCACATAATTCATTGCTTGTGAAATTATGGATTGAATAATATTCTCTGTTAAAATAAATCATTGTTATTATATGTCATATAAAATATAACATGTGTAAATAAAAGTTTTTTTCTAGTTTTTTTTTTCAAACGAGGTGAAAAGAAACTATTTGAAGAAGACAAAAACTACAAAGCAATATGTATCTGAAGCATAAGTAATTTCAAAGTAATGCAATGATACCTTTTGTTAAACAACATTGACTTTCATTACTATCAGTTTATAAACGATCCTTAACAATTCGTAGTAATTATCATTAATTTCAATATTAATCATAAAGTTAAAGCTAATCCAAATTAAACAAGACGCCATTACAAAGACTAGAAAACTCTTGTTCCAATAGTAATGATGTCATAGAATGATTAAATACAATTCAACTATCTGATACATTTCACATGTAATTTTTTGAGTGATTCTGGAGTAAATGTATATTTAGTTTCAATAAGTATTTATGTTTTGTTTGGTGTAATACACAAGTTGTAAGACAAATTTTGTTATGGACAATAAAGATTATTATTATTATTATTATTATATAACAATACTAACTTTGTATGTATAGAAATCTTAACAAAAGTTATACACCCCAGTGGAGCCTTGGTTTTTACCATACAATTCTTAAAATACTTTTAAAAATATCTTCAAAGTTTTATTTTGTTGTTTTATTTTGGAATTGATAGGTGACAATAAATTATCAACAGTTTTCGGTGGCTCGATGCAATGCAAAAGAAAAATGTTCCCGTTGTGTCCAGTTTCTGAGAAAAGTCTTTGGAAAATCTTTGAAAGTCTTTGGAGTATATTTGAAATTAAAAATTGCTTAAGTTCCGATGCAGACATTTTGCTGAAATTGGTTGGACGCCAATGTTCTAAAGAAAAACAAATGAATTTTATGCTCTGAACTATACAAGTTTATAGTGCCTGTATACATGGAGGCTATCTAATGCTTTATCATTTGATTAACAGCAATGCTTTCAAGAAAATAGGTTACCAGAAATCTGCGCGCTCAGAGGAGGACAAACACGAGGACAAACTCGAGGACAAAGCCTTACAAAGTAAAACATAATAGAACTTGAAAAACTAGGCTTACAATGTATTCGATGAAAACATGGCGGTAAATCAAAGGCTTTACAACTGCTTTATTAAATATTATATTATGTGCGGTATGCTCGCAGGGCTATTGTTCGGTCGTCTCGAAAGTTCCGGGTTCATACCCTGCCCACCACCATCCCCCGTGGTCCTGTGGGAGATTTGGACTAGGAAGTTAATTATCTTCAATTTTGAAAAAAACAATCCGTAAAATGTAAAACATTATAAAAGATTACTCAGACAAAGTGTCTTCGACGAAAATTATCATTCGTTCAGCTCTACTCAACTAGACTTGTGGATGCACATTTTCTTTACTTTGTGAGAAGAATGTCTTCAGAGAGCCTATTTCCATCTAATGTCCACTGGGTGCAGTGATTAGTAACAAAACAACGCTGCTTCAACGTTAGCATTACGCATGGCAATGCACATGAAAAGTTACAGATCTTAAGGAGTTTAAAAAAACAGTCTAGAACATTTGTGCATACAAAATATTAGTTTTTTTAAATGTCATTTTTCTGTTATTTATGACCAGGACCAGCCTTAGGCAATCTATGCGGCCGCAGTGGGCCCGCTAAATTCTAGTTTAAATTATTAAATTAAACGATTGAAACTTGTATATAATAACAGGGCTTCCGCAACCCCTTTATTTTCTAGGGCCTCTTGGAAATCTCCTGAGATGCGAAATATACGAAAAGTCTGTGAATGCTCCCTGAAAACTCATTAAAATCTCCTGAAAAATAGACAAAACTCATTTTGGTGTGCCAAACCTAATCGCGATAAAAAAAAAAACGGCATTTGTCAGCTTTCATTTAATAAAAAATGTATTGCGTAGGACGTAATTATTTTCTCTTTTGAAGGAACGTCTGTAATCTTATAAGATAAGATAATTTACATTAGACTTTAATGCACCTTCAAATACATTGAGCAAAAGTATGTACTTAAGTATTTTCTAATACAAAATCTTAATTTTAACATGATGCTTATCCCTACCCTGACTGGGCCCCGCGCAATCCGTTTCGCATAGGCTCGGCAATTGTTAGGGCCGGCCCTGTTTATGACCGTTTTAAGTATTGAACAAGAAAATAGGAAAGAATTGAGTTCAGTTGGATCAAATGTTAATGTTTTGGCAATAAACAGGAGAGTAAAAAGTCTGACATTTTCATACTTTAGGCCAATGCATGTCTGACGGAGGTCACGATCCCAAAAGAAAGGCACGCCATTCCTTTGCCAGATGTCGGCGAATAAATTAATAGAAGCCATGTGATGCAATGCTCGATAATTTTCCCAGACTTCCAAGCATGCTGGTTGGGTAGGCAAAAAACTGTATTATGTAAGGGTCATAACTCAATATTTTTTTGTAAACTAAAGTTTTACTAGTAAGTTCCCTTGTTTTCTAGAGAGAGATAAATAAAAGTGTCTAACGTAAATTACATGTAAAAAAAAAATATTTTAAAAAAGGCGCCATTCCAAATTGTTTGAACACGTTTGGTCATTAGATTGAAGTATTGCATTGACATAGTTTGATAGACATGTTTCTGTAAGGACTCTCAGAAATATATTAATGACGTGTTTACAGTCATGGTCACGTGGATTATCTGATTGTCTGACTTTGGCTCCTCATGTTTGCCTATCAAAAGGAATGAATAGAGCAACTTTTGTTGTATAGGTCAGTGCAGTCTTTTGTAAGTTACACTCTTATTGTAAATAGACATTATGCAAGATACCATGATATTAAACAGCCTAAACGAGCAGTTGTGTATGGGTGTTCATGGTCAAATCTTAGAATTCTCTCCCCCCCCCCCCGCCTCGGTTAATTTTAAACCGAACACATGTGGTTTAAAAGAAACAAAACAGCAAAACTAATCCACTAAATCAAGGTGTATTTTTGTTGCTGTTGTTATATGGTATTGCGAGGATACCTATTATTTTAAAAGTTCTTGAATTCTACTGTACCAGTATATGACAGATACATTGAGTACACACAAAATGTACATGTAATTCATTGTTATTTGAAAAGAGCGACAACTTATTTCGTTTTCGCCTCGGAGTGCTAAAATTGTATTCACGATGAGTACCTGACACAACCACAATACTGAACGTATTTTTTTGTGTGTTTGTTTACAAGCACATCAGACTTTTGTCGATGTTGTAGTAGAGTGTAAACAAATAATGGAATAATTGAAAATACAAAATATGTTTATAGAAATAGGTAGCTGAGTGTGTATTGAAGGAGGTTACTCTTATAAACTAGATTTAGTCAAACTGCTAGTGTTGTATTGTTCAAAGGGGATCAAATGAGTGGTGTCGGTCTGTTGCGATGAAACCAGCCGAATTTATCTTCCCCTGCCACACTCTGCAGGCTACGAATAGTTTGAGTACTGTTCACAGATGGCGTGCTGTAGCTTATCTCCCCTTGTCGTGGAACTGGTGGCTGGTCACCAAAATAGAGTGCCCTGAAATCAATACATTTAACAAGCAAAATATTTAAATAAATCTATATCTTTTGTAAGGGGAATGACCGCTAAAATCCCTGGCACATATCTAAATACGGCAGGAATAACTTTCCTTATTGTATATAAAAAAATAAAAAAATAATTCCCACTAAGTAATAGAGAAATTGTTTAATTCTTTCATTGATTCATGTATTTTCATTAACTATTACTATTTATGCGAAATTTCAACTTGGTCCGAACATGGGAAGCGAAAGAAATAACTTGAAATAAAATATATAAAACAATTCCATATATACAGCATTCTCTCTCAATGAGTAGCATTTACTTACCCTGCTCTATATCAAACAAATTACCAATAGTTAATTAACTAATTTGTTTATCTTTTAATAGATTTATGTTTTATTAAATGGCAACAAATAATTGTGTAAAGTTTCAACTTGATCCGAAAATGGATGGGGTATAAATAATGTGTGAACAATGTGCCAGATATATAGGGTGAGTTGATATAAGCTTTGTAAAAAGTAAATGAGTTCTACTGTTTAGATCAGGCGTGCCCAACGTATGGAGCACTACACCACTACAAGTGGCGCATTTCATCCAGAGAAAAATCGAGAAAAAGCCTGGTCACAGAAACTGAGAAACATAGTTCTAGCAAAATAAGTTCAACGGGACTTTACTGTACTAGCTATTAGGACTCTTGCATTGACTGATATCGTACTGTGTACCTTTCATTAGACTTCGACATTTTTATGTTACCTATTTAAGCTTTTTGTTATTAAAGAAAATTATGATAATTTCAACATTTTTAAAGAGCTTATTGGCCTTAAGTCACTCTAAGAAAAACCAGATGGTCAGACATATCAGAAGAAGCAAAGTTATGTCTAGGAAACCATCATTTCAATAAAGTCACACTCAACAGTAATGACTTGGTCAAGCTACTGGATCTGTAATCTTACTTCAAACAATTGTAGATTGTCCTCTCCTGAGACGCTCTCACTTCTATACACTCAGAGGGTTGTGTGGGGAATACGTTTGAACTTGCATGCTATTTATACCAGTTAGGAAATGTTTGTATACATTTAGGAAAAAATAATATTTAGTCAATAGGTCATATGGAAATTTTAATTAAAATTATAACCACGCTTTAAAAGACCGATACTTGTAAAAATGTAAGTGGCGCCATCTGAATCAGAAAGGAAAAAACAAAGGTGGGGCACGGAATCAAAAGGTTGTCCACCCCTGATCTAGGGGATATAGGATTCAAGTGAAATTAATGAAATACTACATTTAGTTATTTACCATATACTTTTATTTGTCATTTGCTAAAAAAGGGAGACAATAAAAAAAAAATGATGAGTGAATTTTATACTATATCGGACTTCAATATGGACATATGTGCCCGCATCACTGACCTATAGTAATTATATGGCAGTCCTGGAAGTTCTTCTGGATGCATATGGCGGTATGTTTGGCGCACCATCTGTATGTTTCCCATGATTCTACTGGCATCATGGCGGTCAATAATGTTCATGTTACGTAGATCGTCATTCGTAAGGGCCAAGAGTTGTCGGCCTTGAATGCCATTCTTTCTAAAGTGCGGTCGATATCTGAAATAAATGTTTACACTTTATAAATATTATGGTGATTGTTTGTACATCCATATAGTAGCGTAGTAGTATATAAAGTTTTCTTTTCCAAAGATATAATACATTTTTTAAGAGAAGACTATACCATTAAGTACTATTCAAGAGATGATTTTGCCACGCTGCATGATTTTAAAGGTTTGAGACATTTCCCAATCTATAGGTACCTTCGATTACAGTTGTTTGTTTGTTTGTTTGTTTGTTTTACTGAAAGTAATTGATCACATGACTTTAAACTTCTTTAGCCACCATGTCGTGAAAGGGTCCTATCTGAATCTTCGAGTTTTTAAGAAAAGGTGGCACTACCTTATCCTTGAACCCTGACCCAAAAGTACATCGCTACGCCACTGTCTTTAAGTCATGCTTGGAATACAAAGTCAAGATTTTCATAAGATTATTTAAGCCATATTTGCCCATTTTGATAGTGTTAGTTTATAGACATGAAAACGTTTTTGTTAGCATTAGACAACGTAGCTATAAAGGAATGGATCTGGTTCATGCTTCTCAACGAGCTCCCAAGTCTCTCAAGTCTCAAAGTCTCTCAACTTCCAAGTCTCTCAAGTCTCAAAGTCTCTCAACTTCCAAGTCTCTCAAGTCTCAAAGTCTCTCAACTTCCAAGTCTCTCAAGTCTCAAAGTTTCTCAACTCCCAAGTCTCTCAAGTCTCAAAGTCTCTCAACTCCCAAGTCTCTCAAGTCTCAAAGTTTCTCAACTCCCAAGTCTCTCAATTCTCCGAAGTCACCGAAGTGTCGAAGTCACCGAAGTGTCGAAGTCACCGAAGTGTCGAAGTCACCGAAGTGTCGAAGTCACCGAAGTGTCGAAGTCACCGAAGTGTCGAAGTCACCGAAGTGTCGAAGTCACCGAAGTGTCGAAGTCACCGAAGTGTCTGGAGTCTCGAATTCTCTTAAGTTTCTTTCATTAGATTTCTTACCAGAGGACATTTTCTGAAAACATCCAGGATTTATCATCTTTTTATTTTACGAAATTTCGCTTTCATATAAAACTAAGATCTTTTACATGTTACACATGCTACTGTTCTTAGAAATGCAATTGTTGTTTTATATTGTTTTTTGAAGTGAAATGAACTTGTTTGCTACTGTTTCATTAATCGCATTAGTTTTACTACTTTCAGTTTATTAAAGAACAAACCTAACTAATGAAGGTGACATCAAACAAAAAAATCTACAATCAATCACATGCAAAAAATAGTTTTCTTAGCAATATTACTTTAGATAATGTCTTTCTGGGTGGCTCTCTCACAAAATTGTAAGCGCTTGAACTGTCCCGCGGTCTTCCTAACTCAAATGAGTACAATAAACGCTCTATCAAATAATAGATACGATTCTCAGAAAAATATTGTAAAATAAAAATATCTGCAACTCAGCCTACTCTATATAAATTAAAACACTTCCAATAACTCTACTAAGTAGACCATTTTATGTACCAATGAGTCTCTAGTCGTCCAACGTACCTACCAAATCCAGTGTCAACCAACCAATCCTCCACAGTCTGGGAGTCCCATGAGTAGCAGACAGGCACAGAGAATGGCGGCTCAAACAACATCATCCCACATGCCGGGTCGTTGTCGGCCCTGTAGACTGGTTTAAAGTGGTCCCCTACGTAAGCCATGACGTACACCTGCCGATGAAACAATATTTAATCAAAGACGCTACTGGTACTGAAATGAAGGAAAGAATTCCCGGAAGAGACTCTCTCATGTTTATATAGTAGCTTTAGAGAAAATGTTGTTATTTCATAGCGATAAATAATTAAGATCGCCTTGTAGCTTTTTAAAATTACACTAGTTATTATTAACACCTCCGCAAAGTAAATCAAATTTGTAAAGACTACCAACATTTCCTGACACAATCTATACCTAAATAACAGAAGACACTACTTTACTAAATCAAGATCTAGATATATATCCAGAGTCTAGATTTTGATATAGTAAAGTGCGAAGTTCGAGCGCATTAAGCCCGCTGGCAGCAATTTTCAAGTTTGGATTTTTATAGCACCGTAACGGTCTGACCTATGAAAAAACTGATAGTATCTCTGAATTCCTCGTCCTTTTTTCTACAAAAATAGATGGGATTTAATGTATCACTAGGCTTAGTTAAAATTAAATACGAAGTCAAGGAGGTGTAGGGTAAGTATCGCCAAGCGTACTTTTCCTCGAGCGGATAGTAAGCTCGATCGGGTTGATGGAAGGTTCGAACAGATCAAAGAAAATATATCTAAAAACATGTTTTAATATTTAATTTATACTATAAAGTCATTTTCTTTTTACTCCAGCGCAAGAACACCATCCATTGCACCATTTCCCAACCTCCACAACTTCAAATAGTCTCTTTAAGCTGATGAGCAATCAGACTTTAAAATAGCCTTAAGCCCATTACCCATTTCCTTCACTACCGGGTAGTAAAAAATAATAATTCCACACCTCCTGAGTTTGACCTCACCATGAACTTAGCCTTTACAAGGAAAAGGAAATAGTATCTTATCTTATCTTATATAATACAGACGTTACTTCAAAAAAGAAGATGATTACGTCCTACGCGTCATGCATTTAGTCATGCATATTAACCAATGACTTAAATTCTGCCAAGTCACTGGTTTTTCTGGCTAGCTCAGGCAACCCATTCCATGCTCTAATAGCACTAGGGAAGAAGGAGTATTTGTACAAATTTGTCCTAGCATATGGGAGGAGGAATGTGCCTTTATTTTTGTGTCTTTCAGAGTATGTGTCGGAAGTAAAGAAAAAAGGTGCATGCGCAGTAGCAATATAGTAGTAATTTGGTAAACATTCAAATAAAAAAGTTTTAGCAATAAAAAGTGAACTGTTCGAACCTCTTGACAAATCGGGGCTACTCGAACTTCGCACTTTACTCTATAGCGCGAAAACTAAATTTAAACTGAAGAAGTTAAGTATTTTTAAAGTTCTAATTTTTTCATAATTCGAATCTCTCGAGCTTTGACATCTAGACTACCTACGTAACAGTGTGGATCTCAAGGAGACCAGTGGACTAGATATCACTAGACACAAATGTTCCTAAAAGTGAATCCACTTCCACTGTAGCTCAAGAGGACAGAGCGTGCTGTTCCACTGCTTGCGGGAGAATAAACCATTGCAACTTCCGTTCAATAATGATGCATTGTGGTATTACATGTAGTGCTTTGAACAACGCTTTGGTTTAGAGATCTGTACTAAGTGTTTTGGAAATGCCATGAATTGTTTATTTGGCAATTTTCACAACAAATAAAAATTCCATTTTATGTTTGGTTTTTTTATTTTGAAGATCTGGTTTACTATTACTATTTACTAATGTCTTTGTATTGATTCAGACGTTGTCTTTCTGAGTATTTTATTAGATTTTTTTTTGTAACTAGTTTGTGATACACGCAAAATATCTTTAAATTTTATTTGACAGAGCTACAAAGTACACATAATCGAGTAAACCCTATGAGATACATAGATTGTCAATACTTCATATGTTGGATACACACAAAAAAAGCTTTTAGATAAAACTAAAATGTTATTTAACCTTGGTTAGGCCAATAATATAATATGCATCCACCGTTTGGGACCCCTCAACTCAAGAAAACATTAAGAAACTGGAACAAACACAAAATAGAGCAGTGAGATTCATAACAAACGAATATTCACATTTGACTAGAGTAACACCATTAGTAAAATCACTAAATTTAGGAAGCCTTCAGGACAGAAGACTCAAAAGTAAAGTAGCAATTGTACATAAAACACTGAACCATAATCTTCAAATACAAAAACAAAATCTAATAAAATACTCTGAAAGACACAAAAATAAAGGAACATTCCTCGTCCCATATGCTAGGACAAATTTGTACAAATACTCCTTCTTCCCTAGTGCTATTAGAGCATGGAATGGGTTGCCTGAGCTAGTCAGAAAAACCAGTGACTTGGCAGAATTTAAGTCATTGGTTAATATGCATGACTAAATGCATGACGCGTAGGACGTAATTATCTTCTTTTTTGAAGTAACGTCTGTATTATATAAGATAAGATAAGGATGGATGGGGTGCTGTGCAAATATAGATATGAAACTTTCTGAAGAGATAAGAATTTTTTTGGCGATCACTGGCATAGAAAAAATCAGCTGAAATCAGGATTGCCTATGAAAGAGATAACTAGAGCGCTCTCTCGTAAATTGCAGGATACACTATTGAGACCCAAAGAAAGGCCCTTGTAGAAAACGGCGCAGACGACCATAACTTATCTTATTTAAAAAAAATAGACCCTCGGCGGACAACGGCTTTGTCTGCATTACATGTGAGAAAATATACAGATCACAAGTGGGTTTGTGTAGTTATGACAGCAGTGATCCTCAATCTTCGAAGACATTGCCATATTTTTAAAAATTCGGAATACTTCTATCAAAGCTCATTCAGCTGTCATTTAAGTGGGAATCTTCTTTGGCTTTTTAAATTTTTAAATTTAATTTATTATTTTTTTGGTGAGCTAAAAGGTGGTCGACGTAACAGAGGCGTCCTACGGAAACGCTTTAAAGACCAGCTTAGGCGTCAACTTTCCTTAGCTGACGTAGAAGAGAATGTTGATTATTATGAACGAATAATAACAAGACTCTGGATATAACTTATAAGACATAAAATCAGCTGTTTAATCTAAAGCCATATAGGTTGACAACAAGAGTTACAAGGGATGTTACTCCCAAACACCGAGTGGTGCAACCTATATAAAACACACATCAACAGAGAGCACCTGGTTGCATGCGGTCTCAGAACGAGACAGCTGGAGGTCACTCACGAAGGCCGCGTGTTACACATTTGAGACCAAAAGAAAATCCGCTGCCGAGGACAAACGCAGACGGCGAAAAGAAAATCTAAATCGACCACCTGCGGACAATGGTTATGCTTGCCCTGGTTGTGGCAAAATATGTAGGTCACAGCTGGGGCTGCGCAGCCACGGGGAATACTGCATTCCTCACTAATCTTCGGACTCGAAGACAAGCCATAGTATTATTAAGTGAGAATGCCCGTGTTTGTTTTATACATTGCGAACTCTCAAAAATATTACGTCACTTCCGCCCAATATGGCCATACATCGAACCTTCAACAAAAACAAAATCACAAGACAAGATGAATAACCAGTTTGTTACCAACCCAACAGAGCAATCTCTCGTCTGCAGAAGACGACGGTGTCCTGCAGGCAGTCGATTGATAGAAGACATGCAACAAAAACATGGAATGAATATGTAATTATCTCTTTTCATTTGAGTGAGCTTCAAGGTTCTAGGATCGTCCTAGCTAATAATCTAAATCTAATCTCTAGCCTAGATCTAGATCATATTTTATTAGTTAATGTAATGTGTACATGTATTGAAAAATTGTGAAATGTGTTCACTATAAAGATAAGACAGGCCGCATCTTATCTTATATAATACAGACGTTGATGATTACGTCCTACGCGTCATGCATTTAGTCATGCATATTAACCAATGACTTAAATTCTGCCAAGTCACTGGTTTTTCTGGCTAGCTCAGGCAACCCATTCCATGCTCTAATAGCACTAGGGAAGAAGGAGTATTTGTACAAATTTGTCCTAGCATATGGGACGAGGAATGTGCCTTTATTTTTGTGTCTTTCAGAGTATTTTATTAAATTTTGTTTTTGTATTTGAAGATTATGGTTCAGTGTTTTACATCTATCTAAGCGTCTACTGACTCGAACGAACCGATTTCTCATTTTTAGCTATCTTTACTTGTTCGGGTGTTGGTAGCCTATTTCATCTATTTGATTGCAGCTGTCTATGTGACAGTTTCTAACTCTAAAGGCTTACAAAGAAACGAACGTTGTATACAAATATTGAGATTCAATTGATACCAAACAAAAATTCTTCAACAAAAAAAAAAGGGGGGGGGTGAAAGAAGGGGTGATCGTTTTTTAAATGTATTTATAAAAAGAAAGTGAGCGACCTGAATTCGAACCGTAGAGCTAAGGCCACCTCACCCCCGTCAATCCAATACTGCAACCACTGTGCAAGGGCGCTACTTCTGAAAATAGGTTTATAGTTATTTACAAACCTTTCTTTCTACAAACAATAAAGGGGACTAATTCAACATTATCAGTCAAGTAGTTTTTTATTCCCTTGTTCGAGATATCAAACAAAATAATTAAATACCATTAGTTAATTAATTAATTGGTTAATTTTTTTTATTGATTCTTGTGTTGGCAGGTAAAAGAAATAATCGTGCAAAGTTTTAGCTTGATCCGAGATTGGGTGTGGGAGAAATAACGTACAAACTTTTGACCAGGCAGACAGAGTGAGTCTCGACTGTCGATGTAAGCTTTTTAATAAGATATTGTGTTATGTCTGTATATTTGCAATGTCTGTATTGTAAATTAGTAATGGATGTTTTAAGATGCAAGAAAAAAAATTAGATTTATATCTGGTGAATAGGGTGAATAGGGTGTTGAACTCAACTGAAACGCCGCACAGCAGCATAAGCACATTGTACTATTGTTCAAATAAATAGATATAAGCAGTTTTTACAGTTTTAAGTTGTTTTTTCTATAGGCAAAGTGTTTGTGACGTCACTTAAACTAGGCCAAAGCCTTTTTATCAAATTTATTAATACATTTGTTTTATAAAATCTAGATCTAGTTTAACTGCAATGTCTCCTCACGGGAAGAATGACGAGAGAAATCTGGCCTGGTGGAGAAGTCCGGACATCTTAGAGGACGATTCCATAAATAGGTTTAATTGCACACGTGATGATCTGAGTTTTGACCAGTCACAAACATCATACATTGATTGGTCGAAAATGCCAGTAGCTGATTGGTTGAATCAAAATGGCTATGAAAGGTAAAAATATCTACCTGCTGAAACAAACAAACAAACAAACAAACGTAAAGCTCAAGCGATGCTCAATACTGTAGTCATAAGTAGCTAAGACTTAATTTATGGTACTTAAAGAACAGTTTTTACTATCAAAATAATGCAGAAACCTATACATTCCATTGTTTTTGTTTTATTTTCAATACTACATCTTCTAAAAGCATACAAGATTGACATATAGATTTGTATAGAAGATGACTTTTCACAGGTATCGGAAAATGTTTAACACTTTAAACATAGATGGTAAAAAGTTGGCTCAGTTGGACGTTAATGATATGCGTCGTATGGGGGTCAGATCTTGGGCGGACTGCCAAGGACTTGCTCACGCTGTCCAGGTGTACACACGCAGGTTTGTAATGAGTGATTTGGATGTCGCTAACATGACAGTTAAGGTAGTTAGATGAGAATAAGAAAGTAAAGTGCTCTAACCACACCATTTCTCAGTAAGTCACACTCTGAGGTAGTGACTCTTTCACATTGTTGTGGCGGTACATAGAAGGAATACGAAAGAATACATCCTTCGTGGGGGCTCGACAGGTGGAACCGAGTGTGGCGAAAACTTTTTTTTTCTCAAGGAATCGTGACCTTCACAATAAACGAATGTGATTAAAAGATCTAATTGTTGGTGGATGCTGGGGTCGATGAAGAGCTGATCTCCCATTTCTTGTCATTAGCGAAATCTTTCCGTTAGTTAACGGTCCCACAGTCGTTCTGCTACAGATGGCATAATGAAACAAGTTTTTACTTTCTTATAACTTATAAAGTCGATACTAAAATATGAAGCATGTCAAACCAGAATTGAGTAAAACGTTTTTTCCATTGTTTTTTGTGTGTAAAGCTGTGTTAAAACATTGAAACAGAAAAACAAAGAAGCTCTCTGCATTCCTCCACACAATGTGAAGGGTAGACTTCATTGGAAACAGAATATTTGCCAACAATTTAACTATTAATGTACTTTGAGCAGTCTCTGCTATTTTATAGGCTCTGAAACACGCCACTCCACGCCACGCCACGCCACTCCAGTGTCTAGAGCTGGAAGCTTCAGAGCGTTGCATACATATTTTGTCCAAGTACTAAATTCGAACCAATCATATCAATGGGACCACAAGTGTCGACAGCGACTTTTCATATTGCTGCATTTCTTAAATATTGTATGAAATCGATAGCTTATGAATTTTTCACCAGGTCCTTGGAGTTTGCTCAGTGGCGAAACTTCCCCCCCCCCCT
The DNA here is from genome assembly GCA_036873155.1 of Biomphalaria sudanica. Classification (NCBI taxonomy): domain Eukaryota; kingdom Metazoa; phylum Mollusca; class Gastropoda; family Planorbidae; genus Biomphalaria; species Biomphalaria sudanica. Next base: position 3,268,206 of record JAZGLO010006698.1, read on the forward strand.
TTTGTTGTTGTTTTAAACATCGAGGCACGCACACACTCGTACACTCAATAGCACATACACTCATGAACATCGATTTTTTTGTCCACTCCATGATACTACGTCTTGCAATGAAAGCAGTTTGACCCGGAAGTAGGGATGTGCGGATCCACAAACAGGCCCATGTTTGATTTCCCATTAGTTGGTCTTGGCGTACGTATCGAAACTTGATTGATTATCAACCGATGTATTGATAAACTAATACATGCTTTATTATGGTGTGGGGTTAGCGCATCTCATCATAAGTGACTCATATTAACGAGTTCTTTATTTAGACAAGTGAAACGATATCATTGAATACGTAAGTTTTATATTCTAAAAGAGACACTAAACACATGACGTCAACCATTTTCAAGACTCTAGTCTAGATTTTTTTGGGCTAAAAATTACAAAGTTTAAATTAGAATACTGACTTTTGAAACCAAGTATCTTTGTAACAAGTCTCTGAATGAGTACTATGTACAGTTACAGGGAGATCAAATATCATTCTGACATTTAAAACAAAACAAAACAACTTAATAGAATGTCAAGTTGTACTCATGAAAAAAAAAAAAAAGATAAACCCACACTTTTGATTAAGACAAAAAAAAAACAACAACAACATACTTTCAATAGTCTCAGACCACCCGTGAAATATCGTCATTCGACTCACAAAAAGTGTCGTACCGCTACTCAAGGACATCTTATCTCATTTCTGTAATATTTTTTCCTGATCGATTGTGTCTTTAACAAGCAGAAAGTGTTTTCTAAGAAGGTCTCTGCAATGAAAACATTATAACTCCTGTTAGTAGTGAAAACCGTATTAGTATACGGTAAATATTGCCAACTGTCTTGAGAAATCGCCTTTCAAATGAAAATTATATTCTCATAAACAACTTTGACCTTATGACACTAGTAGCTAGTGTTTGTCAAATATTATAAGACCAAAGTACTTATCCATTCAGATTTTATTTAAATGAAAATTATTTTTTAGACGATGTTGCGCCGATTTTATTGTTGGTACCCTCACCTTCAGATATCCCTTAGCTTGTTCAACCGTTGGGGCACCACACATAATCTGTCGACCGTCTTACTCCATTCCTCTCTGTCTTTTCGCTTGAACAGAATCATGTCTTCCCATCGTTCTGACTGCCTCTTCAGCTCGTCACCTTTCTTTGAGAACTTTGTGCCATGGCCAAGTTTGCGTTTTTTGACAGTGGTCAGCGGGTAATCATGAGGCTCAATCGCTATAGTGATCTAGTTGTGAATCTCCTTATTTATATGATGCGGTCTTTGTAGGATTGTCCTAGAGCACCTCAATGCCATTGCTCGAATCCTCCTCTCCAATTCTGAAGTTAGTATCCGAGATTCTCAAGCAAGAATGTGGCCATGACCAGGGAAAGAGTATCAGCCAGATTTTTAGTTCTGAGGGTTATGCCTTTGTCTTTCCAGATTGTTAGTAACAAAAAATAATAATATAAGAAATACTGAAAATGGTTTAAAATAACAAGAAAAACATTTTAAAACATTTTTAAAAAAGACAATATCTCCATTAAACAACTTAAAATAAATAAAATATAAAAAAGGAATAAAAAAAAAAGAAAGAAACATAAGCTGATTATCGAACTCGTGCTAATGGCACCGTCAGGTTCTTGAACGATGCTACCAATGAAGCCAGCAAGCTTTGTCTAAAAAAAGTAATTATTTAATGGTACTTTTATAACACATAACTGATTTAGAAGTCTTAAGATCTAGTCTAGTTTTAGATGAACTTCTAGTTTTAGAATCTAGACGTAATCTATATTAGATTTAAATTAAAATATAAGCAAAGCTTAGTTAATCTATCAATAACATTTAAGCAACTGTAAATGTAATAAACAACTCAGTTATCGGCACACTTCGGCTGACTACGCCATGTTTCGTTTGACTCCAATGGATAGCCAAATAGTAGAACAGTCAAACCAGAGTTTTCCCCGTGTGGCCAACGAGATGGTCACTTTGTTCTCAGCGATATACAGCAGCTGTTACATTTTGTGTGCAATATGTCGTGTTATTATTGAGATCAGCGTCCAGGTTCCTCCCTCCATGAAGTTATGACTTAATAAGAGATTTTGTTAAAATGAATAGTTACAAGTTTAATTATATTTAATAATTCAATTATGTCTGTTTGAGCAGGGTAGAACCTGTCTTCTGGTTTGTCATTTTCGCATATACTTTTTAATGTAATTCTATGCTTAATTAATCTAATGTTTTGAATGACTTTAGGAGTACTCTCAATCCAGAGGACTATCAGAACAAGATTTACCCTTATTATCCAGAGCTGTACGTGGATGAGCAGATAACTCCAACAGATTTCCAGCAGCAGCGTATCCCTCCAAAACAAAAGACAATGTTCAGAACTATTTACAAAGCCTCGGGAGACAATTTTTATTTCTACGATAAAAGGAACTAATCATTCGTAGAAACAGATTTATCTTTATTGTCTCCCTTTATAAAGGTTGTGGAAACAGTTCGATGGTTCTTGTCTCAGTATTTCTAAAAAAACAAAACCAAAATAAAATATTTTTTGAAGACATCTTGAAAGGTACAAATAAAAATGTTATGTAATACATACGTTTATTTGAGCGACACTGTTGAGGTTAATTTAGTAAAATCTTCTTATGTGAATATCTCATCATATATAAATAAATTTACATAGGCCTACTGTTTGTTTAATCTGGGGATTTGGTAAAAAAAATGTAAAGGCAGAAAAATCTTCATTTTGAGATAAGAATTTAGGTTTCGGGTTATTTTCAGCCATAGCGCTTTATTTGAATAAACGCTTGCACCCCACATTTATGTGTTTCTATTGTAATCTAGTGTATCGTTTTGTATAGACATGATGAAAATCAAATGAATAAATTCCTGGTGAATATCCAATAGTTTTAAAGCAAATAGTTTAGCAAGTCAAAATCATTGAACAGTCATGTTGTTGCTTGTGTTAGTATAACCTCAAGAACAGAAAGTCTTGAACAAAATCAAAAAAAAAATGTTGGTTACAAGTGCAGCAACTAAAATGTCACTGTCCAATAATGAAAACTTGTACTCCAGGTCCTACTTCACTGAACCATGTCCGCTAGATCAAAGTCTCTTGATATACATTGATCCAGAGATCTTTCCATTGGTTCCAGTGTAAACACCAACCTGATCGTTAGGACCAACTTCGCCCAGAAAGGTAAATAGGCTGTAGCAGTTTTTTGTACTGCAAACACTACACATTAACTATTGTCTTGCTGTTTCTATGACAATGTGACAACAATAGGAATCGCTGTATGCCATCTGTTCATGTTCACCCTAGCCTACTTGTTCAATAGCCTTCATTAAATTGTGATCAGCTTGTACCCTGCGGCACATTACGCACATATACAAACGTTCGCGTTGACCAGACATGAAATAGTGGGCTCACAAAAGTGTACAGAGATTTATTTTAATAGTGTGTCAACAAATAAAAAAAAACTGACTATAAACAAAATTCAATATTTCACACCTTGAGTCTGGCACACTTAAACTAACATACCTAGAATCTGATGCATCAAGAATATACACACATTGAATCTGTCACACCTTGCTTCTGATACACCAAGATTAGGGAACACCTTGAATCTGAATAACTGTAAAAAACACATATCAGAATGTCACCACAACAGAAAACTAAACCCTTAACGATATATTCTATTGGGAAGAAAATAATAACTGCTGACATTGTTAGACTAGATACGTCTTTCTTTGACAAGCCAAAAACTTATGTACTTCTTTTTTGTTTGGGTAGGTCCAATGTATTCAACATTTATTTCTCTAGTTCAACTATGGCCCATCACCTGATTCTTTACACACTTTTCGAAATGAGTTCGTGTTGAACTGAGATTTCGTCTCCTTAAAAGAATTCAGGTAGACACATATGGATTCACTTCATCGATACACACCTTAAAACTATTGAAGAGGTGAAAGCAGAAAACATCTCACAGAAAACACCTGGACGCTTTGAAGTATTTTGTTTCAGAGAAAACACCTGGACACTTTGAAGTATTTTGTTTCAGAGAAAACACCTGGACACTTTGAAGTATTTTGTTTCAGAGAAAACACCTGGACACTTTAAAGTATTTTGTTTCAGAGAAAACACTTGGAGGCTTTAAAGTATTTTGTTTCAGAGAAAACACTTGGAGGCTTTAAAGTATTTTGTTTTAGAGAAAACACCTGGAGGCTTTAAAATATTTAGTTTCAGAGAAAACTTCAGGAGGCGCTAAGCTGTACGAGAACGTGCCTGTTTGCATTATCCTGGTATCGGCCTTGCGTGATTTATTCTGTCGGAGGACTACCTGTCTGGTTTGGTTCAACGCAGCCATCGGCAATAAATGAAATATCCTCTGTGTTTGCCTATGAAGGTTAAAACCTGGATGAAATATCTGTTTTTGGTTTGAATTACTTGGATATATAACAAGTTGAGAAACATTGTAGCATAGGTGATTAAATTTTCATTAAGTTTCATCCTAATCACTCATTCAGAACTTGCCTCTTCATTACAATCAGATCAATCAATATCTCTATTGTTATAGACATGAAAGTAACCTGGTTTGAAAGGACAAAACTTACACACACATGGAGTAACGCAATAGAAACAAACTTGACCTACTCAACAACCCAATACATACGTTTGTAACATACATACACCCCACCAAAAGCAATGCTAGTAAGACCTTGTATTGTACCTAGACACCTAGATTGACTTACAGTTTATGGAGTCACCCAAAGATAAGAGTTTCTCAGCTGTAAAACTCGCCTTAGTAAGTGTAAGCAGTTATCAATATAGGATTCTTATATCGTGAACGTACGCTGCTATATAAATAACAGACAAGATTTCCAATTGGTTAAATGTCTAGACCGAGGGTTGGTAAGACATTTTTTTTTGCTTTTACTGAGGGTCTTATTGATAATTGTGGTGCTTTCTGGAACCATAATATATTTTTACTGGAAGCTGTCACCCATGGAGGCTAGTTGTTAGTTCAGTATGGTGTAAATCATTGTGCTAAGTATTATAAATACTTTTAAAAAGCTTATATACGGGAAAGAACCGCATAATTAATACCATATCGCTTAATATATTTAAAAAAAAACCAAATTAATTACTACTCATTAATTAACTAATTGGTTATTTTTTTATATACATTCATGTGTTGTCGTTGACAATGAATAATTTTGTGAAGTTTCAACTCCATCTACGCCCCTAAGCTATAGCAGTTACATCTATTAACTTAGTGACTTTACAAAACACATATACTGGTAAAGTATGTCCAATATATCAAAGAGTTGCTAAATACTTTTATCCGTACTATATCTCTCACATGTCCTAGTATTTTCAAAAGGTCCTTATAAGTTTAACTTCACCCATCCCTTAGTTTGTTGGACAGTTGAGGCACCACACAAGCACTGTTGACAGTCTTTTTCCATTCCTCTCTGTCTTTTGCTTTGGATAGAAACTCTTTCAATGGCCCGTCCATTCCTTCATGTTGTATTCCCATTGCTTTCTCTGCTCTTTTTTCCCCTGATACTGTTCCCTGTAGGAAGGTCTTTGTGAGCCTAAGAACCTGTGATATGTTTTAGTTGCGTTGTTTTTTTTCAGTAAGAAATCGCCTTTGTTTTTTCATTTGGTTTTGAGTTTCACTAATGCCTTTGAGTAACGTGGGCTTTAAAATGACTTATTTATATTTTTAATTTTTTAAAATAATAGTGAATACATACACATAAACCCTTTTTAAAAAGTTAATACAGTTTTAAATTCAGCACGACATTACTATAACCTTTAAACCAGTTCTGTCATAAAGTTTGATGTCTGTGTAAAAACAAATCTTCAATTGACAAAAAATAACAGTAAGATCAATCGAACAATCAATGGTGATGCTGTTTCATTGGTCGATTTGTTGTTCCATAAAGAGGCCAAACAATGTGGTGACGTAGATTGGGAGAAAAAGGGAGGCAAGTCTTGGTATTGAATTTATTGAATGACTGGCCGTTAGACTGGAGAATACAGGACACATACAGGCCGCCGCTGGTTTCATGCCCATCCGTGGGTCAATATGGGCTTGCTAGCTGGTGTGTTGTGACTGAAGCCAGTTAATCAAAGTTCCTGGGATAGCGAACATTTTCCGTGTTGATTTGTTTCACATTGAAAGTGTAGTGTTATTGAGACTACCAACTAGTAGACTGGATACTTTCCTGCTTATTTTAATGTCTGGATACACATTTGAATGAAACATAAAGAGGAAGATGTTTAAGTGATAGAAACACTCCTCGTACGTGGAACTAGGTCATTTTTAGGAACAAATATTTATAGATTAAACAATTTTTGGTTTAAATTTGTTTCAGATTTTCTAGCAATCACTGCCCTAAATTATATGTAAATTTATATTTAAGGAATATTTAAAACAGTCTAAAGCAATTTATAATAATTCTTATATTGGTAACAAAGATATAGTAATATAGTAAAATGAAGTAAAATCATTGTGAAGTCTTAATTTTCTTCAATTGAAGGAAATGTCCAGAGACTTGGAGTCTGAATCTGAATGATGTAGTAAAACCTTTGAATCATTCCTAATGCTGCTAGCTTCCGGATGATTCATCCAGTAGTCAAATTTTAGGTTTTGAGTCGGTCAGCCACCAATGGTGTGTCTTTGGTTTCTACTTGAGTCAAACAGTTTTTCATAGCATCGACAAAGAACAGCAGCAGAGAATGGATACATTGTTACAGAATCCGGTGTTCAGGGCAAAGATGAAGTCACTTAGTCCAACCACAAGAGTGAGTATAAGTTAAAGTTATTATCTTTTTACTCTTAACACTGGACATAAGCATTATGAATTGAAAGGTGGGGAACTGTTTTCACGCTTTTACAAAATGCTAGCATGTCATGACACAACATTACGTGTCACAATATTAATATTACACACCAAAATATTTACATCTGTTTCAATAAACAATGACTTGTCTCTACGGTAGCACCCTTATACACAAGCAAAGCGGTGTCCAGTTCAAGTACAAGTTCAAGTACAAAGATCTCTTCAATAAAAAAAATAGCATTGCGGCTTTGCTTCTAATGTAACCACAATACTTTTTTGGCTCATTTAGGTTTCCTAGTTTTAATTGTATACAAGAGCTTCACTAATCCGAGAGACATTAGTGCTAAAAACTCAAATAAAATAAAAAAAAACATCAACAGTAAATTAAACTATTAATAAAATAGTCAGTTGTATGTGGCAATAAAAGTGCTTTTAGTAACATCAGGAACAAAAATCTAGCTTATTGCCTCTGTTTATGTTTGGTTTAAGTGAAACTAAAGAGGTGCAGTTCAAAATAAAGAGGTGCAGTCCAAAATAAAGAGAAGCAGGCCAATATAAAGAGGTGCAGGCCAAAATAAAGAGGTGCAGGCCAAAATAAAGAGGTGCAGGCCAATATAAAGAGGTGCAGGCCAAAATAAAGAGGTGCAGTCCAAAATAAAGAGGTGCAGTCCAAAATAAAGAGGTGCAGGCCAAAATAAAGAGGTGCAGGTCAAAATAAAGAGGTGCAGTCCAAAATAAAGAGGTGCAGGCCAATATAAAGAGGTGCAGGCAAAAAAAAAGAGGTGCAGTCCAAAATAAAGAGGTGCAGTCCAAAATAAAGAGATACAGGCCAAAATAAAGAGATGCAGGCCAAAATAAAAAGGTGCAGGTCAAAATAAAGAGATGTAGGCCAAAATAAAGAGATGCATGCCAAAATAAAGAGGTGCAGGCCAAAATAATGAGATGCAGGTCAAAATAAAGAGGTGCAGGCCAAAATAAAGAGGTGCAGGCCAAAATAAAGAGGTGCAGGTCAAAATAAAGAGGTGCAGGCCAAAATAAAGAGGTGCAGGCCAAAAAAAAGAGGTGCAGGCCAAAATAAAGAGGTGCAGGCCAAAATAAAGAGATGCAGGCCTAAATAAAGAGATGTAGGCCAAACTAAAGAGGTGCAGGCCGAAATAAAGAGATGCAGGCCAAAATAAAGAGGTGCAGGCCAAAAAAAAGAGCAGCCAAAATAAACAGGTAAGGCCAAAAAAAAGAGATGCAGGCCAAAATAAAGAAGTGCAGGCCAAAATAAAAAGATGCAGGCCAAAATAAAAAGGTGCAGGCCAAAATAAAGAGGTGCAGGCCAAAATAAAGAGGTGCAGGCCAAAATAAAGAGGTGCAGGCCAAAATAAAGAGGTGCAGGCCAAAATAAAGAGGTGCAGTCCAAAATAAAAAGATACAGGAAAAAATAAAGAGATGCAGGCCAAAATAAAGAGGTGCAGGTCAAAATAAAGAGATGTAGGCCAAAATAAAGAGATGCATGCCAAAATAAAGAGGTGCAGGCCAAAATAATGAGATGCAGGTCAAAATAAAGAGGTGCAGGCCAAAATAAAGAGGTGCAGGCCAAAATAAAGAGGTGCAGGTCAAAATAAAGAGGTGCAGGCCAAAATAAAGAGGTGCAGGCCAAAATAAAGAGGTGCAGTCCAAAATAAAGAGGTGCAGTCCAAAATAAAGAGGTGCAGGCCAAAATAAAGAGGTGCAGGTCAAAATAAAGAGGTGCAGGTCAAAATAAAGAGATGCAGGCCAAAATAAAGAGGTGCAGGCCAAAAAAAAAGAGCAGCCAAAATAAACAGGTAAGGCCAAAAAAAAGAGATGTAGGCCAAAATAAAGAAGTGCAGGCTAAAATAAAAAGATGCAGGCCAAAATAAAAAGGTGCAGGCCAAAATAAAGAGGTGCAGGCCAAAATAAAGAGGTGCAGTCCAAAATAAAGAGGTGCAGGTCAAAATAAAGAGATACAGGCCAAAATAAAGAGATGCAGGCCAAAATAAAAAGGTGCAGGTCAAAATAAAGAGATGTAGGCCAAAATAAAGAGATGCATGCCAAAATAAAGAGGTGCAGGCCAAAATAATGAGATGCAGGTCAAAATAAAGAGGTGCAGGCCAAAATAAAGAGGTGCAGGCCAAAATAAAGAGGTGCAGGTCAAAATAAAGAGGTGCAGGCCAAAATAAAGAGGTGCAGGCCAAAAAAAAGAGGTGCATGCCAAAATAAAGAGGTGCAGGCCAAAATAAAGAGATGCAGGCCTAAATAAAGAGATGTAGGCCAAACTAAAGAGGTGCAGGCCGAAATAAAGAGATGCAGGCCAAAATAAAGAGGTGCAGGCCAAAAAAAAAGAGCAGCCAAAATAAACAGGTAAGGCCAAAAAAAAGAGATGCAGGCCAAAATAAAGAAGTGCAGGCCAAAATAAAAAGGTGCAGGCCAAAATAAAGAGGTGCAGGCCAAAATAAAGAGGTGCAGGCCAAAATAAAGAGGTGCAGGCCAAAATAAAGAGGTGCAGTCCAAAATAAAGAGGTGCAGTCCAAAATAAAAAGATACAGGAAAAAATAAAGAGATGTAGGCCAAAATAAAGAGATGCATGCCAAAATAAAGAGGTGCAGGCCAAAATAATGAGATGCAGGTCAAAATAAAGAGGTGCAGGCCAAAATAAAGAGGTGCAGGCCAAAATAAAGAGGTGCAGGTCAAAATAAAGAGGTGCAGGCCAAAAAAAAGAGGTGCAGGCCAAAATAAAGAGGTGCAGGCCAAAATAAAGAGATGCAGGCCTAAATAAAGAGATGTAGGCCAAACTAAAGAGGTGCAGGCCGAAATAAAGAGATGCAGGCCAAAATAAAGAGGTGCAGGCCAAAAAAAAAGAGCAGCCAAAATAAACAGGTAAGGCCAAAAAAAAGAGATGCAGGCCAAAATAAAAAAGTGCAGGCCAAAATAAAAAGATGCAGGCCAAAATAAAAAGGTGCAGGCCAAAATAAAGAGGTGCAGGCCAAAATAAAGAGGTGCAGGCCAAAATAAAGAGGTGCAGGCCAAAATAAAGAGGTGCAGTCCAAAATGAAGAGGTGCAGTCCAAAATAAAAAGATACAGGAAAAAATAAAGAGATGCAGGCCAAAATAAAGAGGTGCAGGTCAAAATAAAGAGATGTATGCCAAAATAAAGAGATGCATGCCAAAATAAAGAGGTGCAGGCCAAAATAATGAGATGCAGGTCAAAATAAAGAGGTGCAGGCCAAAATAAAGAGGTGCAGGCCAAAATAAAGAGGTGCAGGTCAAAATAAAGAGGTGCAGGCCAAAATAAAGAGGTGCAGGCCAATATAAAGAGGTGCACGCCAAAATAAAGAGGTGCAGTCCAAAATAAAGAGGTGCAGTCCAAAATAAAGAGGTGCAGGCCAAAATAAAGAGGTGCAGGTCAAAATAAAGAGATGCAGGCCAAAATAAAGAGGTGCAGGCCAAAAAAAAAGAGCAGCCAAAATAAACAGGTAAGGCCAAAAAAAAGAGATGTAGGCCAAAATAAAGAGGTGCAGTCCAAAATAAAGAGATACAGGCCAAAATAAAGAGATGCAGGCCAAAATAAAAAGGTGCAGGTCAAAATAAAGAGATGTAGGCCAAAATAAAGAGATGCATGCCAAAATAAAGAGGTGCAGGCCAAAATAATGAGATGCAGGTCAAAATAAAGAGGTGCAGGCTAAAATAAAGAGGTGCAGGCCAAAATAAAGAGGTGCAGGTCAAAATAAAGAGGTGCAGGCCAAAATAAAGAGGTGCAGGCCAAAAAAAAGAGGTGCAGGCCAAAATAAAGAGGTGCAGGCCAAAATAAAGAGATGCAGGCCTAAATAAAGAGATGTAGGCCAAACTAAAGAGTTGCAGGCCGAAATAAAGAGATGCAGGCCAAAATAAAGAGGTGCAGGCCAAAAAAAAAGAGCAGCCAAAATAAACAGGTAAGGCCAAAAAAAAGAGATGCAGGCCAAAATAAAGAAGTGCAGGCCAAAATAAAAAGATGCAGGCTAAAATAAAAAGGTGCAGGCCAAAATAAAGAGGTGCAGGCCAAAATAAAGAGGTGCAGGCCAAAATAAAGAGGTGCAGGCCAAAATAAAGAGGTGCAGGCCAAAATAAAGAGGTGCAGTCCAAAATAAAGAGGTGCAGTCCAAAATAAAAAGATACAGGAAAAAATAAAGAGATGTAGGCCAAAATAAAGAGATGCATGCCAAAATAAAGAGGTGCAGGCCAAAATAATGAGATGCAGGTAAAAATAAAGAGGTGCAGGCCAAAATAAAGAGGTGCAGGCCAAACTAAAGAGGTGCAGGTCAAAATAAAGAGGTGCAGGCCAAAATAAAGAGGTGCAGGCCAAAATAAAGAGGTGCAGGCCAAAATAAAGAGGTGCAGGCCAAAATAAAGAGATGCAGGCCTAAATAAAGAGATGTTTGCCAAACTAAAGAGGTGCAGGCCGAAATAAAGAGATGCAGGCCAAAATAAAGAGGTGCAGGCCAAAAAAAAAGAGCAGCCAAAATAAACAGGTAAGGCCAAAAAAAAGAGATGCAGGCCAAAATAAAGAAGTGCAGGCCAAAATAAAAAGATGCAGGCCAAAATAAAAAGGTGCAGGCCAAAATAAAGAGGTGCAGGCCAAAATAAAGAGGTGCAGGCCAAAATAAAGAGGTGCAGGCCAAAATAAAGAGATGCAGGCCTAAATAAAGAGATGTAGGCCAAACTAAAGAGATGCTGGCAAAAATAAAGAGATTCAGGCAAAAATAAAGAGATGCAGTTCAAAATAATCAAGACTTAGTAAACCAGCAAAATAAATAAAAAATTCTAACAAAGCTTTTGGAACGTTCGGATATTAAATACGCTTAAAAAAAAAAAACACCATTTTACTCCCCCTCCCCTTACAAATCTCCTACCACTCCACCCTAAAGAGAACATTTTAATTTTACAAAAGATTTTAAAAAAACCAAATAGCGTTTTCCCAAATTACAGTTTTCATCATGGTATCCATAGAAATGATGGGGGAAAGAGTCGACTATTTTTTCAGTCTCTTTTAATCTCTTTTCAACCATCACAAATTTCTTTTCCACCTCATCGTCGTTTTGTAATCCTTCGCCTTAGTCTCGGCTTATTATTTGTACTGTTTCTTGTTTGTGTGATCTAAACAACGGTACCAGATGCTACATGTGTGTTGCATTCTTTGACATATTCGTCATTCGATGGTTCCTTTCAAACTTGGCCCAAATTGATCTTAGCATGCAGGTTTTGTCATCTTTGGTTGTTAACTTCATTTTTGCTTCATCACTTTGAAACATGAGTCCACCTTGTCAACGGCACGATAGGGGAGATAAATCGATCAGAATATGTGCGCAGCTAGCTGCTTTCATTCTCCTAACAACAGTATGAATCTGTTTTTTTCGACGATTATATAGTTGTTTAAATTCCCAGGTATAGCCCTACCGCGAAAGTCGGACTCACGAAAGCCAAGGGATAGTACACCAGTTTGCTAGTAGATATAAACTGATATAGGCGTATTATATTTTAAATTATAGAAATGTCATTAAATTGAATAAACTCCTTTTGTGAACAAAACTAAATATAACTTTTATTGCAACACCAGTGCACTTGAGATGGAACTATATGAACTACTATTGAAACAGATCTTACACGTCATTACAATCTGCAACTTACTCTCATCCTTAACATAGCTTATGACAGAGTCGCTTATCTTGCATCATTTGACTGTTTTTTACAAGAATAACAATTAATGCGCCCTTACTTTATCATCACTTTAGAAACAACACACACACACATAACATACTGTGCCTGTTATTTCATTTGAAATACCGCCCTTTCCCCATTGTAACAAATCGGAACCAATTTTTATACTCCTCTCTCTTTAGTTGTTAAGCACTAGCCACACGTTCCTTGGTCGTTGTGCTGGCCACATGATACCCTCGTTAACCGTCGGTCATAGAAACAGATGACCTTTACATCATCTGCCCCTATAGATGGTCAGGTATTAATGGGGCGACATGAATGAAATAACAACCAACTAGATCTCTCTAATAGAACACATTGTCCAGTTGTTGTTTGTATTTGTGTTTACCTTGGCCCTATTTGGATGGAGTCACAGGTAGTAGTGTCCAGACATTCCAATGTTAGCTCTACCGTGGGGTGGCTACTGCAGTCTATTGAGTCAGGTAGTAGTGTCCAGACATTCCAATGTTAGCTCTACCGTGGGGTGTCTACTGCAGTCTATTGAGTCAGGTAGTAGTGTCCAGACATTCCAATGTTAGCTCTAACGCGGGGTGGCTACTGCAGTCTATTGAGTCAGGTAGTAGTGTCCAGACATTCCAATGTTAGCTCTACCGCGGGGTGGCTACTGCAGTCTATTGAGTCAGGTAGTAGTGTCCAGACATTCCAATGTTAGCTCTACCGTGGGGTGGCTACTGCATTCTATTGAGTCAGGTAGTAGTGTCCAGACATTCCAATGTTAGCTCTACCGTGGGGTGTCTACTGCAGTCTATTGAGTCAGGTAGTAGTGTCCAGACATTCCAATGTTAGCTCTACCGTGGGGTGGCTACTGCAGTCTATTGAGTCAGGTAGTAGTGTCCAGACATTCCAATGTTAGCTCTACCGTGGGGTGTCTACTGCATTCTATTGAGTCAGGTAGTAGTGTCCAGACATTCCAATGTTAGCTCTAACGTGGGGTGGCTACTGCAGTCTATTGAGTCAGGTAGTAGTGTCCAGACATTCCAATGTTAGCTCTACCGTGGGGTGTCTACTGCATTCTATTGAGTCAGGTAGTAGTGTCCAGACATTCCAATGTTAGCTCTACCGTGGGGTGTCTACTGCATTCTATTAAGTCAGGTAGTAGTGTCCAGACATTCCAATGTTAGCTCTACCGTGGGGTGGCTACTGCAGTCTATTGAGTCAGGTAGTAGTTTCCAGACATTCCAATGTTAGCTCTACCGTGGGGTGGCTACTGCAGTCTATTGAGTCAGGTAGTAGTGTCCAGACATTCCAATGTTAGCTCTACCGTGGGGTGTCTACTGCATTCTATTGAGTCAGGTAGTAGTGTCCAGACATTCCAATGTTAGCTCTACCGTGGGGTGTCTACTGCCAGTCTATTGCAAATATCCAACCTTCATGGTGAAGAGGTAGTAGAAGAAAAGTTGTAACTGAATATTCGGAGTTCAGATCCTGATCGAGGCTATTGTTTTAGCAGGAGCATTAATTAAATGACGTCATAACAACAAAATAAATGTTACATATTCTCATAAAGTTTTTTTTTTTAAATGTATCTTTCACAACAATCAGAGGCTGCAACATCTTACATTCAGAGGCTGTAACGTTTAAAATCAGAGGCTGTAAATTTTCAAATCAGAGGCTGTAAATTTTCAAATCAGAGGCTGTACATTTTCAAATCAGAGGCTGTAAATTTTCAAATCAGAGGCTGTAAATTTTCAAATCAATGGCTGTAAGTTTTCAAATTAGAGGCTATAAATTATCAAATTAGAGGTTGTAACTTTTCAAATCAAAGGCTGTAAGTTTTCAAATCGGAGGCTAAACGTTTTCAAATCAGTGACTGTAACTTTTCACTCTGTGCTCCTTCTGTATATAAGTTAGGAGAAATGAACTAGACGTTTCTTTTCGGTTCAGTGAATTGATTGTAACTTCACAAATGAAAATGAAGTCATTGAAGTCACTCTGATGGTGAAACCAAGGCCGGTGTTTTATATTTGATCTTAGCGTGTGTTGAGATGTCTCCTTCCCATACTGGGTTCATACAGTCATACTTTTAAATCAATAATTAACGCAGCAGCTATTGCATTCAAAGTCGTCTGCAGGTCTTGTTAAAAAAACAATGAGTATCGAACTATTGTCATGACAGTAACAGAACCGGCAACATGTCAGCCTAGCGCGAAACCTAAACGTCGTCATAAGTGTGTCCGTTGTGTCTGCAGATGACTTTGTGTCTGTACAATATACTTGTGTGTCTTTTGTGTCCGCAGATGACTTGTGACTTTTGTGTCCATTTTGTCCGCTGATGAAGTGTGTCTTTTCTGTCAGTATATCTTACTTGTGTGTCTGTTGGATCTGTTTATAGGCTACTTGCACATATTAAATATGTTTCTTTTTTCTTATTTTTTCTTCAAAAGTCACTTATTTTACCTATTTATGTTACCGAGAATCGTTTTGAATTGCTAAATTCAGAGCTCATTATTCAAGTATCTCCAAAACTATCCAAAAGAATGTAGCCTATTACCTGGATATATTAAAAGGATTGGCACATAGACGACGAGCAGTCCCGATGAGTCCACACATGAGTCCAGATGGTTGAGAATAGAAACACTTACAATCAATCAGTACTGACCATATTGCCATCAATCTATTGATTTGCATTTCGTTTTCTATCCTTCTAAAATAAATAGTCCTACGTCAAGGAACTACAAAAGAAAGGATCATACTGTAATGTTACATTACGCGTGAGGTACGTGAAAAATGTGTATCCCCTCATGTAATAGGGAGTGTGGTTGAAAGATTTATTCCTCTTTGTTTAGTCGAAAATGAAAGACTCGAGTTCCAATGCCAATAATGTCCAATGTCATTCAGTGACTGCCTGTTGTGCAACTAAGTAATGTCCAATGTCATTCAGTGACTACCTTGTTGTGCAACTAAGTAATGTCCAATGTCATTCAGTGACTGCCTGTTGTGCAACTAAGTAATGTCCAATGTCATGTGAGTGACTGCCTGTTGTGCAACTAAGTAATGTCCAATATCATGTGAGTGACTGCCTTGTTGTGCAACTAAGTAATGTCCAATGTCAGTCAGTGACTGCCTGTTGTGCAACTAAGTAATGTCCAATGTCATTCAGTGACTGCCTCTTGTGCAACTAAGTAAAGATCAAGTTTATTTTCATCAGTTTTGTTCCAGGGTATCTATGTGATTACGAACCTGCATTGCATTCAAATAGGAAATTAAAATCATTAAAAGCCACCTTCCTAATTCGACATCTAGCCATTTTTAGTTAATTTAAACCATTTATACATTTTTTATTTATATACCAGTGTAAAATTTAAAAGATGCTTTGACTTTTGTTTTCTGAACGAAAGACCAGTTCTATCTCAATGTTAAAATTGTCCATTGCAAATGTCGCGTTTCTAAATATAAAAGATTTCACATAGAACTTATTGAAGAGGAAAATAGAAGGAGCTGAGCTTGAAACAAAAGTTATAACCTGGTCAGAGCCGCAGTTGCTCTATTATGATTGTTATATTCTATGTAAACGTGGACAATGTTATTCTGAACATAGGCTTCAGTGTTCTGTAATAATGATCTATTTTGTATGGAAGACATAGAAAAAAATAGCTGAGATATTTCTTTTTTGTTCAGATTAGAAGAAGAATAAATAATGTTATAATCAATAAATCAATATTGATTACCAATCAAACCAAACCGATTAGAATGTGTAAGATGTATCGATAGGGCTTTAAATACTGGTGCAGCAGAGTCACATAAGAACAAGAGTATTCAGAGAGTGTGGCTGTAACCCAGCAACGTGATTTAAAACAAAACACTTTTGGATACAACTTATAGAGCGATTGTTTTTTTCTTAATAACTAAAAAATTAATGTGAGATTAAAAAACAGTGGAACATCATTTACCCCACCCCATTTCTTCCCCACCCCGTAACGCCGAGAGAGAATCGCCCTGATTAAGCGAATGAATAGATCTACTACATTTTAGAATATTCCAATGATATTCATTTAGATCAAGACTTAGAAGACAATGCGCTAAGTTTCCCAGAAATATTAATTTATTAAACCCTTGAATCAATAAAGTCATACATTTGGAAATTCCCGAACGTAATAGTCCTTTCAAGAACGCTATAGTCCTTTCAAGAACGCTATAGTCCTTTCAAGAACGCTATAGTCCTTTCAAGAACGCTATAGTCCTTTCAAGAACGCTATAGTCCTTTCAAGAACGCTATAGTCCTTTCAAGAACGCTATAGTCCTTTCAAGAACGCTATAGTCCTTTCAAGAACGCTATAGTCCTTTCAAGAACGCTATAGTCCTTTCAAGAACGCTATAGTCCTTTCAAGAACGCTATAGTCCTTTCAAGAACGCTATAGTCCTTTCAAGAACGCTATAGTCCTTTCAAGAACGCTATAGTCCTTTCAAGAACGCTATAGTCCTTTCAAGAACGCTATAGTCCTTTCAAGAACGCTATAGTCCTTTCAAGAACGCTATAGTCCTTTCAAGAACGCTATAGTCCTTTCAAGAACGCTATAGTCCCAGTGGCGTAGCTAGGGAGGGGGGAGGAGGGGAGAGAAGGGGGATGAATTTGTAGATTCCCCCGGGCCTCCACTTGAGGTGGTCCCCGAAATGAGTGTCGAAATTTGTTTTTAGATAAAATAAATAATACGTCACTGTCATGTAATCTTGGGGGTTTTACGTTGTTATATAAGTCAGTGACCCTGTTGTATGTCTTCCACACAGATTATTAACACATTCTTTGCGGGGTTACTCTCAATTTCAAGGAGCGAATTCCATAGCGCTGACTAGCACCGTGTTACTCTCAGGAAGTAACTTAGTATATAGGGTAGTTTATATCATCATCCTTATCACCTAAGAAGAAACTTGATAAGGAGACCATGAACGTGTCGAAGAAAAGTATCACTATTCAGATGATTCATTCTAAGATACAGCAGTCAAAGAAGTGAAAATGTCTCTTGATGAGAGAATTAGTGCTGAAGAGACTCCAGGAGAAAACATCTGAAGTAAGTGATACAGAGGATGAGTCAAGTGATGGTCTTCCACAATCACTTTCTCCAGAAGTGGAAGAAGCTGTAGCTAAATATATCCAGCCTGGAATTTTATCTGAGGAACTGCGAGCAAAGATTGTAGCTTATTCTCCCAGATGTTTCTCGTCAAGAACAAAGTCTCCCTAATAGTTCGTTACTTGGATGTTGATAATTTCAAAATAAAAGAGTCATTTATTGGTTACTTTGACATTTTGAAACCTGATGGACAACATTATGAAGAACTTCTTCTGAAAATTCTTAAATACATTGAACTGGACTTTGATCTGTGCAGAGGTCAAACTTATGATAACGCAGCCACAATGAGGGGCCGTCAACATTTCTGAACTGTGATAATCACTCTCTCAACCTGGCAGCTCTTTATTCTGCTGAGATAGATTCAGCGATTGTCACATTTTTGTTAGAACTGTTTATGCACTGTTGAACTTTTTTACAATTCACGCCAGAGATGGACCAAACTAAAAGAAGCTGGAGCCTGTTGTTTAAAAAAGGAGAGTAATGCAAGGTGGTTCTCAAAAGAAGAAGCTACGTCAGCAGTTTCTTTGCATCTCGACAAAATCATCAAGCTGTTGAAGAAACTTTTTGAATCAACAACTGAAAGAATGGACACTAGAAGCAATGCACATAATCTTCTTCATGCAGGAGAAAATTTATAATTTTTGCTTATCTGGAATTCTGGTCAAATTTACTGCGCCAAATCAACCTAGTTCAGAAGAAACTACAAAAGTCTGGACTGCACATACGGGAAGCTGCTGAAGAAATTAAAACCCTTTCATGTTTTCTGCAAAATGATGAGAAACTGACGAAACTGATCACCCAATCCATCGAAATAGCAAAAGAAGGTAGTGAATGCTATGGTTTCCTGTAATGAAAACAGCCAGAAGAAAGAAAAGACTTGATGGGAAGTTGAGTTCTAATGTAGGACTATCAATAGAACTGCAATTCAAACGTGATGCGACAGAAGTGCTGGACAGATTTCATATGGAGATGAAGGACAGATTCCAAAGGCTGGAAAACCATGTGGACACTTTTGGGTGTTACTATTTCCTGTTTGATGGAACTATTTCAGGAGCACAAAGACGCAAGAAAGGCTTAGCACGGCTTTATAGTCAGCGGAGTCACAAATACTAGACAGTATCGATGTATCGATATGATTTGAGATTTGTCACTTGTGCATTATTTCGCCAATAAACAACGGTATTATTCAATAAAAGAGTCTTAATGATTATTAATTTCTTGTTAATTTTACTGATATACCAATTTGAATGTAGGGTTATATATTTATAAAGAACATTATCTCAAGTCATGATGTCTAATGTCAAAATTTGCAATTAGCGACGTGAATTTTAATAGAAGATGTTGTTTCGTAGCGTACGACGAATTTGATATAACACCGCCTTATAAAAAGATATCCCAGATGCCCCAATTATCCACCATCTCATAGTACGCTATTTTCCCTACGAGTTGAATGTTTACTGTCACTAGTGCTCGGTTATCATTCCAAATATTATTCATATCATTATCTGTCAATTGTAAACTAATTATTCTACTGCACCAAGGCTTTAAGTACCTTCTATATTCAAATGTATATCACACGAGTTGCAATAGACCCACACTACTCATTATTTTTTGTAAACCTTCTTTATAGACTAGATTTCACTCCAAAGTAAATTCTTGAAAGACCAACATCACTACTTTCTTGTTTGGTCATTTCTTTTGGACGAATCTCTTACTGGCTCCCAGATGATTTTAGGCTGCAAAATCACTAGCTTTCGAAACATTTTACACTGATTTATTTCAAATTTGATTCTACTCTAGGGAAGAAAAACATTCTGCGCTTTAGTTAATGAATAGCCTAAAAGTTCCATGATGAAAACGTAAACAAAAAACCATAAAACGTACACGATATAACGAGGACTTGATTAAAAGACAAAAATAGTTTCAATATTTGAATGTCGTAATAAGAAACGCGATTGTCAATGAATTCTCGGAACTTGGCAGCCCATAACACTATTTGTAAATAGCACATCACTCACTGCCACTCACTGCCACTCACTGCCTCTCACTGCCACTCACTGCCACTCACTGCCACTCACTGCCACTCACTGCCACTCACTGCCACTCACTGCCACTCACTGTCGCTCAGATGATGTCACAGAAAAGACAAGTAACCAAACAACAAATTTACATTAACGACTCGGATTATTTGGTCTTATGCCAAATGAACTAGACCTCCAGCAACATCAGCCATAAGTTGTACAATTGATTCCCTGAGTCCACACCAATATACAATGACACCATACTTGCTCCAGAACGAAACACGAGACATAAATCTGTTTCCTTGTTTCCTTGTTTCCTTGTTTTCTTGTATGTTTTTGTTCTCAATTGAAACAGTTGGCTATCAAATAACTCGCTTAATATCTGAGATAACTGCACAATGGTTTCCAGTACAGCCATTTCTCTATGGAGTCTTCGAGCTTGTATTTGATAGCCTTAACGTAGCATCCAGTACATTTGATACACTAAGGAGGCATGAAGACACACCGTACTGAATAACCATACAATAACTTATTGATTCACCAGAGGAATCAACTGAAACTTTGTAATTATTATCGTCAATGATCTTCAAGTTTAAAAACAAATAATAGTGAAGGCATGGCACAAAAAATGGATTCGATTAGAAATTCGATGGCTTTATTTAGTGAAAGGTATATGAACTCTTGGCTCGTAAGGTATAAACTAGACATAGGATTGGCATGTTATTAGCTGTATGCAAAACAACATAATACACTTAAACTCATTGGAACAAAACATGCTAGAGCCAATAGTTCTTCATAAAAACATCTGGACCAAATGAAAACATTCATAGACATGCAGATGTTGTTTTTTTTTTAAATATATTTTGAGAAGTCAATATCTTTCATCAATACATAGATTTCTTGTGGATATTTCAATACTCATCAACACTACAAACGATGTGGCACATAGGAGCAACAATAACCTCTCCCATTGCTTCTCCGCCCTCCCTTCGTGGGGACATTGATGTTCTACATTCATAGTAAAGGTGGTAGCTTGTCACGTGACTCGGTGTCTTGCTTGACTGACCATGTGACTAATGAAAGGGAAGAATGTTTCACGGAAAGACGTCGTAAATCTCGAGATGAAGTGACAGAAAACTCCTGGAGACTATTTGATGGTCCATGCCAGTTGATGTATTTAGGTTTGGACAGTGTGTTCAAACAATTTCTGTACCATGAAATATCTTACGTCTTAAGTACACTGATACAACATAGAAACATTCGACAGTTTTCAATGCAAATCTTGTTCCAATATTTTTCAGTTCATTTTCTTTCTGTCAGATGTGAGCTACTTTTTAATAAAATAGCAAGGAAGAAATCGTTAATGTTACTGCGACCTTTGGTTTTTGAATGAAATGACGAAGCTGCGTAGTTGTATACACTTGTAAACAAAGACGGAATGTATTACTAAGCCGCTTAGTAACACAGAGAAAGTAGGTCCTATAGCTTAGCCTCCTTAACATGACAACCTAGAGAAAGTAGGTCCTATAGCATAGTATAGCTTAACCTCCTTAACATGAAAAACCTAGACAAAGTAGGTCCTATTACCTATAGTCATTTTCACCTGGTTACCTAAATAGATTCATTGATTGGAATCGGGAAAAATTAGTAGACGCTCTTATGACTTCACTTTTTTTATATTCAGAGCTGCGTTGAAAAAAATATCTCAAGAAATACATGGCTTTAATTTACCGAGAAATAGCCATTTTAAAGAGCGTTCTTTATCGACAAAACCAATATGGAGGTAATGGAGGTGGTAGCGAAAGACCAAAGACACCTGGCAACTTGCAATGATGTGCAGTCACTTTTTCAATGTATAAATAGATTTCTTTAAGTCAAATGTGTCTGCAATAGAAGACTCGCCGCATGTATGTGACTAGCGTGTTGCTTAGCGCAAACTATCATGAGCTCTATCAAATTAAGTATTAAAGAGAAAAAAAATGTTTTCTTGTTAAATAAGGGTAAGTGGTGGCACCATGAAATCATATTTCCTGTAGACCAAATAGAGAAAACATGCTCTATCTTCTGGTTCAATCCAAAAATGTTGTAAACATTTCTCATAGTCTGGTTTCGAAATATTTTAGGGTTTTCTAAACGATCGATTTGTTTTCAATATTTTTAAAGTATGCATTTACAAAAATGTATTTTTTAAAAAGCACAGTACGTGTATTAGGTTACGATTATCTTGGGTTCTTATGAGTATTAATAATACTCCTCGAAAACAAGGATGTCGCCATTGTCTCTTAAGATAGAAGCCATGATATGTTCATTGAGATTTAAGCATGTCATTGACACAAGTAAAATAAGTTAGCTTCAGACGTGATTTTTGTTTATCTTTACTACGCTATTTGTATTAGACTTGCATGAATACACTGTCACGTGCTGTATGCGGAAATACAAATGTAAACATGGAAGTCTCTCGATGATTCAAGTTTCTACACAGAATAGTGACCTACGTCAGGTGACCTGAACAATCTTATGTCATACGTACACTGCTATTACATGTCATTACATTGAAACGTTTTTATGTTCATTCCGCTACGAGAACTCTCGGTTTTAAAGCCTATAAATAGGGTAGACAAGCTTATAGCGGGGTCCACCAGTTATGCTTCATCTAGAGACTAACATTGTAAGTCTAGTGCTAAAATTAATTTATTTTGTGTTAATAAGTTTCCCTTTCAGACCTTGCCGTCTATAGTGCAGAAGATGTTAAGGTCATCTGCTTTTTCTTTGGCCAATAGTTAACGAGCAGGGTGTCATGTGGCCAACACATCGACCAGCCACCTTTACTTTCCCCAACTAAAGACAGGTAACAATTGGAGCTGGGTGGACGTATAAAAATCCCAAAATTTAAAATCCCAGTCTTCACAGAGATTCGACCCCAGGACCCCAGGTTTGAAAGCTAAGCGCTTAACCACTAAACCACGGCACCCCCATTGTGTTAATAGTGTGCGTTTAATATTTTTAGGATGTCATTTAGGAGAAAAAGTGTTTGAAGTTTTTAAAGAGGAATTATAGTTGTTTTTTTCATCTAAAGAAAGAATCTGCAGAAAACTTTGGAGTTTGGTCATTGGCTTAGTTTGCAAATGAATACATTTACCAATATGTCTACCAATACCATATGCACTTATAGATATTCTAAATAAATGTAATGTATACTTCTTATGTACGTATACAAATATTCACATGCATGTTTGGGATGACCAACACTTCAAAAAGTATTTTTTGTACCTTCTGTAAAAAATTACAGGACAGTCTCAAAAGCGCACAAACACAGTTTATCAGTTCGACATAAATATTGATCCTAACTATGCCGGGTGTTACCATCAAAACAATAACATGGGCATGAGATTTAAGTCCTGGAATAACAGAAAAGATCCAAACATTACAGACTCCAGCTGGCATAATGACGTCATTCTGACGCCTGTGTTAGGATTTTAGGATTAAGTGTGTAGTGAGAATTATGGGTAATAATACTAAATAAAGTCTGAATAATTGTAGACTTAGAATATTTAATAATTGATTAAATAACAACACAATCTCGCAGTCAATTTTATCTTGTATTTTTATATACAGTTTAATTTTAATTGGTTACTCTCATGTTTGAAAGCATTTTGTTTAGATCTGTAAAATTAACATCCAAGAGAGCATCATTTTGTTTAGATCTGTAAAACTAACATCCAAGAGAGCATCATTTTGTTTAGATCTGTAAAATTAACATCCAAGAGAGCATCATTTTGTTTAGATCTGTAAACTAACATCCAAGAGAGCATCATTTTGTTTAGATCTGTAAACTAACATCCAAGAGAGCATCATTTTGTTTAGATCTGTAAAATTAACATCCAAGAGAGCATCATTTTGTTTAGATCTGTAAAATTAACATCCAAGAGAGCATCATTTTGTTTAGATCTGTAAAACTAACATCCAAGAGAGCATCATTTTGTTTAGATCTGTAAAATTAACATCCAAGAGAGCATCATTTTGTTTAGATCTGTAAAATTAACATCCAAGAGAGCATCATTTTGTTTAGATCTGTAAAATTAACATCCAAGAGAGCATCATTTTGTTTAGATCTGTAAACTAACATCCAAGAGAGCATCATTTTGTTTAGATCTGTAAACTAACATCCAAGAGAGCATCATTTTGTTTAGATCTGTAAAATTAACATCCAAGAGAGCATCATTTTGTTTAGATCTGTAAAATTAACATCCAAGAGAGCATCATTTTGTTTAGATCTGTAAAACTAACATTCAAGAGAGCATCATTTTGTTTAGATCTGTAAAATTAACATCCAAGAGAGCATCATTTTGTTTAGATCTGTAAACTAACATCCAAGAGAGCATCATTTTGTTTAGATCTGTAAAACTAACATCCAAGAGAGCATCATTTTGTTTAGATCTGTAAAATTAACATCCAAGAGAGCATCATTTTGTTTAGATCTGTAAACTAACATCCAAGAGAGCATCATTTTGTTTAGATCTGTAAAATTAACATCCAAGAGAGCATCATTTTGTTTAGATCTGTAAAATTAACATCCAAGAGAGCATCATTTTGTTTAGATCTGTAAAATTAACATCCAAGAGAGCATCATTTTGTTTAGATCTGTAAAATTAACATCCAAGAGAGCATCATTTTGTTTAGATCTGTAAAACTAACATCCAAGAGAGCATCATTTTGTTTAGATCTGTAAAATTAACATCCAAGAGAGCATCATTTTGTTTAGATCTGTTAACTAACATCCAAGAGAGCATCATTTTGTTTAGATCTGTAAAACTAACATCCAAGAGAGCATCATTTTGTTTAGATCTGTAAAATTAACATCCAAGAGAGCATCATTTTGTTTAGATCTGTAAACTAACATCCAAGAGAGCATCATTTTGTTTAGATCTGTAAAATTAACATCCAAGAGAGCATCATTTTGTTTAGATCTGTTAACTAACATCTAAGAGAGCATCATTTTGTTTAGATCTGTAAAATTAACATCCAAGAGAGCATCATTTTGTTTAGATCTGTAAAATTAACATCCAAGAGAGCATCATTTTGTTTAGATCTGTAAAACTAACATCGAAGAGAGCATCATTTTGTTTAGATCTGTAAAATTAACATCCAAGAGAGCATCATTTTGTTTAGATCTGTAAACTAACATCCAAGAGAGCATCATTTTGTTTAGATCTGTAAAACTAACATCCAAGAGAGCATCATTTTGTTTAGATCTGTAAAATTAACATCCAAGAGAGCATCATTTTGTTTAGATCTGTAAACTAACATCCAAGAGAGCATCATTTTGTTTAGATCTGTAAACTAACATCCAAGAGAGCATCATTTTGTTGTGATCTGTTAACTTACATCTAAGAGAGCATCATTTTGTTTAGATCTGTAAAATTAACATCCAAGAGAGCATCATTTTGTTTCTATTCCAGTCTAGTTTCACCTTTTTTAAAACAAAACGAAAGAACAAGAAAAACTTGTTCAAAATACATTTTAAAAAACACAATATACAAAAATGTCATTGTATCAATTAGTTTGGATCAGTAATGTAGTTTAATTTGTAAATAGATGTATGTAAATCAACAACAATAATTCTGTGCAATTAATACATTTTTTTTAACCAATTTGATTTTGTTGAGCGCTATTTCATTCTTTTAGCTTTCTCACTACGCTATGATCCTATCACTTTCTCACTACGCTATGATCCTATCACTTTCTCACTACGCTATGATCCTATCACTTTCTCACTACGCTATGATCCTATTACTTGTCTGCACCAGTTGGGAAAATTGGGGTGGGGATTGGAAGGAGATGTACCTGTGTGTATGTTACCGTGATCGCTTTTTAAATGCATAAAAACGTGTTTACTTTTGGCTCAAGCCGCCTCATTCGAAGAATTATGGATCTTATAAGCTGATGAGCATATTTGAGGTCCTATGTGCACCTCCAAGGAGGTCCTTAGAATCTAGGAAAGAGGAGTGTAGAGCTCCGCACGGTGCAAGTAGAATTAATAAAGTTATGTGTAGATCTAAGGACTAGGTGTGTAAAACTAATGACATGATGTTATAGATCTAATGAGTAGAAAGATGTATCCAAGAAGCAATGATTGATGCCTCTTCTATAAAGCATTCGACCAAACCAAAAATCTGTTTTATAAGATGTCGTGGACAGAAAAGACTTAAAGTTGATATCAAATACAAAAAGACACTGATACACACAAAAACGCTGATCTTGACAAGGAAACATAATTTCGTGTTTGTCAAACTTCAAGAATCAAGAATTAAATGTTTGGGACAGTCTTACTTGGTGTGTGTATCAGCTGGTAGTGAACGATCCTGACTTTCATTCATTTTAGTGTCAGACCCACACAATGCACTGAAAAATGTGTTTCTTTTATTGAGCCCTGTATCATTAAAGAAAGTTTCCATTTCACACAAACACACCCACGCGAGGACCATCAATCACACACACATCCAAAATGTCCACACATACACACACACACACACTGTGGGTCTAGAATCGACTAAATATTGCTCTCTGATTTGCGCTGTCCACAGCGTTGGTTCATTGACTCTTTGATAGATCTGTTTGACCAGGAGTCCGAATATGTCATTGACGTCATTGAGGATTGTCGAGAGGAGATGAGGGAGACGGCGGACAAGTTCAAGGACGAGGCAGAGCAGTTGA
This sequence comes from Biomphalaria sudanica, assembly GCA_036873155.1. Lineage (NCBI taxonomy): Eukaryota > Metazoa > Mollusca > Gastropoda > Planorbidae > Biomphalaria > Biomphalaria sudanica. The sequence continues at coordinate 3,294,649 of JAZGLO010006698.1, forward strand.
GAACTGCTTCCAGACTACTTCGTGAGTATAAACCTAAACCAAGACTTTTAGGTCGTACACATTTAACAGAAAAAATAGCCCAGCCTACTAGCTCTTATTGAACTAACCTATTAGCTCTTATTGAACTAACCTATTAGCTCTTATTGAACTAACCTACTAGCTCTTATTGAACTAACCTGCTAGCTCTTATTGAACTAACCTATTAGCTCTTATTGAACTAACCTATTAGCTCTTATTGAACTAACCTGCTAGCTCTTATTGAACTAACCTATTAGCTCTTATTGAACTAACCTACTAGCTCTTATTGAACTAACCTATTAGCTCTTATTGAACTAACCTATTAGCTCTTATTGAACTAACCTACTAGCTCTTATTGAACTAACCTATTAGCTCTAATTGAACTAACCTGCTAGCTCTTATTGAACTAACCTATTAGCTCTTATTGAACTAACCTACTAGCTCTTATTTAACTAACCTACTAGCTCTTATTGAACTAACCTATTAGCTCTTATTGAACTAACCTATTAGCTCTTATTGAACTAACCTATTAGCTCTTATTGAACTAACCTACTAGCTCTTATTGAACTAACCTATTAGCTCTTATTGAACTAACCTATTAGCTCTTATTGAACTAACCTATTAGCTCTTATTGAACTAACCTACTAGCTCTTATTGAACTAACCTGCTAGCTCTTATTGAACTAACCTATTAGCTCTTATTGAACTAACCTACTAGCTCTTATTGAACTAACCTATTAGCTCTAATTGAACTAACCTGCTAGCTCTTATTGAACTAACCTACTAGCTCTTATTGAACTAACCTATTAGCTCTTATTGAACTAACCTATTAGCTCTTATTGAACTAACCTACTAGCTCTTATTGAACTAACCTATTAGCTCTTATTGAACTAACCTGCTAGCTCTTATTGAACTAACCTATTAGCTCTTATTGAACCAACCTACTAGCTCTTATTGAACTAACCAGCTAGCTCTTATTGAACTAACCTATTAGCTCTTATTGAACTAACCTACTAGCTCTTATTGAACTAACCTATTAGCTCTTATTGAACTAACCTACTAGCTCTTATTGAACTAACCTACTAGCTCTTATTGAACTAACCTACTAGCTCTTATTGAACTAACCTACTAGCTCTTATTGAACTAACCTACTAGCTCTTATTGAACTAACCTACTAGCTCTTATTGAACTAACCTACTAGCTCTTATTGAACTAACCTACTAGCTCTTATTGAACTAACCTATTAGCTCTTATTGAACTAACCTACTAGCTCTTATTGAACTAACCTACTAGCTCTTATTGAACTTACCTACTAGCTCTTCTTGAACTAACCTACTAGCTCTTATTGAACTAACCTACTAGCTCTTATTGAACTAACCTACTAGCTCTTATTAAACTAACCTATTAGCTCTTATTGAACTAACCTATTAGCTCTTATTGAACTAACCTACTAGCTCTTATTGAACTAACCTACTAGCTCTTATTGAACTAACCTACTAGCTCTTATTGAACTAACCTACTAGCTCTTATTGAACTAACCTACTAGCTCTTATTGAACTAACCTACTACTAGTTCTTATTGAACTAACCTACTAGCTCTTATTGAACTAACCTACTAGCTCTTATTGAACTAACCTATTAGCTCTTATTGAACTAACCTACTAGCTCTTATTGAACTAACCTACTAGCTCTTATTGAACTAACCTACTAGCTCTTATTGAACTAACCTACTAGCTCTTATTGAACTAACCTACTAGCTCTTATTAAACTAACCTACTAGCTCTTTTTGAACTAACCTACTAGCTCTTATTGAACTAACCTACTAGCTCTTATTGAACTAACCTACTAGTTATTATTTAACTAACCTACTAGCTCTTATTGAACTAACCTACTAGCTCTTATTGAACTAACCTGCTAGCTCTTATTGAACTAACCTACAAGCTCTTTTTGAACTATCCTGCTAGCTCTTATTGAACTATCCTGCTAGCTCTTTTTGAACTAACCTACTAGCTCTTATTGAACTAACCTACTAGCTCTTATTGAAACTAACCTACTAGCTTGTATTGAGCTAACCTACTAGCTCTTATTGAACTAACCTACTAGCTCTTATTGAACTAACCTACTAGCTCTTATTGAACTAACCTATTAGCTCTTATTGAACTAACCTACTAGCTCTTATTGAACTAACCTACTAGCTCTTATTGAACTAACCTGCTAGCTCTTATTGAAATAACCTACTAGCTCTTATTGAACAAACCTACTAGCTCTTATTAAACTAACCTGCTAGCTCTTTTTTGTACCAAATAACTTAGCTCTTATTTCTTCCAACCATATAGTTATTATTTGGACCATTCCACTAGCTTAAGAGTGTAAGGAGAAATGATAATAGTACTACTTCATTGAAACCTATAGTGCTAAGCCCTTTCTAACCCAACCCAACAATGCTAAACTCTACCATAATTGAGTCCAGCCTTACTGAACCCAACAATGCTAAACTCTACCATAATTGAGTTCTACCTTACTGAACCCAATAATGCTAAACTCTACCATAATTGAGTTCTACCTTACTGAACCCAATAATGCTAGGTTCTACGATTACCAAACCCTTCATTGCTAAACCTTACGTTACTGAAATTCTGAAATCTACACTGCTACACCTTAGGATACAGAAACCTTCATAGCTAAGCTTTAGTTTACTAAACCCTATATTGCTATATCATATGCTACTGAAATGTATATTGATGAACCTTACGTTACTGAAACGTGCCTTAATAAACCTTTAAAAAACCTGTACTTGTTGACTGTACATGACATCACATAACATTAGCTACGGCAACTTTGGCAGATCGATATCAGCTATATATCAAACGATGCCGTCTCCAGCGTGTCCCATTGATTGACTGTGCTGTGATCCGGTGTCAAGTTTGCTTGATGACAATAGGCCACGAATGAATTTTGGCATCGATTTCTACAGCAATAAAAACTCAATTACTATCTGATAAAGAGCTTATGATGTGATCAAGATATCACACAACTAATCACAGTTAAACAGTAAACGAAACTCGACATAATGACTAGTATACATAATATTCATGACCGAAAAAAATAACAAACAAACTGTACAGGTATTTTAAACTTTTTTGTTTGTTTTAACTGGCCACATATATTGCCCAAACTGAAAAGAAATATCATCAGTCAATTAACTACAAGGTTCATGGACATAAATTTCCTAGTTAATATCTGGGTTCAGCTTTTAAAAAAACTGGCTAGTTTTATCATCTTCTAGATGCTTCCATACTTGCGACGAAAACTAAACATTCCCAATACGTAGAAACATTCAGTCTGTATAAGAAAACAATACATACATGTTAAAACAATACATACACATGGTAAAACAATTCAATTGTATGCAACTCGGAAAGCTTTGACGGCTGAGCAATGATTCTAAATGTTCAGTGATCTCGCTTTGCCCCTCTATGGGAGCTACGGAAAAAGCAACTAAACATTCACATTTTGTTATTGAAAATAAAGGGAAAAAAAAGGCCAGCATGGATCGAACCCCCGACATTAGCGTCACTAGCACGACGCTTTAACAACTTAGCTAACCTCTAACAACTTAACTAACCTGCAACACTACTATGTGCGAAATTTCAGCTTAATCATTTTTAAATACTTTTTTACTTGTGATCAGTGGCGTAGCTAGGGTGGGGGAGGAGAGGGCAGGATTTAAAAATTAAATATTACGCAAAATGCAGAGGCCCCCAAAGAGGACAAGCCCCCCCCCCCACCAGCCCCAAAACGATGGAAAATTCCTAGCAACGCCCCTACTTGTGATTCTTTGTTTTTGACAAGATGAAACTTTGTGTTAATTTTTTGCATCTAAAGAAATAAAGAAACAAAATCAGAGCAGCAAATAAACTATGAGATATACATTTGTGGTCCCATTGCAACATTAATGTTATTCTTATAACTTCTAAGGTATTATCAAACGGTTTAGTTTTGGGTGACATTAAAATGTGTAAATGACATCTTCTGTCAACAGTCAACAAATGAACTTTTTAAAATTGTCTATGTTTGCTGCGTGCGATACATAAAGGCACAAAACAAAACAGTCAACAATTAATAATCGAAATGAAATTAGAAATACGTCTCATCCAGTTCCACAATGTGCTGTGAAATATTCAAAGCCTGTAAAGTTTGTGACGCAGTGGTGTCCCTTTAGTGAATTGCTTCACCAGATAAAATATGATTCCATGTCTATTCTTAAGGTATAAATATTTGGTTCGAACTGCGATAGAAGAAGAAAATATATCGTAACACTACTTTATTTTCACAAATATCACCAAGATTACAATCTATTGGTCATTATATAAAAACCTAACAACAAAAGTAATAATTTGGGGCCCTATTTCACCTTACAGCTAAAAAATTCTTTAAAAAAATACAAAGCTTATCAAAAATCTAAAGAGGAAGGTTCCGTCCTAAAACTATAGCTACCAATAATGTACAAGTAATTTCCTTTACTCGATATCAACCAAAATAATTAATTATCAATATTAATTGATTAATTAAGTGTTCTTGTTTATTGATTTATGTTTTGTTAGGTACACTTAATAATTGTTTCAAGTAACGACCCGATCGGAAAATGTGTGAGGAAGAAATAGAGTTAACAAGTGAACTAAGTAAAGAAGCTCCCCTTTCACACCCTGGGGTCCATAGGGCAGATGCTTCTGTGGTCTACGGCTTACGAGGGTGCCATGTGGCCAGCACAAGACCAAACGCCTTTACCTTTCCCCAATTAATGTCAGGTACCAATTAGAGCTGGGTTGACTCAGAGTTGCCGAAAGATTCCGAAATAAAAATTCCAGTCTACACTAAGATTCGAATCCTGGACCTCCGGTTCCAAAGCCAAGCGCCTTATCGCTTAGTCACCTCGCCTCCTTTAATGGGACTGAACCTAAGAAATTTAGCCATATATGTGAGTACTGAAGCATTAGATAACAAAAATAATGAATTACCAGTAATGGTCTAATTAGTTACTCTTTAAAATTCATGTCTTGTCTATTTCAATGAATAAATGTTCGAAGTTTCAACTTGATTCGAGAATGGGTGTGGGAGAAATAACGTGTACACACCTTTTACCAGACAGACAGACAAAGTGAGTTGATAGAAGCTTTGTAAAAAAAAGAGCACCTGACAAACAGATTTACATTCATTTTATGTCATTTATATATTTATTTATTTTACAAATGTATTCTAAGGTGTTAGAAAAATTCAACAATTAAAAGCCTTCTTTAACGAAGCTTTGAACAGTTTCATTGTTTAAAATTTATATTTTGTTCTATAACTCTGAGCGGCTCTACCGTGAATAAAAATTCTTGACCGATACTTGACTGAGACTTGACCAAATGGAATTCCTCCAACGTTTGACAAAAACTTACAACTGTCAACGTGAAACATTGTGTTGAAATAAATCTGTCAGTGACGATCACATCCTTCCACTTTATGACGTGAGACTATCATAAAACTATTCCTAGAAATCTATTTTCTGTCAAGCCATGACATCACGAGTGTCTAAGCTTACAGATAATCAATCTACCTAAGAACTAATCGACCTATTTCAGAGCCTTCAAAATGTCGCTTCTGCCTTTTCTTGCTCCATCTCTGGAGGTCAAACCTTTTTCCGATTTACTTGAAAACCTCTCAAATATTTGTTTTTTTCTAAGTAACAACAAAACCTCTTTTTAAATTCTACATGAACTCTCCAACAAGGTCGACTTTTTATCAGCTGAAAAGAAATCAATTAGTTTGGGATCAATAACTAGTTGCACCTGGGATCGATAGTTTTGAGGCTGAAGACAGAAATATGAATGAAAGTATTTCCATGATTGTGTCTGCTAGGCATCGCCCTGAGCTAGGACAATATTGGACGACAATGACGGGCTCGTTAGGCATCTCTAGAGTTCTCACTACGGTGATGAATATTTTAAGCATTTAGAAAAACAAAAGTTCTGCTTCACTGAATAACTTTTATCATTTCACCGAAGGAAACATACTGACCTAGGTGACTCATGCTATGCTCTATGCCCTAGGTCAAAGACGTAGTTTATTTAGACCATAAAAAGAAATGAATTACATCTGAAGTATTTTTTTATACATTTTAATTAGAGAGTGAAACAAGAAGATTAATTAAAGTTTGATTAGTTTTATACTCTCAAAGCTGGCAATAGTTTATTTCTAGAATGATAATGTTGCGTTGATCTGTTGTCATTGGTTCTTGTTCAATGAAACTTTCTTTTTGATAAGTTGTATACTCTCAAAGTTGGTAATAGTTTATTTCTAGAATGATAATGTTGCGTTGATCTGTGGTCATTGGTTCTTCTTGTTCACTGAAACTTTCTTTTCCGCTTCTTCGTTAAATTCCTAGTTTTTTATTAGAACAGAAATAATGAAAAGACCTCTTCTATATCAGCAGCAGTAAGATGGCGTTAGGATCTTCATTCCATTCAGTTATTAGCTCGCGTTTTTATATCACCCAAATTGAATCTGATGTGTATAAAGAAGACTTTCTATCCGAGTATTGTAACGAGACTTTCTACCCGAGTATTCTTACGAGACTTTTTACCCGAGTATTCTAACGAGACTTTCTACCCGAGTATTGTAACGAAACTTTCTACCCGAGTATTCTAACGAGACTTTCTACCCGAGTATTGTAACGAAACTTTCTACACGAGTATTCTAACGAGATTTTCTACCCGAGTATTCTAACGAGAACATGTACCAAAAAGCACATTTTTGGACTTATATAAAACTTCGTCTTTTTTGAAGCCCCCGAAAGTAGAAAAAAAACGCTATTGGTTTTGTGTTGCCTGTCTATCCGTCCCGTTTAAATCTCAGAAACTAAAAGAGATAATGAAAATCGGACATCATGATAGTTAAGATCATTCATAGTTCTGATGCAATGACTACTTTTTAGCGGCCCCGAAATGGGGAAAGGACGCTATTGGTTTTGTGTGGCCTGTCTGTCCGTCCGTCTCGTTTAGATATCAGAAACTTTTCCGAAAGTAAACCATCTAATTTTTAAAATTATATATGCAAGCAGATTTTTCAAAAAATTACCCCACTTTTCAAAGAAAAACTTCAGGAGAGGTAACTTTTTTTTGAAAGGTCATGGACATCTTCATTAATAACTCAAGCTTCATTCATAGATTCCCGCATTGGCACAAAAAAAATTCATCTAAGGTCACAATTGTAAAAGTGTCAATGGTTCATTATAAACTAAATTTTCCATTTATTAACTAACTCATTGAATAGAATACTGAGTCAAATGTTGATTTAAAAAAGAATTTTGATACGAACTTCGTTTTTGTTTCAAAAAGTTTAAAAAATAACAAACTACTTTTAGAGCGCGCACTTTTGACTTATCCACATTATAGGGGCTTACACTTGACAGTCTAAATAAGACTAAATGGAGCCTGGATCTAGATATATTTATACTAAATGTATTAATAATTTGAACAAAATTTTAATTATTAAGGCAATAACTTATCTTCTGACAGCTTAGGGGTGCAGATTTATTTATTATGTAAACTATAATATCGCATTAAGAACTGAATCAGATACGAACAGCATAGTACACCATTAGTAATGGCATTACCCGGTAACAAAAAGCCTACTATTCAAGATAACATTGGCCTAGATCTAGTATTTTTAGGATTAAACGTGTAAATTCATACGATTTCTAGTCTAGATATAGTAGATTCTAAATCAAGATTATATATCTAGATCTAGAATTAGATCTACACTTAGATCTAGATCTAGACTTAGATCTTGAATCTAGATTTAGAACTAAAACTAGGTCTACATCAAACTAGATCTAGATCTGAGTGGTAAAGCACTTGGAACCAGAAGTCCCGTGTTCGAATCCGGGTGAATCCTGATGTAGACCACTTCGGGGGCCGATTTTGAGTTTGTGTTTTCACAAAAAACTGTCTTTGTAACCTTGTTTTGCTTGTATTAGGTCGATATGATTTTGTTGTGCAAGTTTATAGGTTTTTGTTTTCAGACTGTTTGACCCCCTAGAACTCACTTTGTTTGGTATTCTGAGTGAGCCTTCATAAACTTTCCTGTAAAACAGACGTGTATGTTTACTGCTTTCAGAGATGCGGTTATCTCACTGCTGTTAGAATTTCATTTTTATGAGTGTGTCAATGATTAGGGAGCGCGGTGGCTGAGTGGTTAAGCGTTCAGCATCTGAACCGGAGGTCCTGGGTTCGAATCTCGGTGAAGGCTGGGATTATGAATTTCGGGATTTTTAGGGCGTCCCTGAGTCCACCCAACTCTAATTTAGTTGGGGAAAGTAAAGGCGGTTGGTCGTTGTTCTGGCCACATGACACCCTGCTCGTTAACCATTGGCCATAGAAACCTTAACATCATCTGCCCCACAGATCGTAAGGTCTGAAAGGGAAACTTTACTCTTTTTTTTTAAGTTCTCTTTATTACATGTTATTAATTTTGAATGTGAATGGTAAAGCACTTGGAACCAGAAGTCCCGTGTTCGAATCCTGGTGAAGACTCTAGGTAGGCCACTTCGGGGGCCGATTTTCAGTTTGTGTTTCCACACAAACTGTGTTTGTAACCTTGTTGGGTTTTTTTTTGTTAGTGTGTATTGTTTTATTTAAATTTTATTTTAATACTAAATCTAAAAAGATTCATGAATATATTCAGTTTGGAAATTATGAGATATAGAATAAATTTTAGAACACATACAGTCGAGTAGCTGAAATTCATTTCAATCTTTTTGTAACTTTTTGTTATTTCATAAATGTGTAATATCTTTCCAGAGGAGAAACGGGAATCCCCGGAACAATCGCCAAAACGTTCTGTCTCGAGAGTCTCTGCCCCTAGCCGACTTATATATGTCAAGGAGAGACAAGGGAATGGAACTCCAGACTCTGTGCTATCCATGCGGCTACGTCAGCGGCGGAGACGAATTGTTATGTCTGATGAAGATGGGTGCAGTAGGTCTTCACCGGAGGCTAATGACAATAACAGGTCACTGTTTAAACCTTATTTCTTCTCTTCCAACTACAGTAGTACATTGTTTTTGAACCTTTTACAGGTGTCAACACCCTCCCAGAGGGAAGATACTTACTTCCGTCCTCACTCAGCCTATTTAGCAATTTTGAGAAACGCTCTGCCCTTGCATACAATGTATCCATTGAAAAGAGTTTTGACATGAGAAAGTTCCTTAGGAAATGTTTCAGTCTTTACGTCGTCATTCACAGCACTGAATACAAGAAGGAAGATTTGGATGTTTTCATAGCATGCACTGATTAGTCTAAATATTTACTTGTAATGCAAGTTTTTGTAAATCGTATTTTGTACATTCTGAGACAGCTTTCGTGTAACAAAAAACTTGTCGAGAAAAAAAATAATTTGCCATTTGTTGTCTTCATGTTCGAGTTGAGACTTAAAGCAGTCAATATTTAGTGTTAACAACTAACTTCTCCTACAAGTAAGTATTAAGAACATGTCCAATACTACTTCTATTACTTTTCCAGGTGTGCGTCCTCTCTGAGTGTACCTTCCTTACCTCTACTAGGCAGAGGCGTATCGCCCAGTGCCAGAACAACCAGAAGTTTACCGGTCACTCCCACAGTGCCGGTCAGGGAGCAAGACGAAGTAGAAAGACAGAAGAAAGTTCACGAGGTGAGGGGAGGGGGGAGATACATCGCAGTGATAGAACTGGGTCAATGTCCCTCTAGCATTGTGAGATCAGGAGGTGATAGAACTGGGTCAATGTCCCTCTAGCATTGTGAGATCAGGAGGTGATAGAACTGGGTCAATGTCCCTCTAGCATTGTGAGATGAGGAGGTGATAGAACTGGGTCAATGTCCCTCTAGCATTGTGAGATGAGGAGGTGATAGAACTGGGTCAATGTCCCTCTAGCATTGTGAGATGAGGAGGTGATAGAACTGGGTCAATGTCCCTCTAGCATTGTGAGGTGAGGAGGTGATAGAACTGGGTCAATGTCCCTCTAGCATTGTCAGGTGAGGAGGTGATAGAACTGGGTCAATGTCCCTCTAGCATTGTCAGGTGAGGAGGTGATAGAACTGGGTCAATGACCCTCTAGCATTGTCAGGTGAGGAGGTGATAGAACTGGGTCAATGTCCCTCTAGCATTGTCAGGTGAGGAGGTGATAGAACTGGGTCAATGTCCCTCTAGCATTATCAGGTGAGGAGGTGATAGAACTGGGTCAATATCCCTCTAGCATTGTCAGGTGAGGAGGTGATAGGACTGGGTCAATGTCCCTCTAGCATTGTCAGGTTCGGAGGTGATAGAACTGGGTCAATGTCCCTCTAGCATTGTGAGGTGAGGAGGTGATAGAACTGGGTCAATGTCCCTCTAGCATTGTCAGGTGAGGAGGTGATAGAACTGGGTCAATGTCCCTCTAGCATTATCAGGTGAGGAGGTGATAGAACTGGGTCAATATCCCTCTAGCATTGTCAGGTGAGGAGGTGATAGGACTGGGTCAATGTCCCTCTAGCATTGTCAGGTTCGGAGGTGATAGAACTGGGTCAATGTCCCTCTAGCATTGTGAGGTGAGGAGGTGATAGAACTGGGTCAATGTCCCTCTAGCATTGTGAGGTGAGGAGGTGATAGAACTGGGTCAATGACCCTCTAGCATTGTCAGGTGAGGAGGTGATAGAACTGGGTCAATGTCCCTCTAGCATTGTCAGGTGAGGAGGTGATGGAACTGGGTCAATGTCCCTCTAGCATTGTCAGGTGAGGAGGTGATAGAAATGGGTCAATGTCCCTCTAGCATTGTGAGGTGAGGAGGTGATAGAACTGGGTCAATGTCCCTCTAGCATTGTGAGGTGAGGAGGTGATAGAACTGGGTCAATGTCCCTCTAGCATTGTGAGATGAGGAGGTGATAGAACTGGGTCAATGACCCTCTAGCATTGTCAGGTGAGGAGGTGATAGAACTGGGTCAATGTCCCTCTAGCATTGTCAGGTGAGGAGGTGATGGAACTGGGTCAATGTCCCTCTAGCATTGTCAGGTGAGGAGGTGATAGAAATGGGTCAATGTCCCTCTAGCATTGTGAGGTGAGGAGGTGATAGAACTGGGTCAATGTCCCTCTAGCATTGTGAGGTGAGGAGGTGATAGAACTGGGTCAATGTCCCTCTAGCATTGTGAGGTGAGGAGGTGATAGAACTGGGTCAATGTCCCTCTAGCATTGTGAGATGAGGAGGTGATAGAACTGGGTCAATGTCCCTCTAGCATTGTGAGGTGAGGAGGTGATAGAAATGGGTCAATGTCCCTCTAGCATTGTGAGGTGAGGAGGTGATAGAACTGGGTCAATGTCCCTCTAGCATTGTGAGGTGAGGAGGTGATAGAAATGGGTCAATGTCCCTCTAGCATTGTGTTCTTACTCTCTACCATTGATCTGTGATTGTACTTGGAAAAGACATTATGCTGCAATACGAACGTCGTGAGGCCCATTCACGTAACCAAAGTATAAAGGTGTGATGATGTCTTAGAGCCTGGCTGCTCCAGTGACTAGGGTGGGGGGATGGGAGAAACAAGGCCACTCCAGAACTAAGACGAAGTCTGAAAGGGTATCGATATGAAATATTTAGCAGTGATGTATATATAATATGTGAACTAATTAAAAAGGGCCCATATCTCGAATAGCTTAGGGTCTTTTCAAGTCACTGGTTTTCATGGGCATAGCCAGGATTTATATTCGGAAGGGGGGGGATTTTCATTTTCATCATTAGCCATGGATTATAGGTTTTTATTTTGGCAAAGGTATTAATGTTTCCTAAACGTTTCGTTAACTGAATGTATGGGATCTAACAGATAGTAGCTATCTTCCTTCTGTCCTCTATGTTAAGCTCTTGTAAGAAAATATATATATTTGTTATATGTATATATATGTTTATTGCTTCGTTCACTGTCATATGACATATATACTGGATTCAGTCAATGACACTTCTACTTATTCATGGCTTTGCCTGGCTGTCTATTTATCATTAGCCTTATATGTTTGTATTTTGGCCAAGGTATTCATGTTCCGTTAACAGAATGTATGGGCTCTGACGTGGTATCTATAAACAGTCAGGACGAGGCGGCTAAGAGTTAAAAACGGTTCAGTTCGGAAAGATGGCTAGAGTGTCTGGAGCAAACCGGCGACTACAATACTTCCTGCTTTTTCACAGACATTATTGTCAGAGAACGAGTTTTTTCTGGGGGACAGCCTGGGCGGTAAATTTGCGAGTGCTGGGCTGTTCACACATATAAATACTTACCTCTCTTCCAAACTGACCGGATTAAAAGGATGTTCACACCTATAAATACTTACCTCTCTTCCAAACTGACCGGATCCAAAGGCTGTTCACACCTATAAATACTTACCTCTCTTCCAAACTGACCGGATCCAAAGGATGTTCACAGCTTTTGTTCACGCCGTTGGGCTGCCTGGTCATGCGGTTTGCGCGCTGGACTGTCGTTCAGATTTATCGATGGCCCAGGGTTCAAACCCTGCCCGTTCCCATCCCCCGTCGTCCTGCGGGAGGTTAGGACTAGGAAGTAATTATCTTCAACTCTGAAGGAACATCCGAAACATGTAAAAACATTTTTTTAAATCATTCACTTTTAGAATTTTTTAAATGGCTTTTTAGAAGTGTAAAATAATTCAAAGCATATAGACTATATATTTGATACTTGTAATAAATTATCCACTTTTTTTTTTTAAATTACTTTTACAAGAATTGAGACAAAGTAGTGACGATCTTTCTAATTTTTCACCAGGAGACTCGCGCCATCTTACAAAATATGACTAGCAGAGAGAGTCAAGCGGAAGTGGAAAGAGAGAGACAACAAGAGAGACTAGAGAGACTACGAAGACAGAAGAAATTTTTAGCCGAAGACAGAACTCAGAAAGCCTTGCAACTTTTAGAGAAAGCTCTGGAAATGGACAAAGTGTAAGAACAAATTATTTAATGATGAAACCGAGAACAAGACATTGACATAAGCACATATACTATATACACAAATACACTCATACAAATCTACAGAATAATATGTCGTTAATCGCTTAATGTAGTACAAAGCTAACTCTGTGAAATTTAGATATCATTAATTTTGCACTTCTTGCTGTACAGCGATCTCACCATAGATTACCTTGTAAGATATTTGATAGTGCATAATGCTTATTTCAGTTGTAATATAAGTATGACACTTAATTCATTTTTCTCTACCCAGATTATGTCCAATTAATTTTGCCTTCCTCGATAATTGAACTGTGCATTTCTTTATTTAACAAAAGCTTTAGATCTAGAAGTGTGTTTTTTTTTGGGGGGGGGGATACAAAAAACTATTTCCATCATCTCTACTTTATTAATTCTCAGACTGGTGCAAGACAAAGAAAGACAAGGGCTGCAACTGAGAAATAAGTTGGACGAGATGAAAAAGAAACGGGGTCAGCAAAGCGTGGAGTACGTTGAGGTCATCCCTCTACAGGACAAATAGCTGGACACACTACATTCTGCTGGACAACACTTCAAGTGTCTTTGTTCTTCATTGGAAGTCACGATACGCTCGGAATAGTCTTCTCGTGATGTAAAAGACAAATACAATTGGATTTTGTTAAGAGCATCCCAAGCCTCGGGTATAATTTTTGTTTGAATAACCAGACCAAGACCCAATACTTTTTATATGCCAATCAGCCATATGCAAACATTTGACTTACGATAATTTTTGCCGAATACATTTATGGACTATAAATACCCTTTTGAATGGGTTTGCTTCATAATGTTCAACTTTAAGATGCAGTTTTGCTCTACACGCGATTCTTTTCAAAAATGATTTCACCATTGAACACGATTTCTCATCAGTTGAGTTGACAAAAAACAACACCAACACCACCAGGTGTGATACACTAATTGTATACTTTGTTTCTACTTCTACAGACTCTAGATCCATGTTTATGTATGTGCTAATTCAGCTGATTGTGGCATTATCTTTCTAGGATTCTACTGACTTTGACATTATTTTTATTTTAATAGATTCTACAGATTGTAAAATTATCTTCTTGCAGGTGATAAAGACTTAAACATCTTTGTAAAGATACTTCGTTTTCTTGTTTAGTAGTTTAGTCAAAATGTAAAACTTTTAGTTTTTTAGGTTGTAGGTTACACTATGCTCGAGTTTTAATGGCATACAGTTGTACTGAACATATCTCAATGTTTCTACTATACTCTATTGCTGTAGATAATTCTCTAATACTTCAAGTTGATATGTGCTCTCTAAAATACAAAATGTAAATAGCATACATTTTTTATCTGTTGTGTACTTTATACAGGGGATCAGTAGTTGGATTGTGCAGTCTTAGGTTGTCCAGTCCTGGTCTGTCCGGGACGATAATCTGATTATAAAAGTTTGTCTTGAACACTGTTTGGCTTATACGTGCAACAAGTTGTATTGTTACCAGACTCACACAGGGGGATACATAAGAGAACAAAGCATTACAACTGAGGACCAGAAATAAGAACAACTTAAAGTTTCAAAAGTAGGCTGACAAGTTAATTCAAACAAGAATATATCAGTAAATCCAACGCTTGCAGTTTTTACACATTCAAGAAAACTCTTGCATGACTTCAGATTCTATTTATAGAGGAAATAAAAGCCTCTAAAGATATAGTGAATCTATTTCTCTGATTCGTGCCAATCTATTTTTTCTGATTCGTGCAAAAAACATGGAACACATGAAATTCTTCAGATTCTACTTTTAGAAAAAATAAAAGCCTTTAAAGCTATGGCGAATCTATTTCTCTGATTTGTGCGAATTTATCTCTAATTGGAGCGAATTTATTTCTCTGATTCGTGCAAATTTATTTTATCTGTGAAAAATCTCTTTCGATATATAATTATTCGCATTGACTATGGCCAGGAATGTAAAAAAAAAAAAAAGATTTTAAGAGACAGTCTTGAAAGTCTGTTCATGAACTTCAGTTATTTCTGCTATTTTCGAGTGCTTTTGTGAGTTTAAATCAGAAGTTATGAAGAATCGAATTCGATTAATTGTAATAAGCAATAGCATTAAACATAAAGGTGAGTGCAGGACATTTCTACACTTTGGGCCAATGCCTGCCACATACTTAAAATATATTAAAAATGAGGACATATTCTTCTTCTGCCAGACGTCTGGTATCATTAAACAAACTCATTTTGAGTAAAATAGATTTTCTAAGTGGCTTACTTTTTGTGTTTGATGGTCGATATTGAAAGTCGATTGCTTAATGTACCGGTAGAAAGGGAACAAATAATTTTCTTGCTGTACAGTCCAAACTGAAACTACAACGTCAGTTTTGCTTTGAATACAGTCATAGTTGTAGAGTTCTACAGTCATAGTTGTAGAGTTCTACAGTCATAGTTGTAGAGTTCTACAGTCATAGTTGTAGAGTTCTACAGTCATAGTTGTAGATTTCTACAGTCATAGTCGTAGAGTTCTACAGTCATAGTTGTAGAGTTCTACTACTAGATGACACTCTATACAACTTGATCCAATACCTCGACCAATAAGAAGAGAGGGATCGTCATCGATGATATATTTATTGAGGGCAGTTTTGTTTATCATTTTTTAGCTCATCTTTAATGTATATAATTATGGTAACTAATTTCTACAATTGTCTAAACTTAGTTTGTTAATTTAGTAGTTGTAGAAGTTTTAATCATATCTCAATTTGTACGCATACATCTCAATTTGTACGTATACATCTCAATTTGTACGTATACATCTCAATTTGTACGTATACATCTCAATTTGTACGTATACATCTCAATTTGTACGTATACATCTCAATTTGTACGTATACATCTCAATTTGTACGTATACATCTCAATTTGTACGTATACATCTCAATTTGTACGTATACATCTCAATTTGTACGCATACATATACAAATACACCTGTTCGAATCGATACATCTACCTGTTTGAACCACCCACCTGTCTGATACATTCACCTGTAATTAAGAACCTTAAAAAATATATATAGATCTATAAATATAAAAAAAACATTCATTTTCAACCGACTTGCATATTTCTTTTATAAATGTTTACAAATCATCATTTCCATCATATTCATTTGGTATTTCTGAACAGTACAACTATTAAGTAGGCTACTTAGTCAAACTAGTGCAGAGCTGAACAACTTGTGATTTAAATAATAATAAGCCATTTCATCTAGACAATGTCTACACATTTTTTTCACAGTCTCTCTCAGGGCCGGCCCTAACCATTGCGGTCCTTATGCTTGGCGCCCCGTCTGGGTAGGGATACGGATATTATGTGAAAATCAAGATTTTGTATTAGAAACAAAAAGTAGTGTTTGCATTTTTTCATTCTTAATTAAGTAAAAATCACGATCAAATTAATTTTACTTTACGAGTCATGAGTGTAGAGAAGCCATAGATCACGCTCAATAGAAGGAATAGCCAAATTGTTCAATCTATCTCAAGTAATTCTTGATTAGTTTGATGCGCGAGAAGCTTCTCTTACCAGATGCCACAGTTACGGGTTTTGTTAGAAATATCGTGAGTAGTTTGGGAAAGCAGTGTTATCTTTCATCAGGGAAAGATAAGCGAAAATTGACAATTTTGTCTATTTTTTTTAATTTTCAGGAGATTTTAATAATTTAAGATTTCCAGGACTTTTTCGTTTATTGTCTCTCTATTTCAAGAGATTTCCAGGACTTTTTCGTTTATTGTCTCTCTATTTGAAGAGATTTCCAGGACTTTTTCGTTTATTGTCTCTATTTCAAGAGATTTCCAGGACTTTTTCGTTTATTGTCTCTATTTCAAGAGATTTCCAGGACTTTTTCGTTTATTGTCTCCATTTAAAGAGATTTCCAGGACTTTTTCGTTTATTGTCTCTATTTCAAGAGATTTCCAGGACTTTTTCGTTTATTGTCTTTATTTCAAGAGATTTCCAGGACTTTTTCGTTTATTGTCTCTATTTCAAGAGATTTCTACGAACTCCTGTTATAGTTGTACATCAAGAATAAGCGCGGGGTTATGAATTTGCAGACCCAGTGCAGCCGCATAGGTTGCAGTGGCCTAAGACTGGCCCTGCTCTCTCTCTTTCTCTCTCTGTATATATATATTTGTTTATTTGGTCAAAAATTAAAATACTTGACATTGTAGTATACATCATTATCATTAAATCATTAGAATATTTATTTGCTTATAAGAAATTTTAACGAAATGTTATTTGAATAGAATCATTGGTATCGCTTAAAGGAAATTTAATGTTAAAATGTGGATTTGAATCTGAAGTTGAGATTCATTAGGTCCATCTGGCCTCAACATGTTTCTTTTCCTAACTATGGCGAAGATCTGCAACTAAATATTTGCAAGACCAAATGTGTGTACAATAACTGTACATATATAGAAACCTCTTCTTCTTCTTTCAGTCTTCAGTAAGTTCACCCCAATATAGAATGGTTGGAAAAGTTACTTTAACTATACAATGTCTGATTGTCACACACAGATATTATCATTACTGAACATTAAACACATTCTTATATATTGAACTTAGCATTGACTGAAATCAGAGTGGTTTTTTCTTCTTGTTATTTCTTTGTCTTACGTGATTTGTTTTGATGTCTTCAATCTGCCTCTGAAATAATAGTTCAATGAACTTCCCTGAATGTTGTAGGTTTTATTTCTTTGCTTTCTTGCTATTATATGTACAATTGAATAGTGATATCTGTTTTATGTTCCTTACAGACTGGTACTGCGTATTGGTATGCAGTTATATACATTAGTATTGGGTGAAATGGAAACATGTAGTGCTTACATAGTTGGCCATACATATGTATACTACTTTAATTTCCTTATTTATATTTACTACCTATTTGAACAAAAAATAAATCGATCAAATGAGCCTTGTGTGAGTTTATTTTGTCCACTTTTAAAATATTGTCTTTTTTTTAAATAAAAGGGAGGTACTAGGTTAAGAGAGATAAATAAAACGATTTTAGGGAATGACATTTAAACAATAATTGGAGAAGAAAAGAGTTTGTGCTAACACAACTCAAAAGGCGGCCCCGGTAGGATTCACCCTTGGGTCCTTTGCTTGGTAAGCACAGTAACAGGATTTTATTTTTTCTGGTGTATTCCATAAAAATAATGAATTAATCATTAAACTAACTGTCTTATTATGAAAAAATTGGCCAAACAGATTTGATTAAATGATCAAATAATTCATGGTTGAATGACGATATAGGGGCTGGTGAATTACCTTACAGTCATGACCTATGGTAGAATGGTTTCTTATCTTATCTTATATAAAACAGACGTTACTTCAAAGATGATTACGTCCTACGCGTCATGCATCTAGTCATGCATGTTTCCCTTTGACTAAGTGTATAAAGTTGTCTTTAGGCTTAATGGAATAGACAAAACAATGCCTGTCAATTTTTTTTTATGTGATTAATGTTTACATAAAATTTTTTCAACAATAATTGAATGCACATTGTATATACTCATTTGTTTTAAGACTTTCTTTTTTTTATTTTGAAAAGGAAATTCAATTTATAGGTTAAACAAACTTTTAAAATTTGAGTCGGTCCATGTCTCCCGTCTTCCCATTATTTGATGGAGGCTAGTGTTCTAATCACTTATGAAAATATCTAGCATTACAGTTGAACGCATGCCTAGTTATGTTGAGGTGCAGACTTAAACTTTGTCTTTTTTACAAAGCTCATGTCAACTCACTCTGTACACGTTCACCCACCGCCCAATTTCGAATCAAGCTGAAATTTTGCACAAATATTTCTTTTACATGACAATACAAGAATCAATTTTAAAAAAAAGCACCAATTAGTGAATTAACTAGTGGTAATTAATTATTTTGTTTGGTATTTCGAACAATTGAAAGAAATGGTACTTGACTGATGTGGTGATATAAGTTGATTTAGTTCCCTTCCTACTTTGTACTTGCCACTTTAACGTTTGAGGCTAACAAGAGATATAAAACCTTCTATTATCTATCTATTAACAAGAAATATACAACCTTCTATTATCTATCTATTAACAAGAGATATAAAACCTTCGGTTATCTATCTATTAACAAGAGATATACAACCTTCTATTATCTATCTATTAACAAGAGATATACAACCTTCTATTATCTATCAACAAGATATATAACACCTTCTATTATCTATCTATTAACAAGTGATATAAAACCTTCTATTATCTATCTATTAACAAGTGATATAAAACCTTCTATTAATAATCTACTAACAAGAGATATAAAACCTTCTGTTATCTATTAACAAGAGATATAAAACCTTCTATTATCTATCTACTAACGAGAGATATAAACGCTATTATCTATTAACTCTCGAGTTCGAATTTGGGTCATTCACCTTTTGTATAAATGTATTTAAAAGAGATCACCTTCTTTGTCCCCCCTACCCCTTTCCAACTGGTCCAGACAAGTGATAGGAGCATAGCGTAGTGAGACAGGTGATAGGAGCATAGCGCAGTGAGACAGGTGATAGACGCATAACGCAGTGAGACAGGTGATAGACGCATAGCGCAGTGAGACAAGTGATAGGAGCATAGCGCAGTGAGACAGGTGATAGGAGCATAGCGCAGTGAGACAGGTGATAGGAGCATAGCGCAGTGAGACAGGTGATAGGAGCATAGCGCAGTGAGACAGGTGATAGGAGCATAGCGCAGTGAGACAGGTGATAGGAGCATAGCGCAGTGAGACAGGTGTTATGAGCATAGTGTATTGAGACAGGTGATAGGAGCATAGTGTATTAAGACAAGTGATAGGATCATAGTGTATTGAGACAAGTGATAGGATCATAGTGTATTGAGACAAGTGATAGGATCATAGTGTATTGAGACAAGTGATAGGATCATATTGTATTGAGACAAGTGTTAGGATCATAGTGTATTGAGACAAGTGATAGGATCATAGTGCATTGAGACAAGATATAGGATCATAGTGTATTGAGACAAGTGATAGGATCATAGTGTATTGAGACAAGTGATAGGATCATAGTGTATTGAGACAAGTGATAGGATCATAGTGCATTGAGACAAGATATAGGATCATAGTGTATTGAGACAAGTGATAGGATCATAGTGTATTGAGACAAGTGATAGGATCATAGTGTATTGAGACAAGTGATAGGATCATAGTGCATTGAGACAAGTGATAGGATCATAGTGTATTAAGACAAGTGATAGGATCATAGTGTATTGAGACAAGTGATAGGATCATAGTGTATTGAGACAAGTGATAGGATCATAGTGTATTGAGAAAGTGATAGGATCATAGTGTATTGAGAAAGTGATAGGATCATAGTGTATTGAGACAAGTGATAGGATCATAGTGTATTGAGACAAGTGATAGGATCATAGTGTATTGAGACAAGTGATAGGATCATAGTGTCTTGAGAAAGTGATAGGATCATAGTGTATTGAGAAAGTGATAGGATCATAGTGTAATGAAAAAGTGATAGGATCATAGTGTATTGAGACAAGATATAGGATCATAGTGTATTGAGACAAGTGATAGGATCATAGTGTATTGAGACAAGTGATAGGATCATAGTGTATTAAGACAAGTGATAGGATCATAGTGTATTGAGACAAGTGATAGGATCATAGTGTATTGAGACAAGTGATAGGATCATAGTGTATTGAGAAAGTGATAGGATCATAGTGTATTGAGAAAGTGATAGGATCATAGTGTATTGAGACAAGTGATAGGATCATAGTGTATTGAGAAAGTGATAGGATCATAGTGTCTTGAGAAAGTGATAGGATCATAGTGTATTGAGAAAGTGATAGGATCATAGTGTAATGAGAAAGTGATAGGATCATAGTGTATTGAGAAAGTGATAGGATCATAGTGTATTGAGACAAGTGATAGGATCATAGTGTATTGAGAAAGTGATAGGATCATAGTGTATTGAGAAAGTGATAGGATCATAGTGTAATGAGTAAGTGATAGGATCATAGTGTATTGAGAAAGCTAAAAGCATGAAATTGCGCTAAACAAAACCAAATGGTAAAAAAAATATTTGTAATCGCACAGATTTATTATTAGGCTTCTAGTCTAGACCTATTAGAAATTGAAATACATAAATGATCCAAACTCATTGATACAACTCAAGTCAATACGGGCCTTGTTTATTTTAAAGTATTTTTATGTTTTTCTTATTTTTTATTTCAATTTCTTTTTCAATTACTTTAAGACAAAGACAAATATATTTCACAGATCCGCGTCTAGACTCTCCTGCAGTCAACATTTGCGAGAAATTGTAAATAGTCCACAATCATTTAAATTATTTATAGCTTTAAGGTAAAGGCGACAAATTGTTTTTATTTGTTTTATATACACACCTACGCTAAACAGATCCATGATGCCTCCTGTACAATAGAATTTTTCTATAAAAAAATTGTATTCAGAAACATTGTGAGAACATTGGCCTCTTCTACTCCACACAGAAGACAACAAAACAATGTGATGACAGACTTCCGAGGACGCTGTCTTTCATGTTCTACAATCACCGGAGACAAATGTGTTGGATTTAGAATTGTTGAAGCTATTCGATGGAAAGGTGTTTTTTTTCCAGATCGAGATTAGTTTTTAATGTTCAGCTCAAACAAGGAAGAACTCATGATTTCTGTCCACAAGTACATCAGAAATTGTTCATAGTTTCTGAACATTTGAATGTCCATCGCTACCTGTTGTAGACACAGGAAAGTCTTTACTCATTTCTTCCCCCCCCCCCCCAGGTGTGTACATCTCTCACTACTTGGAATTGTTTTGAACGTCAAGGTCTTTGGAAACTGTCAATGTGAAGGTTAGGCGACACACTCTAGAATTAAAAAAAACAAAACAAACAAAGACAGAACTGATTTGAAGTTGGTGCCAACTGTACCCTGCTCAAAGTCCATCCAAGATACTAGCAGCAGCAGCAGCAGCCAGGATTGAAAGTGACCCGTTATGTCCTGCTACGTTCTTGGGAGGCCTATAGTGGGTTTCCAATCACGTCAATGGTCATCCCTGTTTGAGGCTGAAGTTGAGCAGAGTTGAGGTGTATCATGAATGAAGTATACGCTAAGAGTTCAATAATACTGCTAGCATGAAATCATTCAATCTGTTCTGGCGAGAATCATTCTCCCATTTAGTAGTATTGAGAGGAAAACTTAGCATTTGTAGCGCTATTTATTTAGAGCGTTTTCATCCTAGGAATCCTTGAGCCCTAGGCGGCTTTTCTTTTTCTTTCCTTATACCTTATATTACATTTCTTTAACCTCTTTTAGGGGTTCTTTTTATTTATTTGTTAAAGTTTAAAACAGCCATAAAATCATGTAATAGTAATAAAACAAAAGTAACTACATCAAGTAATCCTAATGAAGAAAATCTTCACAATATTTTGAAACAAACACATTCCAAAATTCTCAGTCTGAATGGGCTTCAGCCTTCAGAAAAAAATTTAGAAGATGATAATGTCTTTTCCCTTTTAACAATAATCTTGATATATTTTTCCTCAAATCCAATTATCCAATAAAATTGTAATGAAAATTATAAGTTAATAAAATCAAAATCTCCTTAATGCTACCTTTTTTTTATCAAAAATAATTTCCTGTCAAGAACCCAAGGCAGAGGACCTCAGGTAGTCTTTGAAAACTGTCGGGCAATAGAAAGTATAAATTGACTAAACCAATAAGGTTTATAAAATAATACAATACAAATACTTCCGTGTACATATAGAGGAAAAACATTCTATTTTGTTTATAACTTATTTTAGATTAATCTTATTATTTATAATGTGATTGAATAACTATGTCTTTTGTTTATACATTTTAAATGAAACAAAATATAGAACTAGTATTTCCATAATGAAATACTTATTTAAGCATGTTTTCAGTGTTAAATCCATATGTCCATGTTCCTGAGATGTTTTGTTGAGTTGTCTTGAGATCGTATGCCAGCTTATCTAAGGGACACAACCATAAAAATTGTTCACATTCCATCTGCTTGTCCTAATAGTCTCTCTTGTAAATAAAAAGTTAAATATTTAATTATTAGTTTAATAATTGTTTTAAAAAGAAATAATGTTTATTATAAAAACGCATGACAATTGTTAATAATGATCACATAGTGAAACACACAGACACACATTCACTTTATTTACTCTACTGTTTAGCGAAATGCAATAATCTTTTTAGAGTGTCTGATCCATTGAGAGGAATTTACAGGATTTTTCAAGACCCACGGCTTCTACATAATAAAACATAGGTACAAAAATCAGAGCAATATAATATATCGGTTGGGTTTAGCCTTTATAATATTCAACATTAAAATTAAACATTCTGCCATATACTACATTTAAATCATTAGGATTAAACATGACATTATGATGAACAGCTTTAAGTCTGTGTTGCCACTCACAGTACCGATATATATATCATATAATACAGACATTACTTCAAAAAGGAAGATGATTACATCGTACGCGTCATGCATTTAGTCATGCATATTAACCAATGACTTAAATTCTGCCAAGTCAATGGTTTTCCTGGCTAGCTCAGGCAACCCATTCCATGCTCTAATAGCACTAGAGAAGAAGGAGTATTTGTACAAATTTGTCCTAGCATATGGGACGAGGAATGTGCCTTTATCTTTGTGTCTTTCAGAGTATTTTATTAAATTTTGTTTTTGTATTTGAAGATTATGGTTCAGTGTTTTACGTATAATTGCTACTTCACTTTTGAGTCTTCTTTCCTGAAGGCTTCCTAAATTTAGTGATTTTACTATAGGTGTTACTCTAGTCAATGTGAATATTCATTTGTTATGAATCTCACAGCTCTATTTTGTGTCTGTTCCAGTTTCTTAATGTTTTCTTGAGTTGAGGGGTCCCAAAAGGAGGATGCATATTCTATTATTGGCCTAACCAAGGTTAAATAATATTTAACTTTTAAGTTCTTATTTGATTTATAGAAATTTCTTTTAATAAACCCTAATGCTTTGTTGGATTTTTTTTATAGTTTTATCAATATGTGGATTCCATGACAGTTTTTCATTTATTATAACACCTAGGTATTTTGAGTTTTTAGTCTGTGTTACTGGTTTGCCATGAATAAGATAAGTGAAATTAATTTGGTTTAGTTTTTTTGTTACTCTGAACAACTGACATTTTTCTGGGTGGAAAGACATGCTCCAATTTGATTCCCATTTCTGTAATTCATCTAATTCTCTTTGTAAAATATCTGTGTCTTGTTTTGTTTTTATTGTTCTATATATTATGCAATCGTCTGCAAATAATCTGACTTTTGTTCCTGAACTAATGCAATTTGGTAAATCATTTATGTAAATTAAAAATAGTAGTGGACCCAAGACTGTTCCTTGAGGTACACCTGAGTTTACTGTTATCGGTGTTGATTTAGGGCCATTTATTATTACAGTTTGTTCTCTCCCTATCAGAAAATCTACTAATAAAATATACTAATAACAATCTTTAAATGAAAATTTTGAATCATTTTGTGTTTAACTTTAGACAACTTATTGCAAAGAATATGTCACTTACAGCGTACATCTCACAATTTGCTCTGATCATTTCTCTTAAAGTCGGTCAGTATTCCTCATGTTAGGAAATGTTGTCCCCATTAACAAGGGGACACAATTTAAACTTTTTTTACACCAGGATTTTTTCTTTGCAAAAAAAAAGTCAAGCCAAAGGTAGGTCTCTAAGATATTGCTTTAGTCTTTGATGTGTTTGTCATGAAGCTTCGAGATACCAAACAATATTAATTACCAATGTTTAATTAATTAATGGTTGAAATTTCTTTGATTGTTCTTGTTATGTCTGGTCACAGAAATAATTCTGCAAAATTTTAGCTTGATCCCAGTTTGGCTGTCGTTTGGCTGCCGTTGAGGTATCGGAGACCTATAATCTCTGTAAAAAGGGAAGTGCCAGAGTGACACAGTAAAAATGATAAAACAGCACAAATCATACACTATTAAACCATGTGATAGTTTTTAAATAGTTTTTTTTTTAATTATTTTCTTATTTAATTACAAGAATACATATCACATTGTTTTACTCTTTTGAAATAAAAATGTTCAACCCAGGAAATAAAGGCAATAACACTGACTCGTTGTGTTCACTGTAGCATCACTAGGAGTGGTTCCTAGCATCCCTTCAATTGGAGGACTGCAAACACGGGATGAGTGACCACTCAAATGGTCAACAGAATCAAAGCTATGTACAATACATGAACACATTGCAACTTGCCAGTACTCTGCATAGTGGACCAGCCGGGTTTGGTTTCTTTGGCCATTGCTTAGTCTACAAGTAATTAGCGAGTTAATGTTCATATTGAAATTACATACTTAAATTGCATACATATAATACATATATCAATTCAAACAAAACATAAGTGTGTCATGTACAATAGAAAGATACTCTATTGTCGCCTGTTTCCAGAGACAGTTCTTTTAACAAGAAATGAATGGTTGCAGTTGCTTTCTTGCATACTTTAAATTATCCCCCTTTAATCCAATTTATGGTGGGAAAGCAGCCATCGTCATCGTGATGTCACCAATTGACATCTGCTGGGAGCCCTCCCAGACAGAACAGTTTGAACATAACTCCATGAGACTAGATTTCCAAGAATATTTGGGCTCAGTAAAAACATAAGAGAGAATAAGGACACGTGTGCATTGTACTCTGGAATTATAAGTTAGATAGTTTAAATTGTACTCTCGAGATATAAGACAGTTTAAACTGTACTCGTGAAGTATAAGATAAGACAATGTACATTTTACTCGGAAAGTATGAAAAGATGCAATGTTATCGGCTATAATAGTTCAACTAAAATAATACAATGGCTATAGTCCACCAAAAACTCAATATTAATAATTAGCAAAATATTGACCTTTTTTTGTCGAGTTAGAAATTAAGAATGCATATAAAGCTGAATAAGTTTTATTGTATAATAATGCAAAGAAAATTTGATGGAGTTGTCCAGTGACGGATTAGAACATTCTACAGAACTATCACAATGTCAGAAAGGAGCATTGACAGAACTGTCACATTATAAAAAAAAATATCATTTGACAGAACTGTCACAGTCACACTGTCAGAAAAGAAAATTGACAGAATTGTCACAGTCACACTGTCAGAAAAGAAAATTGACAGAATTGTCACAGTCACACTGTCAGAAAAGAAAATTGACAGAGCGGTTCAGTGGCGCAGTGCAAAAAAAATTAAACAAAAACATTCACCTAATGGTTAAATATAACTCATTTTTAGTTTGTTTTTTTTCCACTTGTGAGTGAGCTTATTTACTCTTTCTAATATATGTGTGTGTGTGAACTGTATGTATACAAGAATGTATGACACTCGCCATGGTAATGTCAAGTTAAGTTTCCAAACTACAGTAACGTCACGCTAAATGGAAACATTTGAAATAACACCAGCATTACGTACTAACTACCAAAACTGAAAGTATCACAAAGTCTAAGCTTAAGATAAAACGCAAGTTATGGTGAAGTAACTAGACCTCTCTTCCATTGAAACTATAAGTTAGACTTTGATTGGAAGTATGTGTTTAGTTTCCTTTGGGGTGTGTACACTAGACTTCTGCCGAGACTATAAGTTAGACTCCTATTGAAACTATACGTTAGTCTTCTTTTAAACTTTTAAACAATGATACCCAAACTACGACTTATCTCCATTGCAGCGATGTGTCAACGTCCTCGATGCCGAAAAGGTTTGAGCAACGTTGGTTTAGAAGTTACATTTGAGTAAGAAATCTAAATTTGATTCTTAAACGTTCAAGCATGGAATAAAGTAATTTCGTTGAAAACACCCACAGAAACATGTCTCAAAGCGTACCCACAGAAACATGTCTCACAGCTTACTGTGGCTGTGTTTGGTACCATGACCAACATCATTACAATGGAATCAAGGGATAACATGGCCTTAGACCTGTTGAGGTTTCATTAGATAGTAGCAGGGATAGGTTTACAACAAGTGGTTTACAACAAGTGGTTTACAACAGGAGGTTTTACAACAAGAGGTTTGTGTTTGCTGCAAAGCTGACTCCAGGTCAAGAACAATTTGTATCGTAGTCCGAGCCTGGATAAGCCTTATGCCGTGTGACCAATGGGGACGTTGGTTTAGGCACTCTTGCATAGATGTGTGGGGACTGGGGGGAGAGGGTGACCACTGGAAGGGAAGATGCAGATTTGCTGCGCTGAATGGCGGCGTTAGCGTCTGTGATAGTCGATGGAGACAGTGTAGCGGGTCCTGAACTTGTACTTCCGGGTGAATCCGTCTGCTGTAGAACAAACTGCCGAGATCGGCCTCGGTCGCGCATGTTTCTGAAAGAGTTTAATTGTATTAGTACTTCCGGGGCTTCAGAAGGCGTATCACTTTTCTTTTCAAAGTCACTGATATGTGGGCTTTGAACATCTTTCACCAGGGAAACTTGAGTCGTTGTGCTGTGATCGGAAGGGGAGTTAACCTGAAAAGAGAGAGCGTCCTCGACAGACACTATTGTGGCTGGAGATTTTGAAATGGCTGTTCTGACCGATCTGTCCGAACTAATGGAAGCTGTTCTAGACACGTTTGTGGAGCGGTCACTCCCCAGTCGCTCACTGCCACAACAAGAGATGTTACTTAATGGACTCATGCTCCTAGAGTCTGAGCGTGGCAAAGGTTTGAACACAACCATTTCTTGTTTAAAGCTGGACGGCCTGATGGGTTCAGTCCCAACTTTGTGAGATTTAAGGGTAGATTTGTGAGCGGCTTGATAGGATGAAGAAGTCGGATCTTCTGGTGCTAGTTTGAACGATATTCGCTGAGATGCAGACTTGTCGATGGGCTTGGATGAGGCAGCAGTAGATGGGTTGCATTTCGTTGTTGGTGATGTGGTGAATGAATGTCTTCGCTCACGTTCTTCCATGTAATAGTCTTGTGATGGGACAGTCAGAAATCTCGATGGGGGCTCAATATTGATTGTTATTTTGGGCACTTTAAGATTTGTATTCGTTTCCGTTGTCCCAGCCTGAGACACTTTCAAGACAGGATTGAAGGAAGAGTGTCTCCTTTCTACTCGTTTGTCATCTTGGAAGACTTGACTTGAAGCCTGAGAGGTAGCTATAGAACTAATGCTGTCCAAAGCAGCTGCACCGTCTGAGTTTCCAACCTCGTCGACGTTAGAGGCTGAAGGTCGACGCTCCATGCTGAGCTCATTCTCAAATCCTGGAACGCACAAAAATTTGGAGTTCTGTGAGGGAATGTGCGAAGGTCTCCTCTCTCCTGATTTGTCTTGTATACTGTCAGGATTGAATGAAGCCCTGCGACCATCTGCATTAGCTGCATATTCCGGTTTCAATGTGTTGTTTACACAAGTGGGATTAAACGAATGTCGTCTGTGTTCGTTAACATCACTGACAAAAATCTTATCATCTCTTCGGATAGGGAAAAAGGAATGCCGACGTGCACCAGGCTGTGGACCGGATGTTGTGAATCTATTGTTAAATGAAAAGGGATTGACTGAAGGTCGTCGGCTGTCTTTCATAGTTCTTTTGGCCTCGTCTGCAATAAATTTATCACAAGTTGTATATGGGATGAACGAATTTCTCCGAATGCCAGCTACAGTGGCTCGTCCGTCTACCGAGGCCGAATCCGGCAGTGCGTCTTGACTTTCAGATGCCTCCAACAACAGAAGGAATTTCATTCTTCGCGTTTTCATGTCTCCACAAGCAAATGTCCCCCTGCGTTGAATAAGACGAGTCAACGGAAACGAGCCATAACCCGCATGAGAAACAACGTCCCAACTACCTCTTCGTTGAGATGGAAGAGCCTTGACGGATGAGAACCGCCTTTGTTTGTTGGCCAACATTTCGGAAGATTCCGAATTCCATTGTACGAGTGACCGTAACATCATTGACTTGCGTCTCAGTCTCGCCTCGTCCATTGTGTAATCGTAACTAAGCGTTCTGGAATCTTTAATCTTTCCCCCAATTCTTCCAGCACGTTTAATGCTGGCAGTCCTTCGAATGTTGGGTAAAGACGATGTTTTCAACCAGTTGTCCTCGCTTCTTAGCCTTTGAATTCTTGCTTGGATGACGCTGTACCGCTTATGAGGAATGGGAGGCGATGGAGTGTATCCCTCGCACTCAATATCAATCTGTTGTTCTAACGTCAAAGGCTCTTTGGTTTTTGTCGTGTACGCTGGTTCAGGCTGGTACTCGCTGCTGGTGCTTTGGTTATCTGCGAGCAAACTTCTTTCAGCAGCTTTCGTGTAGGCCGTAATTAAAGTCTGGGCGTAGCTCTTCTTCATTTCGCCAACAATCACCTCGTATAGTTCTTCCTTGTCGTAGACAGCAGACCTTCTGTCTGGCACTAGGATGGCATATTTGTCCAAAATTTCGCAGTAGAACACACAGGCAACGATCATGCTGAAAAGTCCAATGGCCATGACGATCGGCCCGACATAAGAGCAGGTTTTTAAAGCGTAGTAGTTGGTGTCACTAGATAGATCAAGATAGAACCAAGACTTGTTGGAGCCGACTGTCAGGTTCTTTTCCAAGTTTTCTGGCACGTACCCGATGACTGACATTCCTGCCCCACCCGCTACTGCTATGAGACCCAGGAAGACAGTGACCGATGTTGGCAACAGACAGGGCATTCGTAGAACCTCTTTGATAGCCAATCGTCTTCGGTGTGGGCGCCTCTTTCTGGATTTGCCACCAAGCCCGACGATCCTGATTTTGGCGTGTGATACGAACATACCGACGGGATGCCAAAGTTAATGACATTTAACTAAATGGTGAGAATCGTCGCTGTGTAGAAATTGCCTTGCACAGAATTATGTTTGGCTCTTCATCACCATTCTGGTGAGTCACTCATTGAGTTTCATAATACATTTTCTTCATTGACTTTACAGCTCAACAAAATTGTAGGAGTGATTTCGTGATCTGAAATAAAAAGAAATGATGTTTAAAGAAAAATATAAATTCATTGTTCAGTCACCATAATTGTTACTTGAAAAAAAAGTATATTATTTTTAATCGGAAAACACAGTACATATACAAATAGAATTATATACACAATATTGTAGTTTTGTCAAATGCACACAGAATCATTGCAAGGGTGTTCCTTTTTTGTTTGCTAGAAATCTTAGTGGTCAGCGTCAGCGGATTTAGATGTCACGTGTTCACCAATAGGACTGACAGAATATTGGTCATATTATTTTTTAATGACAATATTACGTCTTGGTACAATAATTTTATTTTAAGCTGTCTTTATCAAAATGAAACCACACTTTCATCAACTCTTTGATTGAAAGGAATGTCTATATAGTTTAAGGAAAGCCCAACCATTAATTGCAATGACGCCTGAACATTTCTTTCTCTTGAATGTAAATCAATTTTCACAAATGTTTTCAGCCAGTGTTCAATACATTCCATTAAGCAAACATCATTTAAGCCGATTGTCTCCAAATAAAACAATCTTTTTTTTGTCGGAGATGTTGAGAATCGTCTCAAAGATCGTAGTGTGGCTATTGGAGTTCTGGACTAGTTCTAAGAACAGTGAAAGAAAATGTCGTTTGATTTCAATGCAATACACACATACATCACCTTCAGTCCAGGCGAATGAACTCTTTCCACTTTGAAAACATTTCTCTCTCTCCACAGCTTTTTTTGTACATCTCTCTCTCTCTCACACACACACACAAACACTCTTACAATAAGTCCTCGTTGAATTTCTTCCTTTTTCATTATAAAATATTTCTTTCTTTCACTCTTTTGTCCTTTCAGTCGAATGAACTCTTTTCAATCACCCTTTTCTTTTCTCTAGCTTCTCTCTCTCTCTCTCTCTCTCTTTCTCTCTCTCTCCACGTTTGATGCATGCTACGCGCAATCTAGGCACAATTACATGCATACCATTAAATATTTAATACTTCATTGAGGTTCAGGGCTTTGCAAAACTTCACAAAATAACAAATTCT
Organism: Biomphalaria sudanica; assembly: GCA_036873155.1. Classification (NCBI taxonomy): domain Eukaryota; kingdom Metazoa; phylum Mollusca; class Gastropoda; family Planorbidae; genus Biomphalaria; species Biomphalaria sudanica. The sequence continues at coordinate 3,325,737 of JAZGLO010006698.1, forward strand.
TCCGTTGTTGTGAAATCTCTGTTCTGAGCGTGCCCTTCATTACTTTCTAAAGATTCCCTACACTATTACAAAGAACAAGTCATAGATTCGTGTTTTTTTTTATGAATTCCTTGTTCAACTAATAAAGTAAAATAAACATTTCTATTTTAGTTGTCATTGAGAAATAAAGAGGGAAAAAAAGAGTCATTATGGCGATCGAAATCACGTTATTCGCAGTATTAACGCGACATTCTAATAACATTCTAACAATATAGCTATCCAGCTATATATATATATATATATATACAGCTATGCATCCAGCCATACACCTAGCCATACTATTATATGCACTAGTTTAGCTTGAAATGCATGATTAATTTTTTTTTACTTCAGTTTTTTAAATAGAGCCTCTCGTGTTTAGATCACCTTCTACCTTTCACTTGGTCGAACATTTCAGTCAATAGTAGGACATAGAAAGGGGGGAGGGGGGGGAACAAAGACTTTAAGGTCAAAAGAAAGTTACAATGGGGAATGGCTACATATTTGTTTCTCGTACACAGTTTTTGCTGTTTTTTCCCAGGTCAATAGTTTAGTTCCCGTTTTTTTTTGGGTTTTTTTTTTAAGAATTTTTTTTTAATCTCGAAATTCCAGCATTAGCGTAAGATTTGATGACATTTTTGCAGTAAGAATCCAAGAAAAACTAGTCACACATAAAGTTATATGCAATAATGTTAGTTCTGAAATAAAAAAAGGACTATCGTACTGACCTTTACATATAAATATTTAAAGGTAGTACTGAACTGACCTATATGCCAAGATGTCCTTTAAAAAAATATTAGTATAGTTGTTTATTATCAGTAGCCAATAACATAGAAAGTCTGGTAAATTTGAGCAAGTCCAAACGTGTAAGTTTAGTCATAGTGGTCTTGTGATTAAGAATTAGGATACGCCTAGTGGTTACTAAGTCTAGTGGTATATATAGGTATAGTCATACAATATCTAGCTAGATCTAAATGGCAAAAGTCCAGTGGTACAAGTCTTAAGGTATATATCTAGTGGTATAAGACTAGAGGTATATCTAGTGGCATAAGTCTAGAGGTCTATCTAGTGATATGAGTCTACAGGTATATATCTAGTGGACAAAATGTACAGGTATATATCTAGTGGACAAAATGTACAGGTATATATCTAGTGGACAAAATGTACAGGTATATATCTAGTGGACAAAATGTACTGGTATATATCTAGTGGACAAAATGTACAGGTATATATCTAGTGGACAAAATGTACAGGTATATATCTAGTGGACAAAGTGTAGAGGTATATATCTAGTGGACAAAGTGTAGAGGTATATATCTAGTGGACAAAGTGTAGAGGTATATATCTAGTGGACAAAGTGTAGAGGTATATATCTAGTGGACAAAGTGTAGAGGTATATATCTAGTGGACAAAGTGTAGAGGTATATATCTAGTGGACAAAGTGTAGAGGTATATCTAGTGATATGAGTCTACAGGTATATATCTAGTGGACAAAGTGTAGAGGTATATCTAGTGATATGAGTCTACAGGTATATATCTAGTGGACAAAGTCTAGAGGTATATCTAGTGATATGAGTCTACAGGTATATATCTAGTGGACAAAGTGTAGAGGTATATATCTAGTAGTACAAAGTGTAGAGGTATATATCTAGTAGTACAAGTCTAGAGGTATATCTAGTGATATGAGTCTACAGGTATATATCTAGTGGACAAAGTGTAGAGGTATATATCTAGTGGACAAAGTGTAGAGGTATATATCTAGTAGTACAAGTCTAGAGGTATAATGTGCAGAAAGTCAACACAAAAGTAACGAAACTAGTTGCTAAAGGAAAAAAAAAAAGTTCTCGGGTGCAGAGAGTATGAAATGTGAAGAGACAACATGGCTACTCGTGTCCCAGGCCATTAGCTGAGCAAACTTGAAACTCGTCTGAGCTGATTTGTCCATGTTGACAGAACTTCTTTGGAAACTCCACATTTAATGCGGTCGTTGGGGTTCGGGAGGAGGGATTGGCGAGGTGGAGGAGGTAGATTTTCAATCTCTCAGGCCAGTCTTAAGTTGCAGGACACTTCCTCACTCACAGCCCCACCAAAACACACACACTCTCGTGCATACGAACGCGTACACAAAAGGGGGGAAAAAAAGAAAATTAGTTGAAACAGCTGGGCTAAAGTCTTGAGTGTATTAGTCTTGAAATTCTTGGAGAAAGACTCTACTGGACTGCGGTAAACAGCATTGATTTTTATCTGTAAACTAATGAGTTTTAAACAAATGCTATTATGCAACTAGCCGGTGTCTCAAAGCTAAAAAAAAAAGAAAACTAAGAAAGAGAAAGAGAGAGAGAGAGAGAGAGAGAGTAAGAGAGAGAGAGAGAGAGAGAGAGAGAGAGAGAGAGAGAGATGAACTGGGTATAGAAAAAAAGAAACTATAAGAAAAAAAAGAAACAAATACAAAAAAAGAAACAAATACAAAAAAAGAAACAAATACAAAAAAGAAACAAATACAAGAAAGTAAACAAATACAAAAAAAACAAATACAAGAAAGAAAACAAATACAAAAAAGAAACAAATACAAAAAAGAAAACAAATACAAAAAAGAAACAAAATACAAGAAAGAAAAAAAATACAATAAAAAAAACAAATATAAGAAAGAAAACAAATACAAGAAAGAAAACAAATACAAAAAGAAACAAATACAAAAAATGAAACAAATACAAGAAAGAAAGCAAATACAAGAAAGAAAACAAATACAAGAAAGAAAACACATACAAAAAGAGAAACAAATACAAGGAAGAAAACAAATACAAAAAAGAAACAAATACAAGAAAGAAAACAAATACAAGAAAGAAAACAAATACAAGAAAGAAAACAAATACAAGAAAGAAAAAAATACAAGAAAGAAAACAAATACAAGAAAAAAAAATAAAAGAAAGATAACAAATACAAGAAAGAAAACAAATACAAGAAAGAAACAAATACAAGAAAGAAAACAAATACAAGAAAGAAAACAAATACAAGAAAGAAAACAAATACAAGAAAGAAACAAATACAAGAAAAAAAACAAATACAAAAAAGATAACAAATACAAGAAAGAAAACAAATACAAGAAAGAAACAAATACAAGAAAGAAAACAAATACAAGAAAGAAAACAAATACAAGAAAGAAAACAAATACAAGAAAGAAACAAATACAAGAAAAAAAACAAATACAAGAAAGAAAACAAAAACAAGAAAAAAAACAAATACAATTAAGAAAACAAATACAAGAAAGAAAACAAATACAAGAAAGAAAACAAATACAAGAACAAAAAAATACAAGAAAGAAAACAAATACGATAAAGAAAACAAATACAAGAAAAAAAATAAAAGAAAGATAAAAAATACAAGAAAGAAAACAAATACAAGAAAGAAACAAATACAAGAAAAAAAATAAAAGAAAGATAACAAATACAAGAAAGAAAACAAATACAAGAAAGAAACAAATACAAGAAAGAAAACAAATAAAAGAAAGAAAACAAATACAAGAAAGAAAACAAATAGAAGAAAGAAAACTAATAGAAGAAAGAAAACAAATAGAAGAAAGAAAAAAATACAAGAAAGAAAAAAAAAATACAAGAACAAAAAAATACAAGAAAGAAAACAAATACGATAAAGAAAACAAATACAAGAAAAAAAATAAAAGAAAGATAAAAAATACAAGAAAGAAAACAAATACAAGAAAGAAACAAATACAAGAAAAAAAATAAAAGAAAGATAACAAATACAAGAAAGAAAACAAATACAAGAAAGAAACAAATACAAGAAAGAAAACAAATAAAAGAAAGAAAACAAATACAAGAAAGAAAACAAATAGAAGAAAGAAAACTAATAGAAGAAAGAAAACAAATAGAAGAAAGAAAAAAATACAAGAAAGAAAAAAAAATACAAGAAAGAAAACAAATACAAGTAAGAAAACAAATACAAGAAAGAAAACAAATACAAGAAAGAAACAAATACAAGAAAGAAAACAAATACAAGAAAGAAAACAAATACAAGAAAGAAACAAATACAAGAAAGAAAACAAATACAAGAAAGAAAAGAAATACAAGAAAGAAAACAAATAGAAGAAAGAAAACTAATAGAAGAAAGAAAACAAATAGAAAAAAGAAAAAAATACAAGAAAGAAAAAAAATACAAGAAAGAAAACAAATACAAAAAAGAAAACAAATACAAGAAAGAAAACAAATACAAGAAAGAAACAAATACAAGAAAGAAAACAAATACAAGAAAGAAAACAAGTACAAGAAAGAAACAAATACAATAAAGAAAACAAATATAAGAAAGAAAACCAATACAAGAAAGAAAATAAATATATGAAAGAAAACAAATACAAGAAAGGAAACAAATATAAGATAGAAACAAATACAAGAAAGAAAACCAATACAAGAAAGAAAACAAATACAAGAAAAAAAATAAAAGAAAGATATCAAATACAAGAAAGAAAACAAATACAAGAAAGAAAACAAATACAAGAAAGAAACAAATACAAGAAAGAAAACAAATACAGAAAAGAAACAAATACAAGAAAGAAAACAAATACAATAAAGAAAACAAATATAAGAACGAAAACCAATACAAGAAAGAAAAAAAATATACGAAAGAAAACAAATACAAGAAAGAAAACAAATACAAGAAAGAAACAAATACAAGAAAGAAAACAAATACAAGAAAGAAAACAAATACAAGAAAGTAACAAATATAAGAAAGAAAACAAATACAATAAAGAAAACAAATATAAGAAAGAAAACCAATACAAGAAAGAAAATAAATATATGACAGAAAACAAATGCAAGAAAGAAAACAAATATAAGATAGAAACAAATACAAAAAAAGAAAACCAATACAAGAAATAAAACAAATACAAGAAAAAAAATAAAAGAAAGATAACAAATACAAGAAAGAAAACAAATACAAGAAAGAAACAAATACAAGAAAGAAAACAAATACAAGAAAGAAAACAAATATAAGAAAGAAACAAATAAAAGAAAGAAAACAAATACAACAAAGAAAACAAATATAAGAAAGAAAACCAATACAAGAAAGAAAAAAAAAAAAGAAAGAAAACAAATACAAGAAAGAAAACAAATATAAGAAAGAAAACAAATAGAAGAAAGAAACAATTACAATCAAGAAAACAAATACAAGAAAGTAAACAAATACAAGAAAGAAACAAATACAAGAAAGAAAACAAATACAAGATAGAAACAATTACAATAAAGAAAACAAATATAAGAAAGAAAACAAATACAAGAAAGAAAACAAATACAAAAAGAAACAAATACAAAAAATGAAACAAATACAAGAAAGAAAGCAAATACAAGAAAGAAAACAAATACAAGAAAGAAAACACATACAAAAAGAGAAACAAATACAAGGAAGAAAAACAAATACAAAAAAAAACAAATACAAGAAAGAAAACAAATACAAGAAAGAAAACAAATACAAGAAAGAAATTAAATACAAGAAAGAAACAAATACAAGAAAGAAAACAAATACAAGAAAAAAAATAAAAGAAAGATAACAAATACAAGAAAGAAAACAAATACAAGAAAGAAACAAATACAAGAAAGAAAACAAATACAAGAAAGAAACAAATACAAGAAAGAAAACACATACAAAAAGAGAAACAAATACAAGGAAGAAAACAAATACAAAAAAGAAACAAATACAAGAAAGAAAACAAATACAAGAAAGAAAACAAATACAAGAAAGAAAACAAATACAAGAAAGAAACAAATACAAGAAAGAAAACAAATACAAGAAAGAAACAAATACAAGAAAGAAAACAAATACAAGAAAGAAAACAAATACAAGAAAGAAAACAAATACAAGAAAGAAAACAAATACAAGAAAGAAAACAAATACAAGAAAGAAACAAATACAATAAAGAAAACAAATACAAGAAAGAAAACAAATACAAGAAAGAAACAAATACAAGAAAAAAAACAAATACAAGAAAGATAACAAATACAAGAAAGAAAACAAATACAAGAAAGAAACAAATACAAGAAAGAAAACAAATACAAGAAAGAAAACAAATACAAGAAAGAAAACAAATACAAGAAAGACACAAATACAAGAAAAAAAACAAATACAAGAAAGAAAACAAAAACAAGAAAAAAAACAAATACAATTAAGAAAACAAATACAAGAAAGAAACAAATACAAGAAAGAAAACAAATACAAGAAAGAAAACAAATACAAGAACAAAAAAATACAAGAAAGAAAACAAATACAATAAAGAAAACAAATATAAGAAAGAAAACCAATACAAGAAAGAAAACAAATACAAGAAAAAAAATAAAAGAAAGATAACAAATACAAGAAAGAAAACAAATACAAGAAAGAAACAAATACAAGAAAGAAAACAAATACAAGAAAGAAAACAAATACAAGAAAGAAAACAAATACAAGAAAGACACAAATACAAGAAAAAAAACAAATACAAGAAAGAAAACAAAAACAAGAAAAAAAACAAATACAATTAAGAAAACAAATACAAGAAAGAAACAAATACAAGAAAGAAAACAAATACAAGAAAGAAAACAAATACAAGAACAAAAAAATACAAGAAAGAAAACAAATACAATAAAGAAAACAAATATAAGAAAGAAAACCAATACAAGAAAGAAAACAAATACAAGAAAAAAAATAAAAGAAAGATAACAAATACAAGAAAGAAAACAAATACAAGAAAGAAACAAATACAAGAAAGAAAACAAATACAAGAAAGAAAACAAATACAAGAAAGAAAACAAATAGAAGAAAGAAAACTAATAGAAGAAAGAAAACAAATAGAAGAAAGAAAAAAATACAAGAAAGAAAAAAAAATACAAGAAAGAAAACAAATACAAGTAAGAAAACAAATACAAGAAAGAAAACAAATACAAGAAAGAAACAAATACAAGAAAGAAAACAAATACAAGAAAGAAAACAAATACAGAAAAGAAACAAATACAAGAAAGAAAACAAATACAATAAAGAAAACAAATATAAGAACGAAAACCAATACAAGAAAGAAAAAAAATATAAGAAAGAAAACAAATACAAGAAAGAAAACAAATACAAGAAAGAAACAAATACAAGAAAGAAACAAATACAAGAAAGAAAACAAATACAAGAAAGAAAACAAATACAAGAAAGTAACAAATATAAGAAAGAAAACAAATACAATAAAGAAAACAAAAATAAGAAAGAAAACCAATACAAGAAAGAAAATAAATATATGACAGAAAACAAATACAAGAAAGAAAACAAATATAAGATAGAAACAAATACAAGAAAGAAAACCAATACAAGAAAGAAAACAAATACAAGAAAAAAAATAAAAGAAAGATAACAAATACAAGAAAGAAAACAAATACAAGAAAGAAACAAATACAAGAAAGAAAACAAATACAAGAAAGAAAACAAATACAAGAAAGAAACAAATACAAGAAAGAAAACAAATACAATAAAGAAAACAAATATAAGAAAGAAAACAAATAGAAGAAAGAAACAATTACAATCAAGAAAACAAATACAAGAAAGAAAACAAATACAAGAAAGAAACAAATACAAGAAAGAAAACAAATACAAGAATGAAACAATTACAATAAAGAAAACAAATACAAGAAAGAAAACAAATACAAGAAAGAAAACAAATAGAAGAAAGAAACACTTACAATCAAGAAAACAAATACAATCAAGAAAACAAATACAAGAGAGAAACAAATACAAGAAAGAAACAAATACAAGAAAGAAAACAAATACAAGAAAGAAAGCAAATACAAGAAAGAAAACAAATATAAGAAAGAAAGCAATTATAAGAAAGCAAACAAAAGAAATATCATTTTGATCATTAATTTTTTTTTTACCAAACTGTTCAGTTGTTTTCTCGCTACTGTGCTGCTCTCTAGCGGCCTCCTCTAGAGGTTCGTAAACTACTGTGCTGCTCTCTAGCGGCCTCCTCTAGAGGTTCCAAAACTACTGTGCTGCTCTCTAGCGGCCTCCTCTAGAGGTTCCTAAACTACTGTGCTGCTCTCTAGCGGCCTTCTCTAGAGGTTCCTAAACTACTGTGCTGCTCTCTAGCGGCCTCCTCTGGAGGTTTCTACTTTGCTGCTCTCTTTGTTAGCGGCCTCCTCTAGAGGTTCCTAAACTACTGTGCTGCTCTCTAGCGGCCTCCTCTAGAGGTCTCTAAACTACTGTGCTGCTCTCTAGCGGCCTCCTCTAGAGGTTTCTAAACTACTGTGCTGCTCTCTAGCGGCCTCCTCTAGAAGTTTCTAAACTACTCTGTTGCTCTCTTTGTTAGCGGCCTCCTCTAGAGGTTTCTAAACTTGTGACCTACAATAGACATTTAGAATATCTAAGACTCAGTAAGTCGAAAGGCTAATTAGTTACGTGGCTGACCAATGACATTGACGTTTTAAATGACCTTGAGGACTATGCACTTTGTGTATTATCTATAGGAAGGCTTGGAAGCGTTCTCTCACATTAGATACAGTTGGCTCAGTTTGGCTTAAGTGTTATTCAGCTTACTGGAGGGGGCCTAATTTGGGATTCCCGAGCCCGGGCCGACAGATAAACTGTAAAGCCACTTACCGCACTTCCTACAAACTTGAAACATCGAAGCTTTCCTTGGGGCCCTAACGAGTGCTCACCCATGCTAACTTATCCATGAATATGTGCGCTACCCAATCTATGTATGTCACGTTACATAACCCTAAGAGATGGGGTACTTCTTGCTCTACATTTGAATACAACGCGAGTAGTACAACAGTATACATGCATTTGAATAAACAAAGCTTTCATGCTTTTAGAATTACACTTGTATGCTTCTACAATCTATTCCGATATGTATCTTCTACTCATGGACTTAACATATGTCCATGTATTATCTATGTCTTATCCTTACTCATACAACGAAGACACCGAGATATTAGAACAAAAAATTCATGAAAAAAAACAACTGGTTTCATTAAGTTTCCATCCTGACCTTCAGCAGCATATGACAACCGTCTTTAAAGTTTCTCCAATGCGATATCTGGTTATAAGCCCCCACGGACAGATAAAAATCCCTTTGTTGCAGTCATGGCAGGAAAGAAAGGAAAAGGTGAACTAGAAGACTCTATGATGTTCTATGGATGTTATCGCGTAGGCTCCAGTGTAAATCAACCCAAGAACAAATGTAGATTTGGGAAAGGAGCGATAGGAAAGGGAGAGAAATGTAATTCTAGACAGACGTGATGAGGAACTACTGGGTTACAACTGGAATAAGTTGAGTGGTGATTATAGGGAGATAAACACAAACTATAAACGAAATAAAACTAAGTTCAAAGATGAATGGTGTGTAAACGATGTAATTTAACAAATGAATCTAATTAACTGATTATGTATTTATAAAGTATTAAAAATTAGATAATATTTTTATCAATAAAAGTTAAATTGCTCTGAGCCAACAGGCTCTTTGCATGGATAAACAGACTACATTTCCTTTTCAAACAGAAACAGTACTTACACATATAGCAAGAGCTCATGGCAATATTATAATACTAAAAATATAACCTTTAGATGAGTTTGATTAAAACTCACTTCATGTAGCCTACACGTAATATACTCTTGCTCAAAGGTTGTGTGTTATCAAACAGAACAGGAATACTTTGATGTAAAGTTAAATAGCTTGGGAAACAAAAGATATGATTCCTTGGGTCGTGAACACATTAATATTTATAGTAAATGCTTTATAGTTTATTTATCACACAATATTTATAGTTTATCTATCACCTGGTACTTTATCTGTCACCTCACTTCATGGTATGTTTATACTCATTTATGTTCCATTTATCACATTATATAATCGACGCATTACGCATATATTCTATTACTTAGTATTTCTTGTCAGTCTATCAAACTACATTATCTGTTTATCTTTTTTCGATACAACTCAAATTGCAAATGAAACTTCACGGTCATTTATAAGACATCAAATTAGTTTTCAATTCTGGGAGAGCTCAACAGGGGACGCCGTCCAATTGAAAAATCGCGTGTTTGGAAGTTTTATTAAGTCTCAGCCTTGGGTGTTCTTAAATCCAGGATAGATTCAACAACTCCAGCTCATTGGATCAGATTAAGTTTGACCCTTACTGTAGAGCGAGAGGACGTTTTTAGTTGACCACTATTCCATGATGCCTGGGTGGGGTGGGGGGTGGGGGGTACTCAGTTTTTTCCTTGTGTTAACAAAATAATAAAAAAAATATAAATGATCAAAGGACATTTCTTTGTCTAGATAACTTTTTAATCTCTTCATTCATGTCAGATTGTAAATAGAGAGTCACATTTCAGGTATTCATTACCACAGGTGCTACTGGTGTATACGTTCATAGATACTGGTGGATAGGTTCATAGATACTGGTGGATACGTTCATAGATACTGGTGGATAGGTTCATAGATACTGGTGGATACGTTCATAGATACTGGTGGATAGGTTCGTGGATACTGGTGGATAGGCTCATGGATACTGGTGTATAGGTTCATAGATACTGGTGGATACGTTCATAGATACTGGTGGATAGGTTCATAGATACTAGTGTATACGTTCATAGATACTGGTGGATAGGTTCATAGATACTGGTGGATACGTTCATAGATACTGGTGGATAGGTTCATGGATACTGGTGGATAGGCTCATGGATACTGGTGAATAGGCTCATGGATACTGGTGTATAGGTTCATAGATACTGGTGGATAGGTTCATAGATACTGGTGGATAGGTTCATAGATACTGGTGGATAGGTTCATATATACTGGTGGATAGGTTCATAGATACTGGTGGATACGTTCATAGATACTGGTGGATACGTGCATAGATACTGGTGTATAAGTTCATACGAAAGTTGCCGGAACAAATGCCGACAATTAACTACAGGATAAGATGTAGAAACAAAATGTTAAAAGTAGATCACATCTCCCTTTCCTACTTGTGTCCACTCTACAGAAGTAATCTGGAAATAAATGGTACAACACGCAGATTGAATTAAAAGTAACTTATTGTATAGTATTAAATTTTAAAATGGCATATGGTATCTTGTCAATTATTATATTTAACTTTATCATGGTGTATCTTAACATATTTTAATTAATATTTTGTACCTTAATTGATTTAGATAGTCTAGAAAATATTAGTATGAAGACATAATCAAATCCGTAAAGGCAATAACCCTAAAAGATTATTTCTAAAAGCCATAACCCAATAAGAACATTTCTAAAAGCAATAACCCTATCTCATTGTGTGGCTGAACATCTCATTGTGAGGCTTTCCTAGAGTGGCAATCTCTTCCTAGAGCGGCAATCTCTGTCTAGAGCGGCAATCTCTGCTTCACCTGACAGAGAAACATCTTGCGCCTACCAGCCTACATGTCTCAAAGTCGTAGTTCAAAAGAGAGCGGGAGAGAACTAATCTTGGAGTTCAACAGTTGTACTTCAACTCTCTGCGACATCCTCTGCCTGAAAGTCGATTACCCCCTCCGGCTTTAGAAAATCGCTCGACTGTTTATATGTAAAGGGGTTAGTGTACATTTGACTTAATTAGTTTTTTTTTCCAATTAATTTAAGCTTATTGCTGCATCCACAACTAATTAATCAACATCGATATGCTTACTCTCTAATAATACTAAGGGATTGTATTAACTCTCTTATTCTACAGTTCTAAAAATAAATCTAATGAACATAACAGACACTGCAACATGTAAGATTCATGGCAGGGACACTCTATACAACCCTATTACACATAAACATACATCAAAACACATCACCTCAGTTACATCCCCTCAGTCACATCACCTCAGTCACATCCCCTCAGTCACATCCCCTCAGTCACATCCCCTCAATCACATCCCCTCAATCACATCCCCTCAATCACATCCCCTCAATCACATCCCCTCAGTCACATCCCCTCAGTCACATCCCCTCAGTCACATCCCCTCAGTCACATCCCCTAAATTACATCCCCTCAATCACATCACATCACCTCAGTCACATCACCTCAATCACATCCCCTCAATCACATCCCCTCAATCACATCACCTCAGTTACATCCCCTCAGTCACATCCTCTCAATCACATCCCTTCAATCACATCACCTCAGTCACATCACCTTAGTCACATCCCCTCAGTCACATCACCTCAGTCACATCCCCTCAATCACATCCCCTCAATCACATCACCCCAGTCACATCCCCTCAGTCACATCCCCTCAATCACATCCCCTCAATCACATCCCCTCAGTCACATCCCCTCAGTCACATCCCCTCAATCACATCCCCTCAGTCACATCCCCTCAGTCACATCCCCTCAGTCACATCCCCTATATCACATCCCCTCAGTCACATCCCCTCAATCACATCCCCTCAATTACATCCCCTCAATCACATCACCTCAGTCACATCCCCTCAATCACATCCCCTCAATCACATCCCCTCAATCACATCCCCTCAGTCACATCCCCTCAGTCACATCCCCTCAGTCACATCCCCTCAGTCACATCCCCTCAATCACATCCCCTCAGTCACATCCCCTCAGTCACATCCCCTCAATCACATCCCCTCAATCACATCACCTCAGTCACATCACCTCAATCACATCCCCTCAATCACATCACCTCAATCACATCACCTCAATCACATCACCTCAGTTACATCCCCTCAGTCACATCCTCTCAATCACATCCCTTCAATCACATCACCTCAATCACATCACCTTAGTCACATCCTCTCAATCACATCCCCTCAATCACATCCCCTCAATCACATCACCTCAGTCACATCACCTCAGTCACATCCCCTCAATCACATCCCTCAATCACATCACCTTAGTCACATCACCTCAGTCACAACCTCTCAATCACATCCCTTCAATCACATCACCTCAGTCACATCACCTCAGTCACATCCCCTCAATCACATCCCCTCAATCACATCACCTCAGTCACATCACCTCAGTCACATCCTCTCAATCACATCCCTTCAATCACATCACCTCAGTCACATCACCTCAGTCACATCACCTCAGTCACATCCCCTCAATCACATCACCTCAGTTACATCCCCTCAGTCACATCTCCTCAGTCACATCACCTCAGTCACATAACCTCAGTCACATCCCCTCAATCACATCACCTCAGTCACATCACATCAATCACATCCCCTCAGTCACATCCCCTCAATCACATCCCCTCAATCACATCCCCTCAATCACAACCTCTCAGTCACATCCCCTCAATCACATTACCTCAGTCACATCACCTCAGTCACATCCCCTCAATCACATCCCCTCAATCACATCACCTCAGTCACATCACCCCAGTCACATCCTCTCAATCACATCCCTTCAATCACATCACCTCAGTCACATCACCTCAGTCACATCACCTCAGTCACATCACCTCAGTCACATCCCCTCAATCACATCCCCTCAATCACATCCCCTCAGACACATCCCCTCAGTCACATCCCCTCAATTACATCCCCTCAGTCACATCCCCTCAATTACATCCCCTCAATCACATCCCCTCAATCACATCCCCTCAATCACATCCCCTCAATCACATCCCCTCAGTCACATCCCCTCTCTCACTTCCCCTTAATTACATCACCTCAGTCACATCACCTCAGTCTTATCACCTCAGTCACATCCCCTCAATCACATCCCCTCAATCACATCCCCTCAATCACATCCATTCAATTACATCCCCTCAGCCACATCCCCTCAGTCACATTCCCTCAATCACATCACCTCAGTCACATCCCCTCAGTCACATCCTCTTAATCACATCACCTCAGTCACATCACCCCAGTCACATCCATTCAATCACATCACCTCGGTCACATCACCTCAGTCACATCACCTCAGTCACATCACCTCAGTCACATCACCTCAGTCACATCACCTCAGTCACATCACCTCAATCACATCCCCTCAATCACATCCCCTCAGTCACATCCCCTTAGTCATATCACCTCAGTCACATCACCTCAGTCACATCACCTCAGTCACATCCCCTCAATCACATCCCCTCAATCACATCCCCTTAATCACATCCCCTCAATCACATCCTCTCAATCACATCCCCTCAGCCACATCCCCTCAGTCACATCTTCTCAATCACATCACCTCAGTCACATCCCCTCAATCACATCCCCTCAGTCACATCCCCTCAATTACATCACCTCAGTCACATCCCCTCAATCACATCCCCTCAGTCACATCCCCTCAGTCACATCCCCTCAATCACATCACCTCAGTCACATCCCCTTAATCACATCACCTCAGTCACATCACCCCAGTCACATCCCTTCAATCACATCACCTCAGTCACATCACGTCAGTCACATCACCTCAGTCACACCACCTCAGTCACATCCCCTCAATCACATCCCCTCAATCACATCCCCTCAATCACATCACCTCAGTCACATCCCCTCAGTCACATCCCCTCAGTCATATCACCTCAGTCACATCACCTCAGTCACATTCCCTCAGTCACATCAGTACATCATCTCACAGAGTCGAATACGTTCAATCGTTCCTCCAAAAAATAGTCCAAATAAAGTAACATTCATGCGCGACTATGTCAAGAGAAAGTAACTCTAGTTAAACAAGGGGACATTTATGCTACTAAATTATTGACAAGGGAATGTCCACATATGTTGGAAGGTTGTGTGTCAGTACTGGACTCATCTCTGCTTCAGCCTTCATAGAACGGGTCAGAGCGATCATGTATCAAAATGAATGCAGTGCATGCATTTTACATGACACCTTTTTCGCTTTTATATTTTCAATATTCTAGAATTAGCCGACAAAAATATATATCGACTCATAGCAGTAAAACATCTGAGGGGGGGGGGGCAATAAAGAACAAAGGAAACAAGAAACTAAAAAATAAATACTTTAAAAAAGAACAAACCTTATATTTGGCCTAGTTGTATCAGTTAGTTTGGATAGGTCACATGTCATTGAATGTGTAAGCACTCTGCTAGTGAAGGTCTTATGAGTATGGAAGATTATAGAGTTACCTATTGATTTGATAATCTCTCCACGTATATCATGTTTGCGTTCATTAAGACTATAAAGAGGACTAATTCAGCTTACACCACTACTTTAGTACAATTTCTTTCCCTTGTTCCAGATACCAACACAATAGTTAAATTATTAATAGCTAACTAATTTATTAATTTTTTTTTTATTTATTCTTGTGTTGACAGGTAAAGGAAATAATTGTACAAATTTTCAGCTTGGGTGTCGGAGAAATAACAAGTAAAACACTTTTTACCAGACAGACGGACAGACAGAGTGAGTTGACAGAAGTTTGTTAACAGAAAAAGCAAAAAGAATGTATTTGGAGTAGAGACATGAGATAATTTTAGATTGAGGGGATACATGATGTCATGTCTGACGTCAGCACCGAGATCCTGTCATTGATGCATAGGTCTTCAATCCACAGCACCTTGAATTTTTATGTTGTTTGATTTTTTAATGTCAGTATTTCCTATCCAGCATTCTTCTTCATTCTATTAGATTTGTCTTTTAGCCTCTAGTTCTGAAACTCCAGTTCCAGCGTACGAAACCTTATAATATACTGTGATACTGAGAAGTAAAGATAAGATTGTGTGTAGAGTTGAACTAGATCCTACAATTTCTCTGTGGTCTGTTTTGAAAGAGGCAATATTCAAATAAGTTATGTTTAAAGACTCCCAGTGACCTAGTTGAGTTAGAGAGTATGTTGGTAGATAAATATATTGTGTATTGTTTTTAGAGACGTTAAAAGTAGTGACGTAGTCAGACTAGGCGAACAAGAAGAACAATATGGCGATTGCTTAGAAGAAGTTTGGTTAGTATTAGAGACAGATCAGTAGACGACAGATCAGTAGACGAGACAGACATCCCAGGTGCTAATAGATGTATCATTTACAGTAGTACAAAGTCTTGAGTACGTTCCTCTTGTTAATTGTAATGTTCTTTGGCTAATGTAGAATAAAGTTGATGAAATAGTAGTGGACTTGCATACCAGCCAAGATACTTTAGATACTAGCCAGAACAATGTGTCTCTTTGTGCTTGTTAAAATTTTATAATAGTTTTTTATCCCCTGTTTATCTATTTGTCCTAAAGTATTTCTAAGAAAGGTGATAGTTTTCGGAACATTTAGAAATGTACATTCCTTTCGATCTCTAAAACCGTAATGACATCTGTCTATAACCACTTTCTATGAGGACCACTGTTCTACATCTTTGAGAACCTCTGCTCATCAACATTAAAAACTGGTAAGTAAAATCCATTAACGTACCATTAGCAAAAGCTATTAAGCTCTATAGAGAAACAAAAACTTGTAGTCGAGATTTGCATTCTCGAATTCATTATTTTAGTGTTGTGTCTGTAACACGAGGATACGGTGAAGACCAAGAGAGATGTCTTCGATATTTTAATTTTTTCCCTTCGAAACAAATGTTGTTATTGAACTATCACAGAGTTTGTCCAGACTATAACAACAGAAAAGAACTCTTTCAAAGATAAACATGTTTTTAAGTGATAAGATCATAAACCATAAAAAAGCATGGTATATTACCACACCGCTCTCACATTACAGGAAATATGTTCATATTGTTGACAGCAATAATTGTTGAGGTGAATTTTCTCTAAATAACCAATTTGTATAACAGCCTACTGATTCTGCGTGCAGGAGAGTGTTACTCCTAATCTTAGAGCATTTGCATATTCCTATAAATTGTTCTACAATTGGTTATGAGTTACATGAATACAAGTCTGCGGTAGTCGATTTCTTTGAAGTGTAATTTATCTCGCCACAATCTCGGTCAGTTGGGACTTTGAAGATAATTCAATGATTGCTAATGTCGAGTTCAAGGCGGCTTGGTCCTCTAACCCCATGGGGCTAGTTCGATATAATTGGAATGATTGAAGACCAGCTCTATAATTTGCTTCGGACGATAGAAAAAAAATGCTACAAAGTTCACATTATGGGCAGAGGAGTCGCTACTTTTATGAAGGAGGTAAGGGAGGGATCAACTAGTATACATAGGTAGATAATCAGTGCATGAGTATTGTTTTAGTAAAGGTGTACAGATTGGTCCTCAACCTTATACTCAATCAGTTCAATAGTTTTAGTCTTTTTATGAGACAGAGGATGTCCTAATGGTAAGATGGGTGGAAACAGAATGAGAACTAACTAGACTCTATCCCAGAAAGCCTAGATTTATATGTACAGACAATGGTCAACACAAGTTACACGTTTGGGCTGGTGATACTCAACGACTTTTTCTAACACAGATGTTTGAACAAACAAAACAAAACAAAAAGATCGCATTCGATGGAGCCTCTCCGACTACAAAATGCAATGTATGTAGACACTGGCTGGGTAACAGGGTGGCACGGGCCGAATATAGCCCGCGGGCCGTAGATTGGCATTACTCGATTAGGCATGTTCAATTCCTACATATAAGAACATTAAATATAATTGATAACATGTTAGTTCTGTTTTATTGTGAAGATTTTTTATTTAATTAGCTATCGTTTAAAATCAGAAAGCAATGGTATACAAAGAAAGCATTTTGATTTGGAACTATAAATATTTGCTGTCGCTCGTCTGCTACATTTTAAAAAAAATTAACAGTTACGTGCCCCTGATCTTTTTTTTTTTTTTTTTTTGTCATAATGGAAGAACTCAACCTAATATCTGCTTGTGTGTGTGCAGTAGTGGATGATGGGTAATCAAAGCTTCAGCCAATCTCTAAACTTGCATGGATGTTTCTTCCCAGAGTCTCTATGCTCCATAGTGATTAGCTAACAAAAAAAAAACATCTTGAGCATAAATAAAATTGCTTTTATTAGATGATGTTTTTATTTCATGTTGTTAATATTTGTTTATTCTTTAGTTTTATCATCACAAAAAATGGGAAAATGATGACCCCAGTTTGTTTGTTAAATGAATTCAATGATAACTACACATGGAAAGGTGAGTTACGTAGTTAGTGGTTAGCAAAGTAAGATGGTTAGTTGGAGCAATTGAAGTCATAATCCAAGTGTTACACGTCTGTACCAAGTGTTACACGTCTGAGCCAAATGTTACACGTCTGAGCCTAGTGTTACACGTCTGAGCCAAATGTTACACGTCTGAGCCTAGTTTTTCACGCCTGAGCCAAGTGTTACACGTCTGAGCTAAATGTTACACGCCTGAGCCTAGTGTTACACTTCTAAGTCATATCTACATTGGACTGAGCAATTTTATGATGTAGGAAGTAAAAATTAAATCTAAAGATCCGTGACCCCTAATCTACGCACCGGCTATATCCGGCCCATTTCAACTTCTTTCCAAAGTGCGTAATGAAACTAAACAAAGTGTTCTTTACAAAGAAACCATTGATTATGCGACCCATGGCACGCGAGTCGAAAATGTCGTAGACCCCCATGGGACTAGTGCTAAACATAAAGGCAATTAAATAAGAATCTATATAATAGGAATCTATATGATAAGATGCTATATGATAAGAAGCTATATAATAAGAAGCTATATGCTAAGAAGCTATATGATAAGAATTTATACGATAGGAATCTATTTAAATGATAAGAATCTAAATGAATCTATAAGTTAGAAATCTATATATATATATATATGATAAGAAGCTATATGATAGGAATCTATTTAATAAAAAATCTATATGAATCTATATGGTAAGAATCTATATGATAAAAATCCATACGAATCTGTATAAGAATCTATATGAATATATATGCTACGAATCTATATGAATATATATGATAAGAATCTATATGAATATATATGATAAGAATCTATATGAATATATATGATAAGAATCTATATGAATATATATGATAAGAATCTATATGAATATATATGATAAGAATCTATATGAATATATATGATAAGAATCTATATGAATATATATGATAAAAATATGTATGAATATATATGATGAGAATCTATAATTCTATATAAATCTAAATGATAAGAAGCTTAAGAAGCTTGAACACATTATAAAGCAAAATGCAATCTAAACGCAATGCATTTGTTTAGATTAAGTTTTACTGTGTTAAATATAGCTTTATTTAAAGGCCTTTATTGATAATCATTGATTAGGCTAAGGAAAACTCTGAATTTAAACCTGTTGCCTTGAAGCTATACCCAAACATGGGAAAGGCTTCGGGAATCAACCCTGAGGAAAAATCAGTAGCTGGTGAACCCTAAGCAGCTCGAAACACAGTGAACAGTGAACCTTAGGAAGGAGCTGCTGTAGAGAGAGAGGAACTGCTGTAGAGAGGGAGGAACTGTTGCAAGGAAAGTGAGGAACTGCTGCAGAGATGGAGGAACTGCTGCGTGGAGATGAAGGAACTGCTGCAGAGAGGGAGGAACTGCTTCATGAAGAGGGAGGAACTGCTGTAGAGAGGGAGGAACTGCTGCATGGATGGGAGGAACTGCTGTGTTGAGATGGAGAAACTTCTGCAAAGAGGGAGGAACTGCTGTGTTGAGATGAAGGAACTGCTGCGTGGAAATGAAGGAACTGCTGCAGAGAGGAAGGAACTGCTGCATGAAGAGGGAGTAACTTCTGTAGAGAGGGATGAACTGCTGTAGAGAGAGAGGAACTGCTGCATGGAGAGGGAGGAACTGCTATGTTGAGATGGAGAAACTGCTGCAGAGAGGGAGGAACTGCTGTGTTGAGATGGAGGAACTGCTGCGTGGAAATGAAGGAACTGCTGCAGAGAGGGAGGAACTGCTACATGAAGAAGGAGTAACTTCTGTAGAGAGGGAGGAACTGCTGCATGGAGAGGGAGGAACTGTTGCATGGAGAGGGAGGAACTGCTGCATGAAGAGAGAGGAACTGCTGTAGAGAGGGAGGAACTGCTGTAGAGAGGGAGGAACTGCTGTAGAGAGGGAGGAACTGCTGCATGGAAATAGAGGAACTAATGTTGAGATGGAGGAACTGCTGTGTTCAGAGGGAGGAACTGCTGTGTTCAGAGGGAGGAGATGCTGCGCGGACATGGAGGAACTGCTGTTGAGATGGAGGAACTGCTGCGTGGAGATGGAGGAACTGCTGTTGAGATGGAGAAACTGCTGCGTGGAGATGGAGGAACTGCTGCGTGGAGATGGAGGAACTGCTGTTGAGATGGAGGAACTGCTGCGTGGAAATGGAGGAACTGCTGTGTTCAGAAGGAGGAACTGCTGTGTTCAGAAGGAGGAACTGCTGTTGAGATGGAGAAACTGCTGCGTGGAGATGGAGGAACTGCTGCGTGGAGATGGAGGAACTGCTGTGTTCAGAGGGAGGAACTGCTGCGTGAAAAGGGGGGAACTGTTGTGTGGAGATGGAGGAACTGCTGAGTGGGCGACATTGTTCTGATCATAGCTAATTCCCAAGCATTCTTAATGTAGTTAAATATCGATTAAAAGAAATAAATCGTACAGTATTGATAGATATGGCTATAAATGGGCAGCTATTTCCTTTATATAAGCTTGGTTGTATTTTATAAACTAGTTTGTTTACATTTTGCTAGCTAATGTTTGACAAGTCCAAGATGTATTTGTACATGTGATGAACACGTTTCCACATAGAAGAGTTTATTTCTCTAATACTCTTTGCCTGCCGTTGGTTTAGTATTATCTCCCCCTTAAAAAAACAATCGATAGGAGGGAAATCGAGCATCCGTAAAGATAGAACAATATAGAATTAGCAACTATGCCGTGTCTATTTATACGGCTACCTGTGAACATTCCATAGCTGATCGATTTTTTTAGTGCAATCGTGACTCCAATACAGCTTCTAAAGCAATCGCATTTACGCAACTAAATTTAGTAGTTTAGCAGAGTTGAGTTCAGTTCTGTCTTCTTTTTATACGGGACATAGTTCTCCATAGCGCTAAATGTTTTTTTTTATTTTTAGTTTGGAGCATAAAAAAATGGAGCTTAATTATGGAAATTAAGATCATACTTATTGTGATACAGAATATCGTTTTGAGAGTGCAGTTTTGAAAATGTATTGAGATAGTCGTATTGAGAAAGTGTTATCATATGACCTACTTCAGTCGCGAAGGACTTTGGATTATCTCATAGAGATAAGATTTATGCCTGGGCATTAGCAAAGGTCACCCACACACCAGTCCACCTTCTCCGGACAGCTGATCTATCCAAAGGAACAGCAACTGCCGATACAGTTTGGTGTCAGCGGCGTCGCAGGTTCTGCCAGAGTGTAGCACTGTTTTACTGCAAACTACCTAACTATTGCCGGCTCCTGATTTTTCTTCAGAATGTCGTATGACGTTGTAGTAAGAATTTCAAATTGAGAATGTCGTTTGGACATATCGTATTGAGAATGTCGTTTGGGCATATCGTATTGAGAATGTCGTTTGGGCATATTGTATTGAGAATGTTGTTTGGGCATATTGTATTGAGAATGTCTTTTGGGCATATCGTATTGAGAATGTCGTTTGGGCATATTGTATTGAGAATGTCGTTTGGGCATATTGTATTGAGAATGTCGTTTGGGCATATTGTATTGAGAATGTCGTTTAGGCATATCGCATTGAGAATGACCTTTGGGCATATCGTATTGAGAATGTCGTTTGGGCATATTGTATTGAGAATGTCGTTTGAAAATGTACTAATAATGTCGTATTAAGACTTCTGTATTAAGATTTTCAATTGGGAATGTCGTACTGAGAATGTTAATTTGGATCCAGAGTTAGTTGTAGCTGACAGATTTTTTTTTCTGGTCTGACATACACAAACTCATTCGTTCATTCATTCATTGATTCTGTGAATCACTCTATTCTCAACAATGGACCACTTTTGACTGATCGGAGAGCACAGTCTGTAGCTTGAAATTCATAGCTCGGGGAGAGTACAACAGAGAGTCCAACAGAGAGTCCAACAGAGAGTCCAAGAGAGAGTCCAACAGAGAGTCCAACAGAGAGTCCAACAGAAAGTAAAAATACTGGACGTAAATAAAGAACAGGAAGAGAAACCGTCTGTGAGAGAGAGAGAGAGAGTGGGTGTGTGTGAGAGATAGAGAGTGTGTGTGTGAGAGAGAGAGTGTGTGTGTGTGAGAGAGACAGAGAGAGGGGGAGAGACAGAGAGAGAGTGAGAGAGACAGAGAGAGAGAGAGTGAGAGAGACAGAGAGAGAGAGAGGGGGAGAGAGACAGAGAGAGAGGGGGGAGAGACAGAGAGAGAGTGTGTGTGTGTGAGAGAGAGACAGAGAGAGAGGGAGAGAGAGACAGAGAGAGAGGGAGCGACAGAGAGAGAGGGAGAGAGAGAGTGTGTGTGTGAGAGAGAGACAGAGAGAGGGAGAGAGAGACAGAGAGAGAGGGAGAGAGAGACAGAGAGAGAGGGAGCGACAGAGAGAGAGGGAGAGAGAAACAGAGAGAGTGTGTGTGATAGAGACAGAGAGAGAGGGAGAGAGAGACAGAAAGAGGGGAAGCGAGAGACAGAGAGAGTGTGTGTGATAGAGACAGAGAGAGAGGGAGAGAGAGACAGAGAGAGAGGGAGAGAGAGACAGAGAGAGCGGGAGAGAGAGACAGAGAGAGTGTGTGTGTGTGAGAGAGACAGAGAGAGAGGGAGCGACAGAGAGAGAGGGAGAGAGAGAGTGTGTGTGTGTGAGAGAGACAGAGAGAGAGGGAGCGACAGAGAGAGAGAGAGGGAGAGAGAAAAGAAAATGGTTGAGAACCAGCTCAGAAAAGGAATTTGAAACAAACTGTTACATTTTTAAAGATGTTGATGGCGGAAACATTTTGACAACTATGTTGGGATAAAGAAAAAAATATTTAATTTAAAAAGCAAATAAAATTTTGTAGAACATGCACAAAACTAGAGCAAAGTTAAAACAACACAACTCGAGTTCTAATTGACAAGAGACAAGCAATTCAAGTAGTGAATCAACGTGAAATAAGCCAGCTCAACTCTAGCTGCACAATTGTTGTTCTAGACAAGCCAGCTCAACCCTAGCTGCACAATTGTAGTTCTAGACAAGTCAGCTCAACTCTAGCTGCACAATTGTAGTTCTAGACAAGCCAGCTCAACCCTAGCTGCACAATTGTAGTTCTAGACAAGCCAGCTCAACCCTAGCTGCACAATTGTAGTTCTAGAGAAGCCAGCTCAACCCTAGCTGCACAATTGTAGTTCTAGACAAGCCAGCTCAATCCTAGCTGTACAATTGTAGTTCTAGACAAACCAGCTCAACCCTAGCTGCAAAATTGTAGTTCTAGACAAGTCAGCTCAACTCTAGTTGCATGCTTGTAGTTCTAAACAAGTCAGTTCAGGTCAGGCTGCATACGTGTACTTGTAATTCTAGACAAGCCAGCTCAACTCTAGCTGCACAATTGTTGTTCTAGACAAGCCAGCTCAACCCTAGCTGCACAATTGTAGTTCTAGACAAGTCAGCTCAACTCTAGCTGCACAATTGTAGTTCTAGACAAGCCAGCTCAACCCTAGCTGCACAATTGTAGTTCTAGACAAGCCAGCTCAACCCTAGCTGCACAATTGTAGTTCTAGACAAGCCAGCTCAACCCTAGCTGCAGAAATTGTAGTTCTAGACAAGCCAGCTCAACCCTAGCTGCACAATTGTAGTTCTAGACAAGTCAGCTCAACTCTAGTTGCATGCTTGTAGTTCTAAACAAGTCAGTTCAGGTCAGGCTGCATACGTGTACTTGTAATTCTAGACAAGCCAGCTCAACTCTAGCTGCACAATTGTTGTTCTAGACAAGCCAGCTCAACCCTAGCTGCACAATTGTAGTTCTAGACAAGTCAGCTCAACTCTAGCTGCACAATTGTAGTTCTAGACAAGCCAGCTCAACCCTAGCTGCAAAATTGTAGTTCTAGACAAGTCAGCTCAACTCTAGTTGCATGCTTGTAGTTCTAAACAAGTCAGTTCAGGTCAGGCTGCATACGTGTACTTGTAATTCTAGACAAGCCAGCTCAACTCTAGCTGCACAATTGTTGTTCTAGACAAGCCAGCTCAACCCTAGCTGCACAATTGTAGTTCTAGACAAGTCAGCTCAACTCTAGCTGCACAATTGTAGTTCTAGACAAGCCAGCTCAACCCTAGCTGCACAATTGTAGTTCTAGACAAGCCAGCTCAACCCTAGCTGCACAATTGTAGTTCTAGACAAGCCAGCTCAACCCTAGCTGCAGAAATTGTAGTTCTAGACAAGCCAGCTCAACCCTAGCTGCAAAATTGTAGTTCTAGACAAGTCAGCTCAACTCTAGTTGCATGCTTGTAGTTCTAAACAAGTCAGTTCAGGTCAGGCTGCATACGTGTACTTGTAATTCTAGACAAGCCAGCTCAACTCTAGCTGCACAATTGTAGTTCTAGACAAGCCAGCTCAACCCTAGCTGCACAATTGTAGTTCTAGACAAGCCAGCTCAACCCTAGCTGCAGAAATTGTAGTTCTAGACAAGCCAGCTCAACCCTAGCTGCACAATTGTAGTTCTAGACAAGCCAGCTCAACCCTAGCTGCACAATTGTAGTTCTAGAGAAGCCAGCTCAACCCTAGCTGCACAATTGTAGTTCTAGACAAGCCAGCTCAATCCTAGCTGTACAATTGTAGTTCTAGACAAGCCAGCTCAACCCTAGCTGCACAATTGTAGTTCTAGACAAGCCAGCTCGTAGACAATGTTGGATTCAACAACTTACATCTTTTCTTAAAGCTGCTACAATTGCTGAAATAAAAATTAATTCTGGCGGGAAGGGGGGAGTAGCTATTTTCCTATTGAAAAAAACTGTTTCTATTGAAGAAAATTGTTTTGCTATTACTAAATCAAACATCTTTTTTTTTTTCTTATTTTAAATCTACATTAGGTAATTTAAAACTTTATCAAAAGTCAATCCAAAGACAGGATAATATGCTTTTGTTTTCTAAATTAACCCAAAAAAAGTCTAAATTAAACCATTTAGTTTACTAAAAAAAAAATCATTTAATTTCAATTTGTATTTAGTAGACAATAAAACCGTTTAGATAAAGCAAGAAGCACTTTTGGGCACTACTATATGAGGCCTATTATAAAACTAATTCTACCTAACTGAAACTGCAATGCGTAGAGACCCATTTATATACAACACAGCACCAAAACGTCTTCATATAAGGTGACTGTACTCTATCATATGCACACATTGACAAGATGACTTCACAAATAATGTTTTTCTATAGAAGGTTAAAGTGCTCAGATAAATACAGATCGTTTTGTCCTAGCCCAGCGCTGGGTAGGTCAATAGTCTCGTAAGAGGAAGAAGAAATGGAAAGACCCTAACCATCGGATCAAAGGCCATCTTGTTTTGTTTTACCACGATGTAACAGAGGCGCTTCTCGGAAGAGCTCTAAAGACCAGTTCAAACATCAATCTACACTTATCCGACACTGATGTTCCGGAAGTAAGAGCTGAAGACCTTTTAAAAAGACCACGGCACACTTTTGAGACACAAAGAAGGGCTACTGTCGAAAGAAGGTCCAAAACGATTTTAAAAAAGAGCTTACATCGACAAAGGCATGGCTTTGGGGGGGGGGGGGGAGTAGGTCACTTAGTTTTTATTTTTCCTGAATTGTAGGGCTTCCTGACCAGGGCAGCAGCAGACGACACCACAATAAAGTAACGCTAGTGTATAAAACACTCAATGATAGCTTACCAAATACAAAATACAACCGAATCAATTGCTCAACAGACACACAGATAGAGACATTTCTTATTCCTTATACTAGGATAAATTCAAACTATTGCTCTTTTTTCTTAGAGCCATTAAAGCATGGACATTGAACAGGTTGCCTTAATCAGCCAATAAAAACCGATAACTGAGCAGAGTTAGTTAAACGCGCATAACTAGATTATCTAGTCTAGTCTATAGAGGACGTAATTATCTACTTATCTGAAGGAACGTCTTATAGATAAGACAAGATAACACTTTATTAATACGATGCTATTTTCCAGTAGGTTATTTAAAAAAAAAGTAAAGTTCTTTCAGAACTTGCGATCTATAAGGCAGATGATGTTAAGGTCATCTGTTTCTTCAGCCAACAGTTAACGAGCAGGGTGTCATGTGGCCAGCACAATGATTTACAGCCTTTACTTTCCCCAACTCAAGTCAGGTAACTATTAGAGTTGATTGGACTCATGGGCGCCTTGAAAATAACGAAATTTCAATTCCCAGTCTTCACCGAGATTCGAACCCAGGACCCCAGGTTCGGAAGCCAAGCGCTTAACCACACAGCCTCCCCACCCCCAGTGGGTTATAAAGAGATCATTCTAAAGTTTGGTAAAGCTTGATAGAGTGTGAGGTGGGGTGGTGTCGGTAACGTAGTAAGTACTAAACTAGGGTGTAGGACAGTTGAAGGAAGGAAAGTCTAGGAAATACAATGTATTCGATTCCAACTTTGAATCCTTAGGTTGCATCTCTAGAACATTAGCCGTTGTGTGTAAGTGTACGTGTATAGATGTGAGTTTTCTATGTGTGTGTGTGTTTTGCTCATGAATGTGAGTCTGCGTGATATGTATGAGGAGTGAATGTTCATATCAAAACATATTATAGAATCCAAATCGAGCCAGAGATAACTAAGCTAGTTACAGATTCGCTCTGGCAGTAATTTAGCTAATTAATATTGTAATCATATTTCTAACTGGGGGCACTGACCATCACTGATTGGAGAGAGGGAAAATGATATGATAATTAGGAAACAGTGATGTCAAGAGGGGAAAAAACGTCAAAACTAAAATAGAGGAAAACAAAATAATGTTTAAGTGTGGGCCTATATACACTGAAAAAAAAGGCCTGATCTTCAATTGTTACTACAGCGATCGTTGAGAAAGAGATTTTCAAAAATGATTGAAGACTACACAAAATAAAACTGCTAGATCTAGTGACTGCTAGAAAATAAGTAAACCATGAAGTCTTAGCTTTCACAGATATTGTACTGAACCAGTTCTCTGAAGTCTCAATCCAGTGTTACAGATAGTGTACTGGACACGTCATCTGAAGTCTCAATCCAGTTATAGAAATATTTGTTTTTATTAATTCTTAAAGGTACAATTTGTTTTTCTTTTAGAGATCACATTGTCAAGTACAGACTTAAATTAAGCTTTCAAATTACGTCGATTTTAAAACATTTAAGGCAGCGTTTCTCAAAAGGGGGGGGGGGGGAACGTTCGTTCTCCTGGAAGGCGAAATTCCACCAATGGGGGCGCGACGTCCTGACAACGTGGGGAAGGCGCGAGGTCAGTCACTTTACTTTTGTAGGAAAAAAGTATTTAAATTGTTGTCCTAAATCCATGTTTGAATATTAACTAAGTTCAAGTACAGTGTTTCAAAAATTTAAAAAAAAATGATTAAGAGACATTCTTTTCTATTCGTAGTAGGACCTTAAAACATTCTTTTCTATTCGTAGTTGGACCTTAAAAAAGGTTTGACCCCAGAACCGTCGGCAACGTTATTCATAACCATTTCGTCCTTGTAGACGGGAACGGACTTAGAACTCTAGAAAGCAACTACACCAGAGATGGATTTGGGTTTTGATAGGATTGGGAGATATAGTTGTTTTTTTTTTATTTTAGAAGCTGACTGTTAAAGTTTTCTAGACATGATACACGGACAGTTTTTGTGACATGATACACAGAAAGTTTTTTGTGACATGATACACAGAAAGTTTTCTTGACATGATACACAGAAAGTTTTCTTGACATGATACACAGAAAGTTTTCTTGACATGATACACAGAACGTTTTCTAGACATTTTGTGCATTCAACTGATACTGTATTTGAAGATGACACAATGTAACAAACATCTATAAACGGTGAAGCCTTCAGAAGAGTGTAACTAAACATTACTGTTCTGAGACAAATTAGGTTTTGCCGTTACATATCAAACAACAAAAACATCACATCACTTTATTCTGTACATGTTTATTAAAGTCTTAAACATGATTTTGAGGGGCGTTAATCAAAGTGAAAACTGTAGATCCAAGCGAAGAGGATCAATAAATCACAGCTAATGCTAGAGAAGACGTGGGTAGCTTCCCTTTGTATGCATTATCTCAATAAATTTAATATAATTAATTTTACTCAGGTCACGATGGCCTTAACTGGTCTATCTCTAGGTGAATATGATGAAACCAATTGTTTCACAAACTTATTGAATCAATCGTCTTATGCAGCACTGGAACAAAATCATCCAGGCTTTTAAATTAAATCCTAATTAGGATCCATTATCTGCGTCTCTCTATATCTCCCCCCTCTCTCTCTCTCTCTCTCTCTCTCTTTCTCTCTCTCTTATATCATAAAGTATTTTCAAAGAGACTAAAGGGTTACTTAAATTTTCATGCAAAACGCTAAAACTTTGTGTTTTATAAAAACTCGCGGTGATTTCCAAGTAATGGAAGATTTTAAAACCAAACACAAATCAATGATTCATCACTATTTCACGTGTGCTCTACATGTGATAGGACAACAGAAAACAAATGTATTTGAAAAGACCTGTTCATTTGATTTTATCTTTTACAAAACAAGTATCTCAACAGAATCTCATGTTTGGTCGAGCTACTAGAAAGTATTTGATATTTAGGGGAAAAAATTAGATTACTTTAAGCCTGAACTGGTCAATACTGAAATGATCAAGCTTCTTTAGTATTTTATCGATTGACTGAGTTCAATATGTATACATAAGTAGTAAAATAAAAAAAACAGACAGACAGAAAGTCAGAGAGACAGTCTCAGATACAGACATTTGATAGATAGATAGATAGATAGATAGATAGATAGATAGATAGATAGATAGATAGATAGATAGATAGATAGATAGTAATAATGTTGTGTAATTATTGCTAAATCACTAACTTTGTGATTTTCAATAATGTCCAATACGAACGTTTAAAAAATGATAGAAATAAAATGCAATTTTTATTGGTAGCGAAAATGATTTGTTTAATTTACAGTACGTCAACGCAGAAACAAAAGGGAGTGAAAATTGATCAAAGTTAGAACCTGAGCGTTTTGTGCACCTCACCTATAATGTAGGGGGGGGGGAGCATGATTAAAATCATGATCCCAGGTAAAAATCTGACCTTTTATGTTTCACATGTTTCAGATGTTCCCTCAGAATTAAGGAATCAAACAATAGCAATTTTGAGAACTAAAGTAATTATATATGTTGAGGTTTATGTATGTTGAGGACTATGTATGTTGAGGACTATGTATGTTGAGGACTATATATGTTGAGACTATGTATGTTGAGACTATGTATGTTGAGACTATGTATGTTGAGGACTATATATGTTGAGACTATGTATGTTGAGACTATGTATGTTGAGATTATGTATGTTGAGACTATGCATGTTGAGGACTATATATGTTGAGACTATGTATGTTGAGACTATGTATGTTGAGGACTATGTATGTTGGGACCATGTATGTTGAGGACTTTATATGTTAAGGACTATGTATGTTGAGGACTTTATATGTTGAGGACTATGTATGTTGAGGACTTTATATGTTGAGACTATGTATGTTGAGGACTATGAATGTTGAAGACATGTATGTTGAAGACTATGTATGTTGAAGACTATGTATGTTGAGGACTTTATATGTTGAGACTATGTATGTTGAGGACTTTATATGTTGAGACTATGTATGTTTAGGACTTTATATGTTGAGACTATGTATGTTGAAGACATGTATGTTGAAGACTATGTATGTTGAAGACTATGTATGTTGAAGACTATGTATGTTGAGGACTTTATATGTTGAGGACTATGTATGTTGAGGACTATGTATGTTGAGACTATGTATGTTGAGACTATGTATGTTGAGACTATGCATGTTGAGACTATGTATGTTGAGACTATGTATGTTGAGACTATGTATGTTGAGGACTATATATGTTGAGACTATGTATGTTGAGACTATGTATGTTGAGGACTATGTATGTTGGGACTATGTATGTTGAGGACTTTATTTGTTAAGGACTATGTATGTTGAGGACTTTATATGTTAAGACTATGTATTTTGAAGACTATGTATTTTGAAGACTATGTATGTTGAAGACTATGTATGTTGAAGACTATGTATGTTGAAGACTATGTATGTTGAAGACTATGTATGTTGAGGACTTTATATGTTGAGGAATTTATATGTTGAGGACTATGTATGTTGAGGACTTTATATGTTGAGGAATTTATATGTTGAGGAATTTATATGTTGAGGACTATGTATGTTGAGGACTTTATATGTTGAGACTATGTATGTTGAGGACTTTATATGTTGAGACTATGTATGTTGAGGACATGTATGTTGAAGACTATGTATGTTGAAGACTATGTATGTTGAAGACTATGTATGTTGAAGACTATGTATGTTGAAGACTATGTATGTTGAAGACTATGTATGTTGAGGACTTTATATGTTGAGGAATATGTATGTTGAGGACTTCATATGTTGAGGACTATGTATGTTAAATAACTATGAATGTTGAGGACTATGTATGTTGATGACTGTATACTGAGGACTATACATGCTGAGGACTAAGTATGCTGAGGACTATGAATGCTGAGGTCTATGTAGGCTGATGTTATTATATTGCCTAAGCCTGTGTGTATTTGTTTATTTGAGTGCTTGTGTTTGTATATATTGTGTGTGTATATATTGTGTGTGTGCAGATAACGTAAACCCTTTGTTTGGCTGTCTTTCTTTCTGCGGCCATTTGTTTGATTCACGTCTCGCACTATCTGCCTGTATGTAAATGAAACAATGTCGCTAAGAGTACTAAGCAATTGTGAATGTTTGAGAGTGTGTGTAAAACACAAGGGTATAATTCTGTTTACCTTGTCATGTTGTGGGTGCAAGAAACATTTGATCAGATTTTTTTTTAGCTGGCCCAGTCCTACAAAGACTTTTGCCAGAGTCAACTGAGTTCCACACCGGTTCCAAAACACACATATACTACCATAATTACTTTTAAATGTAAGATCCGCGAGACAGAATCACCAAAAGGCATATCGTCCTGAACTCATTGCACTAGCATAAGGAGGGGGAGAGAGAATGCACTGCAGGCTTTCTCTTCAAACTAATTTTAGAATATTTGTATATAAATATTAAGCTAATTTAATAACGGAAAAGGCAGTCATGTATAATGATGCCACACAAAAATACCATGCCCTCTTCTCCCTTTACAAGTACAGATAAATGCAAAGTACGTTCTTCTAGGAATAAAATTATCAATATCTGACCTTTAGATACATTTGTTCCAAGCAAAAATTACCAATGTAATCTTGCTTACTAAAAGTAACAGTTCTATGACTTAGCTCTTACATTTGGTCTTATTATATGTACAATAGATCGTTTCTATTCTTTACTTTATATTGAATTTGATACTCCGCAATATTTGTTCAATAATTGTTTTCTTGGAGATTATTTGTTGTGCTACAAAGTGTGTTCTTTTATTGACATACATGTGCAAGAAAAATAAAGTCAGCGAACTGATCCGAGTCAGAAAGAGAGAAAGAAAGGGTGGAAAGAGAAAAGTAGAGGGGGAAAAGTAAGGAGTAGAGATCAGTAGAGAGAAGCACAAGAAAGTAAGGAGTAGAGATCAGTAGAGATCAGTAGAGAGAAGCACAAGAAAGTAAGTAGTAGAGATCAGTAGAGAGAAGCACAAGAAAGTAAGTAGTAGAGATCAGTAGAGATCAGTAGAGAGAAGCACAAGAAAGTAAGTGGTAGAGATCAGTAGAGAGAAGCACAAGAAAGTAAGTGGTAGAGATCAGTAGAGAGAAGCACAAGAAAGTAAGGAGTAGAGATCAGTAGAGATCAGTAGAGAGAAGCACAAGAAAGTAAGGAGTAGAGATCAGTAGAGATCAGTAGAGAGAAGCACAAGAAAGTAAGGAGTAGAGATCAGTAGAGAGAAGCACAAGAAAGTAAGGAGTAGAGATCAGTAGAGATCAGTAGAGAGAAGCACAAGAAAGTAAGTAGTAGAGATCAGTAGAGAGAAGCACAAGAAAGAAAGATGGCAGAGTGATGCGAGAAGGATAAGAAAACAAAAAGCTACGAGTTTTTCAAAGACCATATTTCTGTCATTGATATCTCCAATGATGGACAGAACGTAGCAATAAGCAGTGGAAAAAAAAAGACAGAAGAGTTGAGTTGAAACTCCTTCAGGGTGAGCAGGGAGTGAAAGTAGAAACACTATCGTCCCTGAGCGAGGCCATAATAGGGTCAATAGCTCATGTTTTCTCTCCCGAGAACTAACGGCCTGGCCAAAGTTACAGTAGCCAAGAGCTTGACCAAACAACGGCCACTGACCCCCCCCTCCAAATAGTCTGCAAATTTCCTGTGTTGATAGCCGGTGGTAGCAGGTTCATGAGGTAACATTTAACTACACAGCTCGTTTGGACATAAACATACACACACACACAGAGACTCACACAGACACACGATCCAATGCGCAGAGAATGTTGAACATTTCATTGTGTAACTAATAACACAGTAGAGAAGATTAACGTTATTTCAATAAAGCCATGAAATCATTTCACTTTACGGAGATAGATAGATAGCACTGGAAGAATTTATTTAAATATACTTGATTTGATGAGCTTTCATAACTAGACAATATTGATAGTGACCACCTTTCAATATTACTGACTGCCACTCTTTTTAAAATACAAAATATATCTATGTATGTTCCCAACAAGTTCACAAATCAAGACGTTTCGACCTTTAAAAATAGCATTTAATAATCGTTTGAAGAAAAATGTGAAACTATAAGTGAACATAGAACAGATGTCTCCAGCGAAGCACTATTTGTTTATTGAGCCATCTTCCTACACATAACTATTGAGATCGAGAAATCAATCAACTTCAAAGATTTCTCCATTCCGGAGTAAATTAAATATTGAACTGTTTTCACAGTTTGTTTATACACAGTTAGTTCTTTTTGTTTAGGATTTGTTTTGGTTTTGTAATTCTTTTATTGGCATCTTGTTATGAATTGACCGAGGAGAAGACGATCCTCTGCCCATCCAACTAAAGAGTGGTGTGGAGTAAGAAGTCTAGAACAAATGTTAGCCTAGGTCTAGCAGTTATGTATTTCTGTTGGAATAAAGTATAACTGCTACATAAGAAACATTGATTCCCCTGTAAAATACAAGACTTATTTGAACCTTTGAATGAACACTTTGTTGAAATTTGGAGTTACACCTTCATCCAAGTAGTATAATGCTAAGCTGATACATGAAAAGATATAACAAGACGACACAATATAAGAATAACAAACAACGATTAAGAAAGCTATACAAACCTATAGGAACATGAATTTAAACTTGGAAAAAGGTGGATAACCATATACAGCTCAATGACATTATCCTGTCTTACAGAGCTCGAGAAATAATGACATGTTCTGGAATGAATGAATATTCTAAAAACTGATTTGACCTACGATCAAAACTCCGTTTATTAAATCCTGGAGCTATTGCAATGGTTCTAAAAATAAAATGTAACAATTTGAAAATCTAATGTCTCAGTTTTTGGACGTAGGTCACCTTGAAATAATGTTTTTAGTTGTCGAGTCTCTCGTGTTTATTTTAAACTTGAAAACGATTCAAGCATTGCATTGGAGCGTCATTTAGCCAGCCCTTACTCTAGACTTGCTGTCTAAGCATTGTGCATGGGATAACAGCTGTCACGGTCTCATTGATTGAACTGATCTATATCGATTGGTACCACGTGATCATCACTTACTAGTTCTCATTGGTTCTATGGGAAACCGGCTCTTCGCCCGATGTCTTCATCGCGAGTCAATTAGTGCCCCCCTCTTCTCCCCCCCCCCCAACCAACAAAAGGTGGCTGAGATGATTAGAAGATCAGCATTTCTCTAGGCTACAGGCTAGTTGTAGAGTTCGTAGACAGTCTGAATTAGAAGGGTTGCTAGGTTAGCAGCTCAGATATTATGGTATAAGCATGTTTGGTCTTTTTGGATATCTGCGTTGTACAGAGTTTAGTGTCTGGAAATTTAGGTACCGGATATTAAGGCATCGGATATTTAGGCACCGGGAAATTTAGTACCGGTAAATTAAGCACTTTTGACAAGGCGGAAATGTATGCACCGGAAAATTAGGCACTCTTTAATAGAGACCTTAATTTTGAACATAATTTTAAAAAAAGGTTTTAACGTTTATTTTATCCTTAGACTATGGGCTATTGGTGACGTTATCAAAAAATATCAGCTCTAACTATTCTTACTGCATTTTCATAATACAAAAGAAAAGTTGATAAAACAGAAAAAAACTGACAATGTGGGGAACAATTACTCCCGATAAAGAGTCATTCTATAATAGAGACATCACAGGAGTCAAGGGAGTGGAGGGAGAGTCTCGTTCATTGTTTCAACTCCATCACCAACCCCTGAGGTGGACGGATGAGTTTTTGAAATGATAATTACGCAATGTGTGTATATATTTAGTTACTAATTTAAATACTTTAGATGAAATACTTAAATACTTATAAAATACTTATTTTAAGTCGGGGAGTGTTGAAATAAATATAATCGCCCTCTCCCCGTTTACTTTCACCCTCAAGATGTGCTTGTGGAAAGGGAAAGGGGAGGGTCGTACTTTTGAAAGGGAGGGGGCGGTAAAAATGTTGATGTTCCAATTCAACACTGCCCAATGAAATTTGACTATCTGCATTTCCCTTATATTATTATTTTTAGCGGACCCCGAAAGGGGAAAGAAGCTGTTAGTTTTATGTGGCCTGTCTGTCTGCCCGTCTGTTCATCTGTCCGTTCGTCCCGTTTATATCTCAGAAACTAGAATAAAAAATAAAAAATCGGACATCATGATATTTTAGATCTTTTAAAGCTCTGATGCAACGGCTACTTTTTCTTTTCCGAAAGTGAACCAACTAATTTTTTTTTATTTATCTATGCAAGCAGATAAAAAAAAATACACCACTTTTCAATGAAATATTTCCGGGGAGGTATGTTTTTTAAAAGGTCACAGACTCCTTCATTAATAAATCAAGCTTCATTTATAGATTCGCGCATTGGTACAAAAAATGGAATGGAAAAACTATCAATGGATCATTATAAAATATATTTTCCATTGATTAACTAACTCATTGAATAGAATATTGATTAAAATATTGTTTTTAAAAAAGAATTTTGATACGAACTTCGTTTTAGTTATAAGTTTTAAAAAAAAAACGAACTATTTTTATAGCGCACAGTTTTAACATATCCTCATTATAGGGTCTTACACTTGACAGTCTAAATAAGACAAAATAGAGCCCAGTCCGTGTTCGAATCATGGTGAAGACTCTCGGTGGACTTCGGGGGCCGATTTTGAGTTTGTGTTTTCACACAAACTGTCTTTGTAACCTTGTTATTACTGTTATTTATATTATGATGGTTTTAACTGAAATATGTCTACCAAATTTTTTTCAGGCGCTGCAAGGCCTACAAAATTATAATCCCCAGACTTCCATTTTAGCTCCTTTGCACTATGCTGATCTAATTTCCAAACCCTTTACTCCAGTGTGTAGCCTTAAGATTTATTACGTAATTTTGTACAACCAAGTTGACATCTACCCGCCAGAAATCCTTGTAGTGGTAGCCTGAGGACGGAGAAGGGCTATGTGCGCTTTACTTTAGGGGTTTAGACGAAACCAATCGTCGTTATCTCTAGAACAATAGGTCTCGATTTGTAAATGTTAAGAAACAAATAAAAGTATGTTTTATTATCTCAATAATAGTAATTATATTCAAAATATATTTAGTTCTCTTTATATTAATAAAAAAAAATAGGTAATCCTTGTAGGACAATCTATTGTGTGAGTGTTACAATGTCGTTATCAATGTTTGGGTCTCTTAGAAATACTTATTCACAGCTTTAGTTGACATTTTAAATACACTCTAGTTTTTGTTTGAAAGTCTGACTGGTACTCTCTCTCTCTCTCTCTCTCTCTCTGTCTCTCTCTCTCTCTAATTAGTTTGTAGAGAATTGTTTATTATTTTTAATGTTATTAGTAATGCAGAATATGCTATTTAACAAATCTACTGAGCCTAACTTTATTTTATACATATGAATCAAGAACTAGTTTTGTATAGAACTGAAATGTACAAGTTAGACTTCGATTTTTTCCCATTTTCTGTGTTAAGAAATCGAACCAAAAGTGCCAGTCTAGAAACCTATTATGTACTTTTAGATTGACTAGCCAGCTGTTGACTGTCCATCTACTTGTCTATTAGCGTAGCAAATAGACATTGATTTACAATGGGGAAAAATCACCCCATGGAATTTATTAGCTACCAAATTCTAAGAAATATGACACTAAGCCCTAAAATTACATTAGAAGAAATCTTTCACCTCTCTCTCTCTTTCTCTCTCTCTCTGTCTCTCTCTTTCTCTATAGCAAAAATTCTATAAGATGTACACTGGCAGTGTACGCTAACAGGAGAAATAGAGAGAAACATGACAATTTTTTTTTCAATCTTTAAATTTACCATAGAAAAACACAAATTACCTATTGTAATGCCAAAATAAAAAAGCAGCCAAATAGTATATGTTTATATGTTTTATTTATTATAAAATTATAACAATATAGTAAAAAATAAAAGCATGAAATGTTCACTATTCAGTACTACCCAATACTATCCAGGTATATTCTTTTACAACAACAAATACAAATTGGGAAGTGAGATATTCAAAGATTG
Organism: Biomphalaria sudanica; assembly: GCA_036873155.1. Classification (NCBI taxonomy): domain Eukaryota; kingdom Metazoa; phylum Mollusca; class Gastropoda; family Planorbidae; genus Biomphalaria; species Biomphalaria sudanica. Next base: position 3,362,514 of record JAZGLO010006698.1, read on the forward strand.
TAATATTTAAAGTGCAGTCGAACCAAACACACTGAGCATCCACTGTAGATTCATATGTTTATCAGTTATGTAATAATAATAATCAAATATTCCATTTTTTTCTAATTCGTTTCATTTGGTTGCATTCAACATTTGGAATAGTTCAAGTTTGTTAGCTTTGATAAAGTCTCTAGACTCAATGCACTTCTGATAATTAGCTATACATGAGTGACTAAATTTAAAAAAAAATAAACATAATAAATAACCTCAGTTCAACTTGAACTACATCTACATAGTCTAATTAAATCGACATCTTCTAGCTAGAACAACCAGGTCTACATCTTCTAACCAGGTCTACATCTTCTAACTGGGTCTACATCTTCTAACCAGGTCTACATCTTCTAACTAGGTCTACATCTTCTAACCAGGTCTAGATCTTCTAACCAGGTCTACATCTTCTAACTAGGTCTACATCTTCTAACTGGGTCTACATCTTCTAACCAGGTCTACATCTTCTAACCAGGTCTACATCTTCTAACTAGGTCTACATCTTCTAACTAGGTCTACATCTTCTAACTAGGTCTACATCTTCTAACTAGGTCTACATCTTCTAACTAGGTCTACATCTTCTAACCAGGTCTACATCTTCTAACTAGGTCTACATCTTCTAACCAGGTCTACATCTTCTAACTAGGTCTACATCTTCTAACCAGGTCTACATCTTCTAACCAGGTCTACATCTTCTAACTAGGTCTACATCTTCTAACTAGGTCTACATCTTCTAACTAGGTCTACATCTTCTAACTAGGTCTACATCTTCTAACTAGGTCTACATCTTCTAACTAGGTCTACATCTTCTAACCAGGTCTACATCTTCTAACCAGGTCTACATCTTCTAACTAGGTCTACATCTTCTAACTAGGTTTACATCTTCTAACCAGGTCTACATCTTCTAACTAGGTCTACATCTTCTAACTAGGTCTACATCTTCTAACCAGGTCTACATCTTCTAACTAGGTCTACATCTTCTAACCAGGTCTACATCTTCTAACCAGGTGTACATCTTCTAACTAGGTCTACATCTTCTAACCAGGTCTACATCTTCTAACTAGGTCTACATCTTCTAACCAGGTCTACATCTTCTAACCAGGTTTACATCTTCTAACTAGGTCTACATCTTCTAACCAGGTCTACATCTTCTAACTAGGTCTACATCTTCTAACTAGGTCTACATCTTCTAACTAGGTCTACATCTTCTAACTAGGTCTACATCTTCTAACTAGGTCTACATCTTCTAACCAGGTCTACATCTTCTAACTAGGTCTACATCTTCTAACTAGGTCTACATCTTCTAACTAGGTCTACATCTTCTAACTAGGTTTACATCTTCTAACCAGGTCTACATCTTCTAACTAGGTCTACATCTTCTAACTAGGTCTACATCTTCTAACCAGGTCTACATCTTCTAACTAGGTCTACATCTTCTAACCAGGTCTACATCTTCTAACTAGGTCTACATCTTCTAACTAGGTCTACATCTTCTAACCAGGTCTACATCTTCTAACCAGGTCTACATCTTCTAACTAGGTCTACATCTTCTAACTAGGTCTACATCTTCTAACTAGGTCTACATCTTCTAACTAGGTCTACATCTTCTAACTAGGTCTACATCTTCTAACTAGGTTTACATCTTCTAACTAGGTCTACATCTTCTAACTAGGTCTACATCTTCTAACTAGGTCTACATCTTCTAACTAGGTCTACATCTTCTAACTAGGTCTACATCTTCTTACTAGGTCTACATCTTCTAACCAGGTCCACATCTTCTAACTAGGTCTACATCTTCTAACTAGGTCTACATCTTCTAACTAAGTCCACATCTTCTAACTAGGTTTACATCTTCTAACTAGGTCTACATCTTCTAACCAGGTCTACATCTTCTAACCAGGTCTACATCTTCTAACTAGGTCTACATCTTCTAACTAGGTCTACATCTTCTAACTAGGTCTACATCTTCTAACTAGGTCTACATCTTCTAACTAGGTTTACATCTTCTAACTAGGTCTACATCTTCTAACTAGGTCTACATCTTCTAACTAGGTCTACATCTTCTAACTAGGTTTACATCTTCTAACTAGGTCTACATCTTCTAACTAGGTCTACATCTTCTAACTAGGTCTACATCTTCTAACTAGGTCTACATCTTCTTACTAGGTCTACATCTTCTAACCAGGTCCACATCTTCTAACTAGGTCTACATCTTCTAACCAGGTCTACATCTTCTAACTAGGTCCACATCTTCTAACTAGGTTTACATCTTCTAACTAGGTCTACATCTTCTAACCAGGTCTACATCTTCTAACCAGGTCTACATCTTCTAACTAGGTCTACATCTTCTAACTAGGTCTACATCTTCTAACTAGGTCTACATCTTCTAACTAGGTCTACATCTTCTAACTAGGTTTACATCTTCTAACTAGGTTTACATCTTCTAACCAGGTCTACATCTTCTAACCAGGTCTACATCTTCTAACTAGGTCTACATCTTCTAACTAGGTCTACATCTTCTAACTAGGTCTACATCTTCTAACCAGGTCTACATCTTCTAACTAGGTCTACATCTTCTAACTAGGTCTACATCTTCTAACCAGGTTTACATCTTCTAACTAGGTCTACATCTTCTAACCAGGTCTACATCTTCTAACCAGGTCTACATCTTCTAACCAGGTCTACATCTTCTAACCAGGTCTACATCTTCTAACTAGGTTTACATCTTCTAACTAGGTCTACATCTTCTAACTAGGTCTACATCTTCTAACCAGGTTTACATCTTCTAACTAGGTCTACATCTTCTAACCAGGTCTACATCTTCTAACCAGGTCTACATCTTCTAACCAGGTCTACATCTTCTAACCAGGTCTACATCTTCTAACTAGGTTTACATCTTCTAACTAGGTCTACATCTTCTAACTAGGTCTACATCTTCTAACCAGGTCTACATCTTCTAACTAGGTCTACATCTTCTAACCAGGTCTACACCTTCTAACTAGGTCTACACCTTCTAACTAGGTCTACATCTTCTAACTAGGTCTACATCTTCTAACTAGGTTTACATCTTCTAACCAGGTCTACATCTTCTAACTAGGTCTACATCTTCTAACTAGGTCTACATCTTCTAACTAGGTCTACATCTTCTAACTAGGTCTACATCTTCTAACTAGGTTTACATCTTCTAACTAGGTCTACATCTTCTAACCAGGTCTACATCTTCTAACCAGGTCTACATCTTCTAACTAGGTCTACATCTTCTAACCAGGTCTACATCTTCTAACTAGGTCTACATCTTCTAACCAGGTCTACATCTTCTAACCAGGTCTACATCTTCTAACCAGGTTTACATCTTCTAACTAGGTCTACATCTTCTAACCAGGTCTACATCTTCTAACTAGGTCTACATCTTCTAACTAGGTCTACATCTTCTAACTAGGTCTACATCTTCTAACTAGGTCTACATCTTCTAACTAGGTCTACATCTTCTAACCAGGTCTACATCTTCTAACTAGGTCTACATCTTCTAACTAGGTCTACATCTTCTAACTAGGTCTACATCTTCTAACTAGGTCTACATCTTTTAACTAGGTTTACATCTTCTAACCAGGTCTACATCTTCTAACCAGGTCTACATCTTCTAACTAGGTCTACATCTTCTAACTAGGTCTACATCTTCTAACCAGGTCTACATCTTCTAACTAGGTCTACATCTTCTAACCAGGTCTACATCTTCTAACTAGGTCTACATCTTCTAACTAGGTCTACATCTTCTAACTAGGTCTACATCTTCTAACCAGGTCTACATCTTCTAACCAGGTCTACATCTTCTAACTAGGTCTACATCTTCTAACTAGGTCTACATCTTCTAACTAGGTCTACATCTTCTAACTAGGTCTACATCTTCTAACTAGGTCTACATCTTCTAACTAGGTTTACATCTTCTAACTAGGTCTACATCTTCTAACTAGGTCTACATCTTCTAACTAGGTCTACATCTTCTAACTAGGTCTACATCTTCTAACTAGGTCTACATCTTCTTACTAGGTCTACATCTTCTAACCAGGTCCACATCTTCTAACTAGGTCTACATCTTCTAACTAGGTCTACATCTTCTAACTAAGTCCACATCTTCTAACTAGGTTTACATCTTCTAACTAGGTCTACATCTTCTAACCAGGTCTACATCTTCTAACCAGGTCTACATCTTCTAACCAGGTCTACATCTTCTAACTAGGTCTACATCTTCTAACTAGGTCTACATCTTCTAACTAGGTCTACATCTTCTAACTAGGTCTACATCTTCTAACTAGGTTTACATCTTCTAACTAGGTCTACATCTTCTAACTAGGTCTACATCTTCTAACTAGGTCTACATCTTCTAACTAGGTTTACATCTTCTAACTAGGTCTACATCTTCTAACTAGGTCTACATCTTCTAACTAGGTCTACATCTTCTAACTAGGTCTACATCTTCTTACTAGGTCTACATCTTCTAACCAGGTCCACATCTTCTAACTAGGTCTACATCTTCTAACTAGGTCTACATCTTCTAACTAGGTCCACATCTTCTAACTAGGTTTACATCTTCTAACTAGGTCTACATCTTCTAACCAGGTCTACATCTTCTAACCAGGTCTACATCTTCTAACCAGGTCTACATCTTCTAACTAGGTCTACATCTTCTAACTAGGTCTACATCTTCTAACTAGGTCTACATCTTCTAACTAGGTCTACATCTTCTAACTAGGTCTACATCTTCTAACTAGGTTTACATCTTCTAACTAGGTTTACATCTTCTAACCAGGTCTACATCTTCTAACCAGGTCTACATCTTCTAACTAGGTCTACATCTTCTAACTAGGTCTACATCTTCTAACTAGGTCTACATCTTCTAACCAGGTCTACATCTTCTAACTAGGTCTACATCTTCTAACTAGGTCTACATCTTCTAACCAGGTTTACATCTTCTAACTAGGTCTACATCTTCTAACCAGGTTTACATCTTCTAACTAGGTCTACATCTTCTAACCAGGTCTACATCTTCTAACCAGGTCTACATCTTCTAACCAGGTCTACATCTTCTAACTAGGTCTACATCTTCTAACTAGGTCTACATCTTCTAACTAGGTCTACATCTTCTAACCAGGTCTACATCTTCTAACTAGGTCTACATCTTCTAACTAGGTCTACACCTTCTAACTAGGTCTACATCTTCTAACCAGGTCTACATCTTCTAACTAGGTCTACATCTTCTAACTAGGTCTACATCTTCTAACTATGTCTACATCTTCTAACCAGGTCTACATCTTCTAACCAGGTCTACATCTTCTAACTAGGTCTACATCTTCTAACCAGGTCTACATCTTCTAACCAGGTCTACATCTTCTAACTAGGTCTACATCTTTTAACCAGGTCTACATCTTCTAACCAGGTCTACATCTTCTAACCAGGTTTACATCTTCTAACTAGGTCTACATCTTCTAACCAGGTCTACATCTTCTAACTAGGTCTACATCTTCTAACTAGGTCTACATCTTCTAACTAGGTCTACATCTTCTAACTAGGTCTACATCTTCTAACTAGGTCTACATCTTCTAACCAGGTCTACATCTTCTAACTAGGTCTACATCTTCTAACTAGGTCTACATCTTCTAACTAGGTTTACATCTTCTAACCAGGTCTACATCTTCTAACCAGGTCTACATCTTCTAACTAGGTCTACATCTTCTAACTAGGTCTACATCTTCTAACCAGGTCTACATCTTCTAACCAGGTCTACATCTTCTAACCAGGTCTACATCTTCTAACTAGGTCTACATCTTCTAACTAGGTCTACATCTTCTAACCAGGTCTACATCTTCTAACCAGGTCTACATCTTCTAACCAGGTCTACATCTTCTAACTAGGTCTACATCTTCTAACTAGGTCTACATCTTCTAACTAGGTCTACATCTTCTAACTAGGTCTACATCTTCTAACTAGGTCTACATCTTCTAACTAGGTCTACATCTTCTAACTAGGTCTACATCTTCTAACTAGGTCTACATCTTCTAACTAGGTCTACATCTTCTAACTAGGTCTACATCTTCTTACTAGGTCTACATCTTCTAACCAGGTCCACATCTTCTAACTAGGTCTACATCTTCTAACTAGGTCTACATCTTCTAACTAAGTCCACATCTTCTAACTAGGTTTACATCTTCTAACTAGGTCTACATCTTCTAACCAGGTCTACATCTTCTAACCAGGTCTACATCTTCTAACTGGGTCTACATCTTCTAACTAGGTCTACATCTTCTAACTAGGTCTACATCTTCTAACTAGGTCTACATCTTCTAACTAGGTTTACATCTTCTAACTAGGTCTACATCTTCTAACTAGGTCTACATCTTCTAACTAGGTCTACATATTCTAACTAGGTTTACATCTTCTAACTAGGTCTACATCTTCTAACTAGGTCTACATCTTCTAACTAGGTCTACATCTTCTAACTAGGTCTACATCTTCTAACTAGGTCTACATCTTCTTACTAGGTCTACATCTTCTAACCAGGTCCACATCTTCTAACTAGGTCTACATCTTCTAACTAGGTCTACATCTTCTAACTAGGTCCACATCTTCTAACTAGGTTTACATCTTCTAACTAGGTCTACATCTTCTAACCAGGTCTACATCTTCTAACCAGGTCTACATCTTCTAACTAGGTCTACATCTTCTAACTAGGTCTACATCTTCTAACTAGGTCTACATCTTCTAACTAGGTCTACATCTTCTAACTAGGTCTACATCTTCTAACTAGGTCTACATCTTCTAACTAGGTTTACATCTTCTAACTAGGTCTACATCTTCTAACTAGGTCTACATCTTCTAACTGGGTCTACATCTTCTAACTGGGTCTACATCTTCTAACTAGGTTTACATCTTCTAACTAGGTCTACATCTTCTAACCAGGTCTAGATCTTCTAACCAGGTCTACATCTTCTAACCGGGTCTACATCTTCTAACCAGGTCTACATCTTCTAACTAGGTCTACATCTTCTAACCAGGTCTACATCTTCTAACCAGGTCTACATCTTCTAACCAGGTCTACATCTTCTAACCAGGTCTACATCTTCTAACCAGGTTTACATCTTCTAACTAGGTCTACATCTTCTAACCAGGTCTACATCTTCTAACTAGGTCTACATCTTCTAACTAGGTCTACATCTTCTAACCAGGTCTAGATCTTCTAACCAGGTCTACATCTTCTAACCAGGTCTAGATCTTCTAACCGGGTCTACATCTTCTAACTAGGTCTACATCTTCTAACCAGGTCTACATCTTCTAACCAGGTTTACATCTTCTAACTAGGTCTACATCTTCTAACCAGGTCTACATCTTCTAACTAGGTCTACATCTTCTAACTAGGTCTACATCTTCTAACTAGGTCTACATCTTCTAACTAGGTCTACATCTTCTAACTAGGTCTACATCTTCTAACCAGGTCTACATCTTCTAACTAGGTCTACATCTTCTAACCAGGTCTACATCTTCTAACTAGGTCTACTAACGAGGCTGTGTTAATAAATCGAACCAAAAGTGCCAGTCTAGTAACCTTTTCAGTACTTTTAGATTGACTAGGTTTACATCGTCTAACTAGTCTACTAACGAGGCTGTGTTAATAAATCGAACCAAAAGTGCCAGTCTAGTAACCTTTTCAGTACTTTTAGATTGACTAGGTTTACATCGTCTAACTAGTCTACTAACGAGGCTCGGGAGCAATACCAAAAATTGCTAAGTACCTCCTTAAACTGACCAATATGATAGAGCCTTTGATTGCTACCCTCCAAATTATATTTCTCTCTTCCTCTCTCTCTCTCTCTGTCTCTCTCTCTCACACACACACACACACGTATCCTTCGGGTTAATGCCCAGGATTACTTTCATCTCTTATCATTGTTTCAATAACTCCATCCGTTCACTGCTCGTTGACGTGAAGGTGTGGGGAGGTGGTGGAGTACATCAGCGCCATCTGTAGTCAGGAAAATGCCTTGATGACATGGGGGGGCAACCTGGCTCAGACAAACTGTTTATTAAGTTTAATTAAATTGATTTTGATGTTGTTTTGTACCCCATTGCTTTCCCAAACACATAAATACAGAACAGTTTATTGCCAATAAGTTTTAATGCTGACATTAACTCTATGCTTGCCTGCTTTAATATGGCTGGAGATAATTAGTTGGATACTTCTCATTGGAGTTATTGCTTCAAGTGTGCTATTGGAGGTTTTCGTACTAAAGGCTGTTCACAGTCATCTGATTCTTGTTTACATTTACATTAATTATTCTTGAGAGCATATATATATAGAATATATATAAATAGGACCGGATTTAAGTATGTGGAGGCCAATTTTTTCGAAAGCTATAATAAAGATGAAGGAAAATACTTATATCTAATCTCTAAAATCATGCTCTATTTTAGATAAAAGTAATAGAGTTTTTGTTTCTATTTTAGATAAAAGTAATAGAGTTTTTGTTTCTATTTTAGATAAAAGTAATAGAGTTTTTGTTTCTTTTTAAAGAAATATTTAATATGTATAATTTAGTTTTAAAAAGTCTATATTTTATTTAGTTTGTGGGGGATAAGACTTCTGGTAGACACACTGTCGTAAATACCAGAGCTATATATTGACATATGACGAGCATGCTACAAAAGGCGTGTATACCAGAGCTATATATTGACATATGACGAGCATGCTACAAAAGGCGTGTATACCAGAGCTATATATTGACATATGACGAGCATGCTACAAAAGGCGTGTATACCAGAGCTATATATTGACATATGACGAGCATGCTACAAAAGGCGTGTATACCAGAGCTATATATTGACATATGACGAGCATGCTACAAAAGGCGTATACCACTTAGCAAGACAAGACGAAAAAATGCGAAAAAGAAATGCTAGAAAAAAAAAACTAAAAGTTTCTGACCCGCTTCGAAATTCTGAATTATTTTTTTTTGTGGAGGCCCCTTTCTTATGGAGTCCCCGGGGTCCCGCTTGCCCTCCCGGCCCCGAATACAACTATCAAATATCACTTTTCAATACTTCGTATTCTGTGTACCAGATACACCAAAAAAAGCTTGCTATTTATGGACTTCATTGAATGAAACTCTTCAATACAGAAAAACACATTGTGCTAAATAATAAAAAGCAGTGAATCGCTGGCAAAGGCAAAACATTGAGTCTAATCAGGAAATGGAATGAATAATTTTGTCACAATGTAGCAGATTGGCAACTGCACCGCCTTTCGTCTGGAAACAAAAATCTTCTTCTAGAGCCTATATTTGTAGAACGAGGTCACCAAAGTTACTATGTTCTTCTAAACACTTTGGCTGACATCACGCTGTGTTACATGAACATTGTATTCCACTTTTAGAGTTTCTCAATCTATCTCTTTTTGTGTGTTTTTAGCGCCACCGAATGGAGAAAAACCGCTATTGGTTTTGTAACCTGTCAATCTGTCTAAACATCTATCTTTCGTCTATTAAGTTTACATCTCAACATTAAAGCACTATCGAAGACCGATTGCAAGATAGTTTGTACGATAGGTAGGAAGGTCACTTCTGATCTTTTGAAAGGGTTAGGAACCTATTTGTTGTTTTATGTACATTTGCAAATCTTTTTTTGTTTTCACATATACCATTAAAAAAAAAAATACTTAAAGCATATTGGATATTCTATTTCTAATCAATTGTGAACATGCTATAAACGTTGGAATATTTTTTTTATTAGACTAAGAGTTTAGACTTTGTTATTTGTAGCAATATTGTAAGAGTGAGTGTGTGATAGAGAGAGAGAGAGAGAGAGGAAAGAGATAAAGAGGTTGTTTTTTTTTTGTTTGTTTTTTTTGTATTAGCGACTCTAACAGTTTACCGAAACTGTTTATCCTTGCTTTAAAAATAAAATCACATTGAATGGTACACAAACTAATATTAGACCTAGAGTGGACATGGAATTCTCTTGACACTACACAAAATGTCGTACAGAGAATATAGTTTTTTTTTCTTCAACTCTAACCTATGTAACATATAATTGTTTAGATCTAGATCTAGTAATGGAACATCAAAAATAAGACCACTCTCGTGTCATAATTATTATTTTGCAATTTTTATATACATTCTAGAAAGATCTAGGTAATCAATCTATTTAAATGTACATAAGATGATTAAAATCAACAAATGTGAATAATTTAGATTTAGGATTTTCGAAACATTATCTTAATGGAAACCAACTGGAAATGTCTTTTTTTTGTCATAGATTTGTGTGAATATATAGGTCTGTGATTAATTGACCATTCTATTTAAAATCCGCAAAATGATTTTGCATTACTTCTAAACTTTGAAAACTAAACATCATTATTTTTCTTAGACAGAAAAGATCGATTTTTCTAGATTTGGGGCGACTTCCTTACAGCTTGAAAAAGGGTTACGTACATAACAATCTATATATATAGGTCTGTGATCAGATCATTGTCGGATAAGAATTTGTTTCCCAAGTCTAAGTATAATATACATAGGTCTGTGGTATGGTAGTTTTTACTGTATGGTATGATCATAGACATATTGGAAATGTCTATGGGTTTGATTTTATAATAGTGCTTACATTGTCTGTACACAGAGTGTGCACATTTCTTTGACTATAAAGAGAGTGCATATTTCATTGTCTAAACAGAGTGCGCACATTTCATTATTTTATAGAAAATGTGGTCAGGACATTGCTCATGTGTTTGTATATGTAAACAAATCATCAAGCTGATCATATTCAGACAACACGCAGGATCTCGTGCGTGGAATGTGAGTGATCACATACAATCATGCACTAAATATACATTTTGTATGAAGGGAGACAGGCATGTGGCTAGTGTGTAGATTGGTTTATGAATTACATAATGGCTGCCTGGTCGTGCGGTTTGCGCGCTGGATTGTCGTTTGGATTTATCGATGGTCCCGGGTTCAAACCCTGCCCGCTTCCATCCCCCGTCGTCCTGCGGGAGGTTTGGACTAGGAAGTAAACTATCTTCAACTCTAAAGGAACATCCGAAATATGTAAAACAAACAAAACAAACATACGAGAAGGTCTCCTATGACTTTTTGGTCCTCTAACCAACGTTCTATCAGTCAAAGAAGCGCTATTGTAAATTTAATTTCGCCCTTAATTTTGTCTTGTTCAAATTATCAAAAACTATATATATATATAGAGAGAGAGACTGGTATCTCTTTTCATAAAGCGGACTTATGTCTGCCACCAAAGAGTTTATGAGAAAACGCAAACTCCACAGTGTTTTTAATTTTTGTTTTGTTGTTTTTTACGTTAGCTTCATTGACCAACCCTTTGGGACTGCAATGATAAACAAATACTGAGGATCTATTTCTGATTTTGTCATTTTATTATATTTTATTTTATTTGGCATTTTGTTATTTTAATAATTACTAGTCGACCCACGGCGTAGCATACGCCGCTATTTTGCAGGGCCAGCCAAAGGCCTCTCCTATATATGCTACCCGAGTGGGCCCCGCACTGGACCCGCGCTAATTCTAGGTGTAAATTAAACCATTTTATAACTTATTACTGATTTCCCAGGAGCTCCTGCTATTTAGTGACGGGTGAATACTACTTGTCCCCCTCCTCTACGTGGAGTAACTCTAGTCCGACTTGTAGAAATAAAGAGTGATCTTTTCGACTTGTAGAAATAAAGAGTGATCTTTTCTTTACTTCTTGGTGTCCAAACTGTTGAGCCATGAAGACAATTATATATATATAGATGATTTTAATGTATAATGCTTCTTCGTGCTACTATGTCATGTTTAGTGTACGTTTATCTCATAGTTGGAATACTTGTCATCAGTGCTAGGTAAATGTATTTTTCTAATTTACTTTTGTGAAATTTGGGGAAAAAATAATCAAAAATATAATTGTTTGATTTGCGTAATCCTATAGTAATATCTGTATATCTTTACCTCGGTCTGAAAAGATTATTATTTGATCTAATTGGTTGCCTTGGCAGAAGAAAGGAGACTCTCTGGGGAATGAAAAGCCAGTGAGTGTGACTAGGGGAGGGGAAGACTGAGTAGGATAGACAACCTGACACTCTCTCAGTATTTGTCCAATCACACATGTCCTCACACTTCACTGGCCTGCTTCTGACTAGTATTAATTAACAGAAGGAGAGTATCTGGGGGAGATAACAAATCAACTTAATCTAGCCAGTAGCCTCCCCTTATTCCATCATACACTCGAACCAATTTAATTGGTAGCAATAGTCCATTCATCTATTCTCTTTACTTTGATATAGCACCTGTCAACAGAGCACTACCACAAGATGTAATTGATAAGTCTTTTAGAAAAGAAAAAAAAAGAAAAGTACACATAAACTTGACCCTGACCTTAGTGGAGATTTGAGTTAAAAAGAAAGTTTTGTTTTAAATGTGTTCTGATTGTGCAAGTAAATCAGCCATTTTTGTTTTTGTTATTCAGGCATGTATTTGATAATATGTTAGAATTCTGTGGCCTCACCCGTCATGCCCCCACACGTCCGGCAATCTCACTTCAGTAAGTCACTGAACTTACAGCTGGAGGCGTGACAACCAACACTAGGGGGAGAGTGACAGAGAGGGGGAGAGAGTGAGAGAGACAGAGAGAGTGAGAGAGACAGAGAGAGTGAGAGACAGAGAGAGTGAGAGACAGAGAGAGAGAAATGGCCGGCGAATAGTAAAAGATGAACAGGGAAAAGAGCAAGAGAAATAGAGAAGGTCGTCAAGGTCAACAAACAGAACAAGGATGATACAGAGAGATGAGATAGAGAAGGTCGTCAAGGTCAACAAACAGAACAAGGATGATACAGAGAGATGAGATAGAGAAGGTCGTCAAGGTCAACAAACAGTACAAGGATGATACAGAGAGATGAGATAGAGAAGGTCGTCAAACAGTACAAGGATGATACAAAGCGATGAGATAGAGAAGGCCGTCAAACAGTACAAGGATGATACAGAGAGATGAGATAGAGAAGGTCGTCAAGGTCAACAAACAGTACAAGGATGATACAGAGAGATGAGATAGAGAAGGTCGTCAAGGTCAACAAACAGAACAAGGATGATACAGAGAGATGAGATAGAGAAGGTCGTCAAGGTCAACAAACAGTACAAGGATGATACAGAGAGATGAGATAGAGAAGGTCGTCAAACAGTACAAGGATGATACAGAGCGATGAGATAGAGAAGGCCGTCAAACAGTACAAGGATGATACAGAGAGATGAGATAGAGAAGGTCGTCAAACAGTACAAGGATGATACATAGAGATAAAGAGAGATGGTCGTCAAACAGTACTAGGATGATACAGAGAGATAAAGAGAGATGGTCGTCAAACAGTACAAGGATGATACAGAGAGATGCGATTGAGAAGATCGTTGTTAAGAGACAGACAGAGAGGAGACAGAGAGAGCGAGAATGACATCAAGAGGGATAGAGGAGGAGAGACAGACAGACAAATAAACAGAGAGAGCGAGAATGACATAAAGAGGGATAGAGGAGGAGAGACAGACAGACAAATAAACAGAGAGAGAATGATAGAAACAAAGAAGAAAGAGGACGAGTCGGCAAACATATTAGAAAGTAAACAAAAAATGTTGCCTGTTCACTTCTAACAATTTCTATTTTTAGATGCCAATAAATGTTTGGACATGAAATAAAAATGTGTGTTATCGATGCAAATTAAATGCTATTGAGGCTAAGCTAAGAAATTGTTCTTTCTGTACCACGAATACTACAGAGAAAACAAAATTGACTTCGCAATTAAGAATAAAAGTAAATAATGAAATCCAAATCCAGCTCTGGCTCCAGAGTTCATTCATTCAAATAGCGGAAATACAATAGGGTATATATTTCAGGAGCAGAAAACAGTGGGCAGAAAGATCTCAGGGAGACGCTCCCATACATTTTCACTATCTTTTAGTAATTTCTAGAGACTAGAGAGCAATTTCTGTTTCCTCAAGTTAAACAGTCTAAATAAACAATGTCTGTTTCCTCAAGTTAAACTGTCTAAATAAACAATGTCTGTTTCCTCAAATTCAACCATCTAAATAAACAGTTTCTATTTCCCCCAGCTAAATTGAGTAAATAAACAATTGCTGTTTCCTCAAGTTGAACAGTGTAAATAAACAATTGCTGTTTCCTCAAGTTAAACAGTCTAAATAAACAATGTCTGTTTCCTCAAGTTAAACTGTCTAAATAAACAATGTCTGTTTCCTCAAATTCAACCATCTAAATAAACAGTTTCTATTTCCCCCAGCTAAATTGAGTAAATAAACAATTGCTGTTTCCTCAAGTTGAACAGTGTAAATAAACAATTGCTGTTTCCTCAAGTTAAACAGTCTAAATAAACAATGTCTGTTTCCTCAAGTTAAACTGTCTAAATAAACAATGTCTGTTTCCTCAAATTCAACCATCTAAATAAACAGTTTCTATTTCCCCCAGCTAAATTGAGTAAATAAACAATTGCTGTTTCCTCAAGTTGAACAGTCTAAATAAACAATTGCTGTTTCCTCAAGTTGAACAGTGTAAATAAACAATTGCTGTTTCCTCAAGTCGAACAGTCGTCTAAATAACAATTTCTGTTCCTTCAAGTTAAACATACTAAAATAGTCTAAATAAACAATTTCTGTTTCTTCAAGCTAAACATACTAAAAAAGTCTAAATAAACAATGTCTGTTTCTTCAAGCTAAACATACTAAAATAGTCTAAATAAACAATGTCTGTTTCTTCAAGCTAAACATACTAAAATAGTCTAAATAAACAATTTCTGTTTCTTCAAGCTAAACATACTAAAATAGTCTAAATAAACAATGTCTGTTTCTTCAAGCTAAACAAACTAAAATAGTCTAAATAAATAATATTTCTGTTTCTTCAAGCTAAACATACTAAAATAGTCTAAATAAACAATGTCTGTTTCTTCAAGTCGAACAGTCGTCTAAATAACAATGTCTGTTTCTTCAAGCTAAACATACTAAAATAGTCTAAATAAACAATGTCTGTTTCTTCAAGCTAAACATACTAAAATAGTCTAAATAAACAATTTCTGTTTCTTCAAGCTAAACATACTAAAATAGTCTAAATAAACAATTTCTGTTTCTTCAAGTTAAACATACTAAAATAGTCTAAATAAACAATGTCTGTTTCTTCAAGCTAAACAGACTAAAATAGTCTAAATAAAAAATGTCTGTTTCTTCAAGCTAAACATACTAAAATAGTCTAAATAAACAATTTCTGTTTCTTCAAGCTAAACATACTAAAATAGTCTAAATAAACAATGTCTGTTTCTTCAAGTTAAACAAACTAAAATAGTCTAAATAAATAATATTTCTGTTTCTTCAAGCTAAACATACTAAAATAGTCTAAATAAACAATGTCTGTTTCTTCAAGTCGAACAGTCGTCTAAATAACAATGTCTGTTTCTTCAAGCTAAACATACTAAAATAGTCTAAATAAACAATGTCTGTTTCTTCAAGCTAAACATACTAAAATAGTCTAAATAAACAATTTCTGTTTCTTCAAGTTAAACAGTCGTCTAAATAACAATGTCTGTTTCTTCAAGCTAAACATACTAAAATAGTCTAAATAAACAATGTCTGTTTCTTCAAGTTAAACATACTAAAATAGTCTAAATAAACAATTTCTGTTTCTTCAAGCTAAACATACTAAAATAGTCTAAATAAAAAATTTCTGTTTCTTCAAGTTAAACATACTAAAATAGTCTAAATAAACAATGTCTGTTTCTTCAATTTAACATACTAAAATAGTCTAAATAAACAATTTCTGTTTCTTCAAGTTAAACATACTAAAATAGTCTAAATAAACAATTTCTGTTTCTTCAAGCTAAACATACTAAAATAGTCTAAATAAAAAATTTCTGTTTCTTCAAGTTAAACATACTAAAATAGTCTAAATAAACAATGTCTGTTTCTTCAATTTAACATACTAAAATAGTCTAAATAAACAATTTCTGTTTCTTCAAGTTAAACATACTAAAATAGTCTAAATAAACAATGTCTGTTTCTTCAAGTTAAACATACTAAAATAGTCTAAATAAACAATGTCTGTTTCTTCAAGTTAAACATACTAAAATAGTCTAAATAAACAATTTCTGTTTCTTCAAGTTAAACATACTAAAATAGTCTAAATAAACAATTTCTGTTTCTTCAAGTTAAACATACTAAAATAGTCTACATAAACAATGTCTGTTTCTTCAAGTTAAACATACTAAAATAGTCTAAATAAACAATGTCTGTTTCTTCAAGTTAAACATACTAAAGTAGTCTAAATAAACAATTTCTGTTTCTTCAAGCTAAACAATCTAAAGTAACAACTTCAAAGTAACTACTGCAGAAATAAAATAGTTTGATGCTGTTGTTGTTTTCATCTATTCGTAGAACTACTATGAAATACTTTCCATGGACTAAACAAAGAGAATATCTATTCACTACTCTAATGATGGGTGAATATTTCCGGTAGGATAAAAATGTATCTCTATCTCTCTCTCTCTCTCTCCGCCACGCCAATAGCCCAAACTATATATATCATCTATTCTACGTCATGGCCGAAATGTTAAAAAAAAAAAAAAAAAAAACTCTCTAGGCTGAAATACTTTTATCATGACAAGAGTTCGTGGCGACAGGAAACAGGGGAGGTTACTTGACCTGGGTGTCAATGTGAAGGCCTCAAATTCAATTTTCTCCCCCCATACAGACGCAGCGGGAGTGTTGCGGGTTTATTGCTGGATCTAACGGAAATAGTAGTGGGGTCGTAAAGGAGCCAGTCCCATTGGCTCGCCATGGAGGCGTTGAGATAGTGAAAGGCTGAACTGTCCAGCTGTGGTCTCACTGAGACTGGAAATTGTTTTCACTCTGTTGGCTGCTATTTACTGTCATGGTGACACTTTACACATTGGTGTGTACTTTAATTAGTTCGTAAGGTTGATATATTGTGACACTTTACACATTGGTGTGTACTTTAATTAGTTCGTTAAGTTGATCCATTCTTTATTTGTTAGAACCGATGGTATGCAGTTTAAATCCTCTGGCCTGTACTGATCAAGCTCATTTGAATGTATGAAATTCACGTGAGATAGGTCATTGAGCTAGCCACACTACACCCTGTTAAACCCTTGCGTCATAGAATTGATAGTTTAACCATGGCATCAAATAATTGATCGTTAAACCGTTGCATCAAAGAAGTGATCATTAAATCGTTCATCATAGAATTGATCGTTAAACCGTTGCATCATAGAATTGATCGTTAATCTCTTATAACGGATTCAGTCGTTAAACTGTACACACCGTCAAACTAGACATCATGGAATTGATCATTGAACTGGTATCTAATCAAAGGAAACTTCCGAAATGTTGTGCAGTTCATATAGAAATCAAATATCTAAAGCTACCCCAGTACGACATTGTGTAATTACTATATTTATTGTTATTGCATTGACTCTATTTACTCATATTTAGTTGTTGTCTTTCTTGGTTAAATGGGTTTGAAAAAACTTTTGATTAAATATAACATTCAAATGTAAAAAGAACTACCAGCAAATGTTTTTGACTAGTGATATCTAACTGATAATCAGTGTCTACAAGACTACAGTATAACCTCACTAGAACAGAGACACATATCCGTGTTGTAAAGGCTTGAAATCATTCCGTCCTCAGAGCTTGGACTGCATGTTGATTTAGAAAAATAGTCAGCAGATGAATACAACCTTTTATAGCTTAAAATAATAAATTGAATTAGCACATACTGACTATTTAAAAGTCATCTATCATACATGACAGACTGTGTGAATGTATATTTCATACATGACAGGCTGTATGAATGTCATCTTTCATACATGACAGACTGAGTGAATGACATTTATCATACATGGCAGGATGTGTGAATGTCATCAAACATACATGACAGCCTGTGTGAATGTCATCTATCATACATGACATACTGTGTGAATGTCATCTATCATACATGGCAGGCTGTGTGAATGTGATCTAACATATATGACAGATTGTAAATATCATCTATCATACATGACAGACTGTGTGAATGTCATCTATCATACATGACAGACTGTGTGAATGTCATCTATCATACATGGCAGACTGTGAGAAAGTTATCAATCATTCATGGCAGATTGTGTGAATGTCATTTATCATAAATGACATGTTGTGTGAATGTCCTATATTGACATACTAGACATATGTTACCCGCGAAACGCGGGTCTTTATTTGCGCATTACTGTCGATATAGTCACTGACAGTGTTTTGTAAACAATTAAACGAAATAATAATGTAATAAGTAAAGCGAATGTGTCAATGTAAAAATAGTGTGAATGAAGCTTTCAAATCAGAATAGCTAATAGGCTTCAATCCATTTGTTCAAATTAAAACATTTGCTTGTAGGTCTCCATATATTTGATTAAAATTTGAGATGAATAGACTTAATTTTATTTTGTACGTTCATGTGTTAAAGTATAAAGTAGATCTTGAGGAAGACATAGATCTAAATCTACACTAATCTAGAGTTAAAAATTGGCTTTTATAGAGTTCATTCTGTGTTGCGCATGCGTGACCTTTTTTCATGAATGAATATAGGCTATCTCAGCACGGCTACGCAGCTTTAGCGAACGAATGTATTAAAAATGCTTTAGAAAAACAAATTTGAATGTTAATTTGATTAAAATATGAAATGAATGGACAATAATTAGTATGTTTATGTGTTAAAGCATAAAACTATCTTTGCGAAAAGAAGTTTTGTCATCTTAGAGTTCAATAAGAGTTTCAGACCTAGGCATAGGAATAGACTCAGTAGAGAGATGGGTTAACCATTTTGGTAATGTCTAATGAAAGAATGTTCGCCAGGAAACCTGTAGTCACAGATATCAGGAACTAATTTATGTAAAAAATGCTTTTGAAACACAAAATTAAAGGTTAATTTTATTATATAATGAAATCAATGGATCTTCTTTTGTATTTTCATGTGTCAAAGTAAAAATCTATCTGCGCAAAGTGTATTTCTTAAAATTAGATCTATATCTAGGTCTAAATCCTTTCGATCTTTTCTCATGTCAACATTGTTAACCATGGCCTAGATCCATAAATACTATAGCTTTAATAGAGTCGGACAACTTTATTTTTTTTGAGGGTTTTGTTTTAGGGGTACAATACAATACATACAATACGGTCTAAGTTGGTACCCAAGGAACATTCCTGCCAAGTTTTATCAAGATTGGTCAAGCGGTTTTGATTTCTATAAGTCACATACATACATACATACATATATACATACGTACGCCTTACTTTATACTTTATAGTATAGATATCATACCAGGTCAATGTATGGTAATTTTCATCTCATACAGGCTATCATCATTATCATTCTAAGCAGACTTTGTATTCGTCTAGTATCCAGAATAGACTGTATCTTATCTCTCATCTCTCACAGACTGTGTATATTTGACCTATCGTCTCAGATACACTGTTCATTTGACAATAGATGCCTCAGTATACCAGACACACTGTTCATTTGACAATAGATGCCTCAGTATACCAGACACACTGTTCATTTGACAATAGATGCCTCAGTATACCAGACACACTGTTCATTTGACAATAGATGCCTCAGTATACCAGACACACTTGACAATAGATGCCTCAGTATACCAGACACACTGTTCATTTGACAATAGATGCCTCAGTATACCAGACACACTGTTCATTTGACAATAGATGCCTCAGTATACCAGACACACTGTTCATTTGACAATAGATGCCTCAGTATACCAGACACACTGTTCATTTGACAATAGATGCCTCAGTATACCAGACACACTGTTCATTTGACAATAGATGCCTCAGTATACCAGACACACTGTTCATTTGACAATAGATGCCTCAGTATACCAGACACACTGTTCATTTGACAATAGATGCCTCAGTATACCAGACACACTTGACAATAGATGCCTCAGTGTACCAGACACACTTGACAATAGATGCCTCAGTATACCAGACACACTGTTCATTTGACAATAGATGCCTCAGTATACCAGACACACTGTTCATTTGACAATAGATGCCTCAGTGTACCAGACACACTTGACAATAGATGCCTCAGTGTACCAGACACACTTGACAATAGATGCCTCAGTGTGCCAGACACACTTGACAATAGATGCCTCAGTGTACCAGACACACTTGACAATAGATGCCTCAGTGTACCAGACACACTTGACAATAGATGCCTCAGTGTACCAGACACACTTGACAATAGATGCCTCAGTGTACCAGACACACTTGACAATAGATGCCTCAGTGTACCAGACACACTTGACAATAGATGCCTCAGTGTACCAGACACACTTGACAATAGATGCCTCAGTGTACCAGACACACTTGACAATAGATGCCTCAGTGTACCAGACACACTTGACAATAGATGCCTCAGTGTACCAGACACACTTGACAATAGATGCCTCAGTGTACCAGACACACTTGACAATAGATGCCTCAGTGTACCAGACACACTTGACAATAGATGCCTCAGTGTACCAGACACACTTGACAATAGATGCCTCAGTGTACCAGACACACTTGACAATAGATGCCTCAGTGTACCAGACACACTTGACAATAGATGCCTCAGTGTACCAGACACACTTGACAATAGATGCCTCAGTGTACCAGACACACTTGACAATAGATGCCTCAGTGTATACCAGACACACTTGACAATAGATGCCTCAGTGTACCAGACACACTTGACAATAGATGCCTCAGTGTACCAGACACACTTGACAATAGATGCCTCAGTGTACCAGACACACTTGACAATAGATGCCTCAGTGTACCAGACACACTTGACAATAGATGCCTCAGTGTACCAGACACACTTGACAATAGATGCCTCAGTGTACCAGACACACTTGACAATAGATGCCTCAGTGTACCAGACACACTTGACAATAGATGCCTCAGTGTACCAGACACACTTGACAATAGATGCCTCAGTGTATACCAGACACACTTGACAATAGATGCCTCAGTGTACCAGACACACTTGACAATAGATGCCTCAGTGTACCAGACACACTTGACAATAGATGCCTCAGTGTACCAGACACACTTGACAATAGATGCCTCAGTGTACCAGACACACTTGACAATAGATGCCTCAGTGTACCAGACACACTTGACAATAGATGCCTCAGTGTACCAGACACACTTGACAATAGATGCCTCAGTGTACCAGACACACTTGACAATAGATGCCTCAGTGTACCAGACACACTTGACAATAGATGCCTCAGTGTACCAGACACACTTGACAATAGATGCCTCAGTGTACCAGACACACTTGACAATAGATGCCTCAGTGTACCAGACACACTTGACAATAGATGCCTCAGTGTACCAGACACACTTGACAATAGATGCCTCAGTGTACCAGACACACTTGACAATAGATGCCTCAGTGTACCAGACACACTTGACAATAGATGCCTCAGTGTACCAGACACACTTGACAATAGATGCCTCAGTGTACCAGACACACTTGACAATAGATGCCTCAGTGTATACCAGACACACTTGACAATAGATGCCTCAGTGTACCAGACACACTTGACAATAGATGCCTCAGTGTACCAGACACACTTGACAATAGATGCCTCAGTGTACCAGACACACTTGACAATAGATGCCTCAGTGTACCAGACACACTTGACAATAGATGCCTCAGTGTACCAGACACACTTGACAATAGATGCCTCAGTGTACCAGACACACTTGACAATAGATGCCTCAGTGTACCAGACACACTTGACAATAGATGCCTCAGTGTACCAGACACACTTGACAATAGATGCCTCAGTGTACCAGACACACTTGACAATAGATGCCTCAGTGTACCAGACACACTTGACAATAGATGCCTCAGTGTACCAGACACACTTGACAATAGATGCCTCAGTGTACCAGACACACTTGACAATAGATGCCTCAGTGTACCAGACACACTTGACAATAGATGCCTCAGTGTACCAGACACACTTGACAATAGATGCCTCAGTGTACCAGACACACTTGACAATAGATGCCTCAGTGTACCAGACACACTTGACAATAGATGCCTCAGTGTATACCAGACACACTTGACAATAGATGCCTCAGTGTATACCAGACACACTTGACAATAGATGCCTCAGTGTACCAGACACACTTGACAATAGATGCCTCAGTGTACCAGACACACTTGACAATAGATGCCTCAGTGTACCAGACACACTTGACAATAGATGCCTCAGTGTACCAGACACACTTGACAATAGATGCCTCAGTGTACCAGACACACTTGACAATAGATGCCTCAGTGTACCAGACACACTTGACAATAGATGCCTCAGTGTACCAGACACACTTGACAATAGATGCCTCAGTGTACCAGACACACTTGACAATAGATGCCTCAGTGTACCAGACACACTTGACAATAGATGCCTCAGTGTACCAGACACACTTGACAATAGATGCCTCAGTGTACCAGACACACTTGACAATAGATGCCTCAGTGTACCAGACACACTTGACAATAGATGCCTCAGTGTACCAGACACACTTGACAATAGATGCCTCAGTGTACCAGACACACTTGACAATAGATGCCTCAGTGTACCAGACACACTTGACAATAGATGCCTCAGTGTACCAGACACACTTGACAATAGATGCCTCAGTGTACCAGACACACTTGACAATAGATGCCTCAGTGTACCAGACACACTTGACAATAGATGCCTCAGTGTACCAGACACACTTGACAATAGATGCCTCAGTGTACCAGACACACTTGACAATAGATGCCTCAGTGTACCAGACACACTTGACAATAGATGCCTCAGTGTACCAGACACACTTGACAATAGATGCCTCAGTGTACCAGACACACTTGACAATAGATGCCTCAGTGTACCAGACACACTTGACAATAGATGCCTCAGTGTACCAGACACACTTGACAATAGATGCCTCAGTGTACCAGACACACTTGACAATAGATGCCTCAGTGTACCATCCAGGAAATAAAACTAAACAAAAAATATCTAAATCCTAATGGAAATAAAGTAGTGATGAGTTCTCTGGGGATTCACCGTCACGACTCACTCGGCCACAGACCATCCGTTGACCATCACGTACATTGACTATAGCGCTAGCACACAGCTCACACGCACACACACACACACAGGGTCACGCCAAAGTTTTAAAGATTTCAACCATTAGAAAGTGTTTGAGATAATAGAACTAGATCTAGGGTTATTGATCGTTCTGTGCATCAATAGTTCTGAGACTTCAACTGTAGTTTTAAACAAAAGCGCTGATTATTAGACTGAGTTGATATTAACGAAACGCTATCTATCTTTCTATCTATCTATCTATCTATCTATCTATCTATCTTTCTATCTATCTATCTATCTATCTATAAAATGACTTTCTGTCTGTTTTTTTATTTTACTACATATATATCTATCTATCTGTCTATCTATCTATTTGTTTATCTATCTGTCTGTCTATCTATTTATCTGTCTGTCCGTCTTTCTATCTATCTATCTATCTATCTATCTATCTATCTATCTATCTATCTGTCTGTCTGTATGTCTGTCTGTCTGTCTGTCTGTCTATCTATATTATTCTCCCCTATTCTTTCTTTTGTTCTCTGTTTCTTTCTCTTTTATCTCGTCAGTGTATCGAGAGCAAACGCTCCAACTTTTAACTCTAGGCACCTACTTATCGTGAAATGTCGCTAACATTATTTTTAACTCTAGGCACCTACTAATCGTGAAATGTCGCTAACATTATTTTTAACTCTAGGCACCTACCTAACACACACATCTTCTAATGATGAAAGTTGTTTGTATCAAGCACGTGTACACGTTTTTAAATCCACATTTTTCTGTATCGAGTAATTAATTAGTAATGTAAATGTGACTAGTCTAAGTAACAGTACAAGTGAACGCCATCAGAAAGTACAAACAATATTTCTGATCAGGTTTTAAAAATAATCAATCGGAGATCGATCAAAAGAAAACAGGACCTTGTTTAACCTGAAAACAAAGAAACAGTCGCAACAACTCCACAAGGTGATAAATTACCAAGTAATACACTACCAACACACAAACTGCCAGGTAACAATTTTTGACATTCTAGACGCAGAAAATCATACTAATCAATAATCCTCGAGAAACTCCTACCGTAGCTTCATTACAAATCCACGAAAACATCGTCACTTCAATTTGATTGGTATTTTTAGGATAGTAAAGATTTAGTTCAATTTTTGTAAAGAGCTATGTTAGATATGCATCCATTTGGCTTAGACGTAATTGACATGAAGACCTTAATTGTGTTGGTATAGTCTATACCATTAACGTTAAGCAGAGTGATAACTTTATTAAGAATGTCAATTTTATTTAGTCAAAAGCAAGATGCATTATACTTTTTTGCAAAGTATCTGGTATTCTTTAGAATAGAACAGCAAGCTACAAATAATTGTAATAAAATCATTATTTTTTTATAACTATAAAACAAAACAAAAACAAGGTTACAAAGACAATTTGTGTGGAAGCATAAACTCAAAATCGACCCCCAAAGTGATCCACACAAGCAGGTAAAAAAGCAGGTTTCAATATTTTCAGAAAGAAAATCAGAATGAAATTCTATCCAAAAAAAATGAGAGAGAAGAATGGAGACAGAGGGTTGGCCGATCTTGTGTGGTGCCCCAACGATCCATCAGACCAAGGGATAGGTGAAAAAGAAGGTGAAGTTAGATGTGAACCTGGCCGAACTGATGTCATATAATGATTATCTAATAGATCTAATTGTTTTGGAAATGAATGTTCTCTTATCGAAAACCTCAAGAAAAAACAACATTTCCCTTTAGTTACTGTTTTAGTGGTAAGAGGTCGCACTGCAGTTCACGCGATAATATGAAAAACTACTTATTAATTGTTGTTTTAAATTATGTTCCACTTATATGTATATTAAATAGATTTTTTCTATTTAAAAAAAGTAAACTTTTTTTTTTGTAAATGTAACAGTTAGTATGACAGAACTTACTTAACTTAGCAATAACATCTGTTTTGGACCAAAAATCTAAAACCGTTTGCATAAATGTGTTAATAATATGGGAAATAGACATCTCCCTTACTCACTGGCAATGTCTGGAGCCTCCTCCCACCTGGGGTCCACTGTTCTGAGGTCCTCCACAAACATCTGTCACTGGCAATGTCTGGAGAATCCTCCCACCTGGGGTCCACTGTTCTGAGGTCCTCCACAAAGATCTGTCACTGGCAATGTCTGGAGCCTCCTCCAACCTGGTGTCCACTGTTCTGAGGTCCTCCACAAAGATCTGTCACTGGCAATGTCTGGAGCCTCCTCCCACCTGGTGTCCACTGTTCTAAGGTCCTCCATGAATGTGTGGCGCCAAGTAATACTAGGACGTCCCTGTTTGCGCTTTCCTCGTATAGGCCTCCATGTCATCGCAACTCTTGGTATACGTAGTTCATTTTGTGAATAGTTGTAAAAATGGTGTGTTTTTATTTAAAAAAAACTGCTTGCATAGTTGATTTTAAAAATTAAACTTTTTGTTTTCAGAAAAGAACAAAGTAACCGTTGCATCAGAACTTTAAAAGGTCAAAAATATCAGGATGTCGGATTTTCACTATTTTATCTAATTTACGATATCTAAACGGGATGGACGGACGGACAGACAGACAGACAGATCACACAAAACAAATAGCGTCTATTCCCTTTTCGGGGCCCGCTAAAAAGAACATAAATTATTACAACTATAGACTATTAGAATTATTCTATTATATATTCACGGCCTGGTCAACATTGCTTGGTGCTTTTAACACAATCAATTTCATTTTTATTTTGGGGGGGGGGGGTATTTTAGTCTCACAGCGGCCTCTATTCGCAACAGAGATTCGCTTCACGGCCATTGACACGTAGAGGACAAACAATGTCTGCTGCTTTAGAAAACGAATGGAATGAATAGACCTGAAGGGCTAGAAAAACACATCGCGGTGATCTAGAAGGATGTAATGGTCTCTCATATCTACTACTGTAAGAGTATATATTTTAAAATGTGCATATTTAAAAAAAAAGAAAAAGATTTCGCTTAAAAAAATAGGTAAAATCTGCATGGCTTTTGTTTTTGAGATCTTAATATGATAGATGGGCAGACAGACAGACAGCACGAGAGCAATATCGGCTGTTTCCAAAGGAGGATACTAAAAAGATACATCTTGGCGCTTTTTTCAGTTCGGTTTTGAATTAAAACATAAATAGTTTTTGGTCAGAGATATTCCATGTTGTATTTGCGTTTTGCTGAATGTCCGTTTGTTTTTCACTTGTGCTTTAGGACTTTGATTTAAAGACGGCATATGTCGCAAAAGAAATATTTTAAACATTCAAAGACGCAAGATAAATATCGGTGAATAATAAATGTCTTTCTTTATTAGCTTTTTTTCAAACCATTAAAATCAATAAATAAACTGAAGACAGAAAAAAAGATGATGATATTGAATGAAAAGAACACAAAGAATCCACGAATGTTTGTAACGTTGCGAGTCCAGTCCAAGTCTAACGCTTATATCGTGATCAGCCATTGCTTCATTATTATTCTGGCTAATTGCCTTCCTTTCTGGGGACTAGTTGATGGTTAGTTGATGGTATTGGACTTCTGAAGAGCCGAGATCAACGCAGAGTAATGGACTAACCTCTCCCATCAAGGCTCGACCAGCATTTCCTAGTTTGACAAGCAGTTGGGATGAAAAGGACTCGTAATTACGTACTTCCTTCACGGGTGATACCAATACAGCCGAAAGAAAACCGGAACTCTCTTGATACACTGTACTAGCTGGCAAATTACACGCATTCAGCGTTAAGGCCAGTTGTTTTTTTTTCCATAATGGCGGCTACGTGTCATAAGAAGGACAGAAAAGTTGAACCTAGGAAGTGGAAACACTAGAGGGTGAACTGGGTAAAGGTTGGCTCGAATAGGTTTTCGCTATTACATTTCCGGTACCACAGAGAGTCGACAAAAAGGAACAAGAGCGAATAATTGATTCGATCTTTAGTCAAGAAAGACCTGGCAGCCAACTGTAAGATTGCATTAATAAAACATAAATAGAAGAGTAGGAAAAGAAAAAAAAAACATAACAGAAAGTCTGGTTTAAATTCAATCAAGAAAAACATGTATTATGGTAGCGAGTGTGGAGTGTATGTGAGATAGAGAGCGAAAAAAAGTGTGTGTGTGTGTGTGTGGCTGTGTCGTATTCATGTTTCGCTTACATCAATTTCTATGTAACCTTTAGATCACTTCCTCGTGTTTATGTTCCCCTTACATCACTTCCTTATGTTGTTTCCTTTACATCACTTCCTTATGTTGTTTCCTTTACATCACTTCCTTATGTTGTTTCCTTTACATCACTTCCTTATGTTGTTCCCCTTACATCACTTCCTTATGTTGTTTCCTTTACATCACTTCCTTATGTTGTTTCCTTTACATCACTTCCTTATGTTGTTTCCTTTACATCACTTTCTTATGTTGTTTCCTTTACATCACTTCCTTATGTTGTTTCCTTTACATCACTTCCTTATGTTTCCCTTACATCACTTCCTTATGTTTCCCTTACATCACTTCCTTATGTTTCCCTTACATCACTTCCTTATGTTGTTTCCTTTACATCACTTCCTTATGTTTCCCTTACATCACTTCCTTATGTTCCCCTTACATCACTTCCTTATGTTTCCCTTACATCACTTCCTTATGTTTCACTTACATCACTTCCTTATGTTCCCCTTACATCACTTCCTTATGTTTCCCTTACATCACTTCCTCATGTTTCCCGTACATAACTTCCTTATGTTTCCCTTACATCACTTCCTTATGTTTCCCTTACATCACTTCCTTATGTTTCCCTTACATCACTTCCTCATGTTTCCCTTACATCACTTCCTTATGTTTCCCTTACATCACTTCCTTATGTTTCCCTTACATCACTTACTTATGTTTCCCTTACATCACTTACTTATGTTCCCCTTACATCACTTCCTCATGTTTCCCTTACATCACTTCCTTATGTTGTTCCCCTTACATCACTTCCTTATGTTCCCCTTACATCACTTCCTTATGTTTCCCTTACATAACTTCCTTATGTTTCCCTTACATAACTTCCTTATGTTCCCCTTACATCACTTCCTCATGTTTCCCTTACGTCACTTCCTTATGTTGTTCCCCTTACATCACTTCCTTATGTTCCCCTTACATCACTTCCTTATGTTGTTCCCCTTACATCACTTCCTCATGTTTCCCTTTTATCGCTTCCTTATGTTTCCCTTACATCACTTCCTCATGTTTCCCTTACATCACTTCCTTATGTTTCCTTTATATCACTTCCTTATGTTCCCCTTACAACACTTCCTTATGTTTCCCTTACATCACTTCCTTATGTTTCCCTTACATCACTTCCTTATGTTCCCCTTACGTCACTTCCATATGTTTCCCTTATATCACTTCCTTATGTTCCCCTTACATCACTTCCTTATGTTTCCCTTACGTCACTTCCTTATGTTTCCCTTACATCACTTCCTTATGTTCCCCTTACATCACTTCCTTATGTTTCCCTTACATCACTTCCTTATGTTTCCCTTACATCCCTTCCTCATGTTCCCCTTACATCACTTCCTTATAATTCCCTTACATCACTTCTATATGTTCCCCTTACATCACTTCCTTATGTTTCACTTACATCATTTTCTTAAGTTTCCCTTACATCACTTCCTTATGTTCCCCTTACATCACTTCCTTATGTTTCCCTTACATCACTTCCTTATGTTTCCCTTACATCACTTCCTTATGTTTCCCTTACATCACTTCCTTATGTTTCCCTTACATCACTTCCTTATGTTTCCCTTACATCACTTCCTTATATTTCCCTTACATCACTTCCTTATGTTTCCCTTACATCACTTCCTTATGTTTCCCTTACATCACTTCCTTATGTTTCCCTTACATCACTTCCTTATGTTTCCCTTACATCACTTCCTTATGTTTCCCTTACATCACTTCCTTATGTTTCCCTTACATCACTTCCTTATGTTTCCCTTACAAAACTTCCTTATGTTTCCCTTACATCACTTCCTTATGTTTCCCTTACATCACTTCCTTATGTTTCCCTTACATCATTTCCTTATGTTTCCCTTACATCACTTCCTTATGTTTCCCTTACATCACTTCCTTATGTTTCCCTTACATCACTTCCTCATGTTCCCCTTACATCACTTCCTTATGTTTACCTTACATCACTTCCTCATGTTTCCCTTACATCACTTCCTTATATTTCCCTTACATCACTTCCTTTTGTTTCCCTTACATCACTTCCTTATGTTTCCCTTACATCACTTCCTTATGTTTCCCTTACATCACTTCCTTATGTTTCCCTTACATCACTTCCTTATGTTTCCATTACATCACTTCCTTATGTTCCCCTTACATCACTTCCGTATGTTCCCCTTACATCACTTCCTTATGTTTCCTTTACATCACTTCCTCATGTTTCCCTTACATCACTTCCTTATGTTTCCCTTACATCACTTCCTTATGTTTCCCTTACATCACTTCCTTATGTTTCCCTTACATCACTTCCTCATGTTTCCCTTACATCACTTCCTTATGTTTCCCTTACATCACTTCCTTATGTTTCCCTTACATCACTTCCTTATGTTTCCCTTACATCACTTCCTTATATTTCCCTTACATCACTTCCTTATGTTTCCCTTATATCACTTTCTCATGTTTCCCTTACATCACTTCCTTATGTTTCCCTTACATCACTTCCTTATGTTTCCCTTACATCACTTCCTTATGTTCCCCTTACATCACTTCCTTGTTTCCCTTACATCACTTCCTCATGTTCCCCTTACATCACTTCCTTATGTTTCCCTTACATCACTTCCTCATGTTCCCCTTACATCACTTCCTTATGTTTCCCTTACATCACTTCCTTATGTTCCATTTAGATTACTAACTTAGATCACTTTCTTTTGTTACCTTTATATCACGTTCTTATGTTCCTTTTAGCTTACTTTCTGCTGTTCCCCTTATATTACTTTCTCATGTCCTCTTTAGATAACTTTCTTATGTTTGTTCCCTTTAGATTACTTCTTATTTCCCATTTAGAACACTTTCGTATGTTCCATTTAGATCATTTTAATATGTTCCCTTTTATATCACTTCCTTATGTTCCCTTTACCTCGCTTTCTTATGTTACTTTTGGATAACTTCTAAATAGATCAACTTTCCCCAAATTCGTTGATGTCATCATTACTGAAGAAGCACAAGATGCTGATACACAGTTTTTACGAAACTACGAACGAACTTAAAACTACAACTTTTTTTTTGTTGTATTCATGTGAGCCCATGCCACGTGTATCCGGTCCACGAACTAACTTGTTGATATCTCCCTGAATAATGTCTGCAGGAAATCGTATGACACACTGGAGGATCCAAGGGGGGGGCGGTAGGGGCGATCGCCCCCCCTCCCACTCGGCCGACCCCCCCCCCATTGATATTTTAACCGATCTTTATATTATGTCGTTCTCCTGTTGGCCGATTGAGTGGGGGGGGGGCGAATATCTCTACTGCCCTTCCCACCTAAACCATTTGAGTAGGGGGGCGGTCCTACTTTTATGGAGAAATCATAGTTTGTGAACAAAATTAGTTGAATTGATATATACATTATCGCTTCTCTTCTGGCCGATACGGTGGGGTAAGGAGGTTGGCGATCGCATGTTCTGCCCCCCCCACTCTAGCCTTCTGAGTGGGGTGGGGGCGATCGCATGTACTGCCCTCCCCACTCTAGCCCTCTGAGTGGGGGGGGGGGGCGATGCATGTACTGCCCTCCTCACTCTAGCCCTCTGAGTGCGGGGGGGGGGCGATCGCATGTACTGCCCTCCCCACTCTAGCCCTCTGAGTGGGGGGGGGGGCGATCGCATGTACTTCCCTCCCCACTCTAGCCCTCTGAGTGGGGGGGGGGGGCGATCGCATGTACTGCCCTCCTCACTCTAGCCCTCTGAGGGGGGGGGGCGATCGCATGTACTGCCCTCCCCACTCTAGCCCTCTGAGTGGGGGGGGGGGCGATCGCATGTACTGCCCTCCCCACTCTAGCCCTCTGAGTGGGGGGGGGGCGATCGCATGTACTGCCCTCCCCACTCTAGCCCTCTGAGTGGGGGGGGCGGTCCTATTTTTATGGAGAAATCATAGTTGGTGATCAAAATTAGTTGAATATCTATATAGTATAAACTACGTATTGATATGTGAACCCTTTGTATATTATGTCGCACCACACTCTAAACTCTTATCTCAAATTTTATGATTAGTAAATATAAAATGAAAAAGGGTTGTACCAGGTAAGAGGGGCGATACATGCAATCGCCTCCCAACCCCCTTCTGGCAAACCAATAATTATTTTTTTGTATTATAGTTAAGAAATACAACAAAAAAAATCTGTCACTAATATAATTTATATATGCTATAAATAAAATTCTTATATCGAGTCGCCCCACCCCTATTCTTTAATGCAAAATGCAATCATTAGAAGAAATTATAAAATGGAGCGAGGATTAATCGTTTTCACTCTACCGCCCCTCCCCTTTCTAGACAGAATTTATGTAATTTCACATGAATTTATCATAATTTTTTAAAGAAAGACTTTGCATTGAAAAAGAATTCAAACGAAAACTTTTCAGTATAAGAGTCACGATTGAGATGAGTTCTAAACCCAGATAATGTTTCCCTAGTCGCCTTTTTCCAACCTTTACTCAATCTGATATTTTTCTAGTTAAATACATTTGGGACTATAACTCACAATTTATGCTTCAATTCTATTTAATATTATTTATCGAAAAAACTTTTTTTTTCGGTGGCGATCCTCAAAGCCTTAATCTAAATATGTATCTTTTCAAGGAACAAATCGGTTTTATTTGCAATGTATTAGGGGCCTATAAATTTATATTAGAATATTTTTCAACAGTATTCAAAAAGGCCTTTTTTAACAGAATGAATAATGAGCTTAAGGTCAGGAGAATGCGTTTCTTTAGTAAAGAATGCAAGAAAACGCATTTGGCGTTGGGGCGAAAGCCCCGAACTCCACTGATGCATAATAAGCTGTAGATCTCAGGAGAATGCGTTTCTGCAGTGAATTATGCAAGAAAACAATTATATATATAGACTGTACGCACGTTTATGCATAGGGTTAGGGTTTACTGGGCGTTAGGGTTAGGGTTTACTGGGCGTTAGGGTTAGGGTTTGGTTTGGAAAAAAAATCGCCCCCCCCTTCCAAAGTCCAGGATCCGCTAGTGGTATGACATGACATGACAATCTTCTCAACCACCCACTTCACAAACATTTGTTTTTCTTCTTTTCTTTATTGTATGTCTTTTATGCACGTCTGCTCTAGAAACTCTCAAAGACATTTACCAAAGGAAGCATACATACAATAGGTATATATATGCAAATGTGTATTGTTTGTTAGCTTTACATACAAACCTCTCTCTCTCTCGCTCTCTCTCTTTGAAATTCACAAATAATTAAACAATAATATGTGGGGGGTTTTATTGTCATTTCCCAGTTTTCCCAGCGCTGCCTATTCACTCAGAGGTTTTAAATTTTTTTGTTTTGTAATATGTGCTTGTTTTTGTTTTTTTTACTCTCACCAAATGTTTTTCTTCTCTCTCTCCCTCTTTTTCTAACTTCTTTGGTGTGTGGGGGGGAGGTCTCTCTCTCACTAATATTCTTGCTCTCTCTCTCTCTTTATTTCTCTATATTTCTCTTTCTTTCTCTATCTTTATCTCTCTCTCTCTATATATATATATATATATATATATATATACATGTATATATATTTCTCTGTCTCTCTCTATTTCTCTTTCCCCTTGCCCTAGTCACACGTGTGCACTTAATATATTCAATGCTTACCGACCATGTCCTTTGAAGTACTCACCAAAACATGTTACTCTCTATAAAGTGTACAAATAACAACTTACGCAGAGGCTACTTCGTCCAGTCCACTATATGTCTGCTATAAATGTGTATAATATCCATTCCTTGTGATCGTATGTTTGGTTCTTACTCCTGACAGGAGCATTCATTGTATTCCAGGTGTTGGCTAGCGGCCAGACGTTCACGTGTATTTGTTATTTACGTGTGCTTAATCAGTCAGGATCTGCTGCTCTCTAATTCAAACAGGCAAGTCAACAAGCTTTTAATTCTAGATTGTTCTAACTGGGCTTGTAAAACTTGAAATCTGGCAGCCGGCTTTTCGATTCAATTGTACTTTGCTTCGAACTCGTAGTTGGCATTTGTTCTTGTTTTTTTTGTTTTTTTGCTATACCTGGTTAAACAAAAAACAGATAGTTCGGTGAATACGTTATACACGTTATAATACACTTTACAATACGCTTTATAATACATGCTATAATACACATTGTAATGCATGTTATAATACAAATTATAATACATGCTATGATACAAATTATAATACTTGCTATAATACACATTTTTATACATGCTATAATAATAAACTTTATTCTGGCCTCTTTCGGTCGTAACGACTATGTTTCATCTCAAAGAAATAAGATTGAAAACCTGGGTATCAGCTATGTCCCCGATTTATAAATCACGTTCTTAGACCCGTCATAATTAAGTCTTATACACTAGAGTGGATGGCTATAACTTCTTTTAACAGGTGCTTGTATACAATATGGGAATCTTCATAAGAAATTACTTAGTTTGCTCTGATCTATATTTTAGTTATGATCTCATTGACCAAATTGTTTGGCAAAATGTTTTGCAAATTTTAAAAAAATGTCCCATACAATTCCTTTTCTAACATTTGATAAAAGAAATAAAAAAAATTACATGAAAAATATTTAAAATTCTCAAAACCATGTCATGGGGATGTCAATATAAGATTTTTAAACACACTGTTTAGAATCTTTGGAGGGGGGGGGGAATCTAATAAAATACTCAGAAAGACAAAAAAGAAAAAGGCTCATTTCCTACTTCCTCACTTTTTATTCGTGCTCCTTCTTCCCAGGTGCCACTTAAGTCTTAAGCATAGAACGGGTTGCCTGAACCAGCCAGGAAAGCATATGACTTAGCAGAAGTCTCACATTAACATCCAAGACTAAAGTGACAAATAGATACGCATATTACGTCATTATCTTCTGCTTAGAAAGAACGTTATGTTATTTCTAAGACCAGGAAATCAGTAAACAAATTTCTTCCAATTCCTTACAAGAAATGTGGAAGAACAACCTTAATCCCTGGATCTGTTTTTAATTTTCATTCTCCAGAAAACTTTCAGTGATATATTCTTTTTTTTTACTCTGGCTATCTCGTGCAGGCCTACCATTAGCTTGAGTCTGAACTGGACACATCTAGAGGCGTCAGGGTCCAACACTTTTTCTACTGCTGGGTGACTTACCAGCAGACTGAGGAAGATGGCGGGAACTGTGAGTGATGGTAATCCGATTACCGTGTAATGAATCTGTTTGGGTGATTGGTGTCAGATTGTGTGACCTCAAGGTAAAAAGATGGCGTCGTGTGTCATGGTGCCAGATTAAAACTGCTGGAGTTATCACGTCAGGCAAAAACAGCCGCGTCACAAGTCGAGCTATGGATGTTACAATCACTTAAACATGTCGTCTGCTGATTTAGATGATGCAACCACCTGAACGTGTCTAAAGCTTTGGATGTTACAACCACCTGAACGTGTCTTAAGCTTTGGATGTTACAACCACCTGAATGTTTCTAAAGCTTTGGATGATACAACCACCTGAACGTGTCTTAAGCTTTGGATGATACAACCACCTGAACGTGTTTAAAGCTTTGGATGATACAACCACCTGAACATTTCTAAAGCTTTGGATATTGCAACCACCTGAACATTTTATTTTCTAAAGCTTTGGATGTTACAACCACCTGAACGTGTCTTAAGCTTTGGATGATACAACCACCTGAACGTGTAGTCCAGTACCACCATAAAGAGAGAAATACAATAACAGTCGACACGTAGGAAACATGTTACCGTGTCGTGTTGACCAAACATTAACATACAAGTCAATTAGTCAACGGTGTAAAGTTAAAGTGGTTAGTGCACGGCATGTTAGGACAAGATTTAAACAGCTAGATAGACGTCAGTTTACAAGTTAAACAGCAAGATAGACGTCAGTTTGCAAGTTAAACAGCAAGATAGACGTCAGTTTACAAGTTAAACAGCTAGGCAGACGTCATTTTACAAGGTAAACAGCTGGAGACATAAATGTTAATTTGTTCCCTCTACATAATGTCGCCGTGTGACCCAACAGACAAGATGTTGATTTGTTCCCTCATGTCTACATAATGTCGCCGTGTGACCCAACAGACAAGATGTTGATTTGTTCCCTCATGTCTACATAATGTCGCCGTGTGACCCAACAGACAAGATGTTGATTTGTTCCCTCATGTCTACATAATGTCGCCGTGTGACCCAACAGACAAGATGTTGATTTGTTCCCTCATGTCTACATAATGTCGCCGTATGACCCAAGAGACAAAATGTTGATTTGTTCCCTCATGTCTACATAATGTCGCCGTATGACCCAAGAGACAAGATGTTGATTTGTTCTGATTGTCGATAAACGTTTTGTTTCAATACACGCCCTTGGAATTTACTTCTAGCAGGAACATGTCAATGTAAGTGTACAATCAGAGGTCATGTTCGAGACTTTAAGTCGATCTTTTATTTACTAACAGCTCATTGAGTGCAGCTCTAGTTTGGGCTAAACATACTATAGAGTCTCATTGAGTGCAGCTCTAGTTTGGGCTAAACATACTATAGAGTCTCATTGAGTGCAGCTCTAGTTTGGGCTAAACATACTATAGAGTCTCATTGAGTGCAGCTCTAGTTTGGGCTAAACATACTATAGAGTCTCATTGAGTGCAGCTCTAGTTTGGGCTAAACATACTATAGAGTCTCATTGAGTGCAGCTCTAGTTTGGGCTAAACATACTATAGAGTCTCATTGAGTGCAGCTCTAGTTTGGGCTAAACATACTATAGAGTCTCATTGAGTGCAGCTCTAGTTTGGGCTAAACATACTATAGAGTCTCATTGAGTGCAGCTCTAGTTTGGGCTAAACATACTATAGAGTCTCATTGAGTGCAGCTCTAGTTTGGGCTAAACATACTATAGAGTCTCATTGAGTGCAGCTCTAGTTTGGGCTAAACATACTATAGAGTCTCATTGAGTGCAGCTCTAGTTTGGGCTAAACATACTATAGAGTCTCATTGAGTGCAGCTCTAGTTTGGGCTAAACATACTATAGAGTCTCATTGGGTGCAGCTCTAGTTTGGGCTAAACATACTATAGAGTCTCATTAGGCTAAAACCTACATTGAAACTAAAGAGATCTTCAAGGAAAAAAGGGGAGAATAATTACGAAGCTTATGAAACACTGAACTATACATCAAAGCTATTACCCCATCTGCTCGGACTGGACTCCTGCCTTGCACTTTAAACATATCTAATATACAAAGCAGAAAGTAAGGCATATGAATGTATGTATGTCTCGAATAAAAATCAAAACTGTTTGACCAATCTAGATGAAGCTTGGCATAAAAAATCCTTCGATCATGGCGAAGACCCTATTGTATGTTTAATATCCCTTCCGCCACCGAAGGGCCCTAAAGATAGGCGTTATTGTATCTCTATTTAAAAACGAAACTTTTTAACAAATCGGGTAAACCCGTTTCCGTAGTAATTGATATTGAATATAAATGTGTCGGCTGAGCAGATAAACTCATTGTCATACTCTTTTTATTTTCGTGGCAAAATTTGTAAAAATGTGAAGGGAACATTCTCAAAGTTTGACCTAGATCTAAATCTAAATTCAATCCAGTAGATGAGTAATACCCAAACTAAAGCCCGCAGGCCGCGGGTCATATCCGACTAGTTTCAAAATATAGCTTAAAACACAGTCTGATGTAGAACTAGATTTTTTTTTCAGGAAAGTTACAACGGTATAGTCTAAGTTTCTAAAGAAAAATGATGAGAAAAAAATTATATTTATGAAATGATTTTGATTTTCACAAGCTTGCATATTCATGTTTTCATTAAATTTTATGCGCGATCAAAGGTCAAGATGTTGGAATATATTTATAGATCTACTTTAAATTGCCAGACATGTGTTCACAGAATTTCAGAACAGTTTACGTTGGTTCAAAACATACAAAGAAAAAGTTTACATATTCTATGAACGGCCATAAATAGACTCTGCAAATGTTCATAACACTTATAATAAACTTAGATTTAGACGATCTATCGATTACGACAAGGAGTTTGATTGACAATATTGATTTTAACTGTGAACTACTTGACTTCTATCGATCACAAGAGGATGCCTAGTAATTAACATGTCATTGAAAGAGCATTGCTAGAAAGAGAGAGATCATCCCATTTTACAATATCTGCTTTCAACATATCCATTTCTAATCGGAAAAGTTGTGTAGGTATTGTCAAGTCCATTTCCTACTTCCTATACTGCTGCAAAAGTTGTGTAGATATTGTCTAGTCCATTTCCTACTTCCTATACTGCTACAAAAGTTGTGTAGATATTGTCTAGTCCATTTCCTACTTCCTATACTGCTACAAAAGTTGTGTAGGTATTGTCAAGTCCATTTCCTACTTCCTATACTGCTGCAAAAGTTGTGTAGATATTGTCTAGTCCATTTCCTACTTCCTATACTGCTACAAAAGTTGTGTAGATATTGTCTAGTCCATTTCCTACTTCCTATACTGCTACAAAAGTTGTGTAGATATTGTCTAGTCCATTTCCTACTTCCTATACTACTACAATGGCACTGTACGTTTCTAACAATAGATATATATATATATATAAAGATAATTATCGCTGCTATTTCTATTTTTCTTTCGTTTTCGCTAAAGTACATTTTTAATACATTTTGCAACTGGTTTAGTTCTTATAATTAATAGAAAGTTTATTATAAGAAATTTCTATCAATCAAATAAGAACATAAAAGTAAAATGTTATTTTAACCTTGGTTAGGCCAAAAATAGAATATGCATCCTCTGTTTGGGACCCCTCAACTCAAGAAAACATTAAAAAACGAATATTCACATTTAGCACTTTTAGTAAAATCACTAAATTTAGAAAGCCTTCAGGAGAGAAGGCTTAAAAAGTAAAGTAGCAATTATACATAAAATACTGAAACATAATCTTCAAATACAAAAACAAAACCTAATAAAATACTCAGAGAGACAGAAAGATAAAGGCTCATTCCTTGTTCCATATGCTAAGACAAATTGCACAAATGCTCCAAAATCCCTAGTGCTATTAGAGCATGGAATGGGTTGCCTGAGCCGGCCAGGAAAACCTGTGACTTTAGGTCATTAGTTAACATGTATGACTACATGCATGACGCGTAGGACGTAATCATCTTCTTTTTTTAAGTAACGTCTGTATTTTATAAGATAAGATAAGTTGCGTTTTATTAGTTTATCGTGCTTGCTGCTTGAAAATGACAACATAGTAATAAATGTAAAAAACAAAACTTGAAGCCAGTCTGGAAAATAAAAAAAGTCATTCCACATTGATATCATTTAGTTTCAAACAAAACTCACTTATTTAGAAGCACCAACCTTCTTATTTTCATAAATATTGAATTGATTTAACATCTTAGTTGTTCTTTACTATGGATTTAAACGTTATACCATTCTCCTAACCAACTAGTGGGGTTCAGAGAAACAATCTTAGAACCCTTCTCTTTACCAACTAGTGGGGTATAGAGAAACAATCTTAGAACCCTTCTCTTTACCAACTACTGGGTTCAGAGAAACAATCTTAGAACCCTTCTCATTACCAACTAGTGGGTTTCAGAGAAACAATCTTAGACCTAAACTGCGAACTGATTTCACTATGATTGACGCACATACAGCAGATCTTTCTGTACGATGATCTTGTTCGGGCTTCTCGACAAAATAAGAGCAGCTTTGCGGTAATAATATTTGCATTTTCAGGTGACACTCCACCAGGGCATGTTTCACAAGCTCAACTCTTCAGCTTCCGAAGCATGTGTTGTCTATATCTGTTCTTTCTCTTTGGAGAACTGGTCCATTCACTAGTCTCCATTGTTTGTTGTCTATTTCTGTTCTTTCTCTTTGGAGAACTGGTCCATTCACTAGTCTCTATTGTTTGTTGTCTATTTCTGTTCTTTCTCTTTGGAGAACTGGTCCATTCACTAGTCTCCATTGTTTGTTGTCTCTTCCGGATAGAAAGCAATTTTCGACTGATTAGTTTTATAAATGTCATAATTATGTCTGTCGATAATGTACATATCAGCATTGACACATTAATTTGTTCTGTTCATAGGTCTATCAATACATCTGGCCGATGTCATCTTTATTCATTCTACAGTTATGTATTTATTCTGAAAATAAAACTGTTAGGTATCTTAAAATGTTAATGTACATAAATTTCTTAACGGCTCAAGAGAGACCACTCCCGTAATGGTTTTAAAAAAATCATCAGTCCTGGAGAAATTTGAAAGATAGAGATGTCTTGAGTTAAGTAACTTCAATATGTCTAGAGTTAAGTAACTTGTGTTTAATAATTCCAGGGAAGTGATGATGTCAAGATGACATGATTCTTATATCTTTCAGTTAGTGCAAGTCAGGTGAACAGAGTATTGACTGACATATTAATAGTAAATTAACGCCGCAGGTAAGGAAAGTAGAATAGAACTATGGATGACTTCTTGAGATAGTCAACAAACAGACCGGAAGTAGAACAGAACTATGGATGACATCTTGAGATAGTCAACAAACAGACCGGAAGTAGAACAGAACTATAGATGACTTCTTGAGATAGTCAACAAACAGACCGGAAGTAGAACAGAACTATGGATGACTTCTTGAGATAGTCAACAAACAGACCGGAAGTAGAACAGAACTATGGATGACTTATTGAGATAGTCAACAAACAGACCGGAAGTAGAACAGAACTATGGATGACTTCTTGAGATAGTCAACAAACAGACCGGAAGTAGAACAGAACTATGGATGACTTCTTGAGATAGTCAACAAACAGACCGGAAGTAGAACAGAACTATGGATGACTTCTTGAGATAGTCAACAAACAGACCGGAAGTAGGGGGAAGTAGTAAGGGGACAGTGTGACATGAACAGCAAGTATTTTAAAAATTAAACGAATTTTCAGTCTTACACTGGCAGCCATATACTCGCAGGCATACACTCGCAGCCATACACTGGCAGTCATACACTGGCAGTCATACACTGGCAGCCATACACTGGCAGTCATACACTGGCAGTCATACACTGGCAGCCATACACTGGCAGTCATACACTGGCAGAGATACACTGGCAGTCACAATTGCAGTCATACACTGGCAGTCATACACTGGCAGTCATACACTGGCAGTCACACTTGCAGTCATACACTGACATTGAGTTGTAAAGAACGCTTACAATTTCTTGTTTCAATAGTCTGAACCAGTAATGTAGCTCCAAGTCACT
The DNA here is from genome assembly GCA_036873155.1 of Biomphalaria sudanica. Taxonomy (NCBI): domain Eukaryota; kingdom Metazoa; phylum Mollusca; class Gastropoda; family Planorbidae; genus Biomphalaria; species Biomphalaria sudanica. The sequence goes on from JAZGLO010006698.1 coordinate 3,403,269, forward strand.
TCTACAAGATAAGCTTCTCTCGTGTTTGGTCTATTGACAATGCTCTCTTTGATTAGATCTCTGGAAATTAACATAGCTAATAACAAGACTGACAAGTCCATTAACCGGTGATATCTTGTTTATGTTCTCATAATGTTTGCTCTACAATCATGGGCAAGAGTATCAACAAATTATGCAGGATCATGCTATTGATTTCCAGTCGATTGGTTGTGATTAGTAGAGAAAGACATAGTTTCCATGAAACGTAGCAATGACGAGAGACTTGCTGGAGTGTATATGTGACTTAAGAATAAGATGGAAGGAAATCATTAAAGATCAGAAATGAATGAATGAGAGAATGAATGAGAGAATGAATGAGAGAATGAATGAGAGAATGAATGAGAGAATGAATGAACTAATTAATTCATGAAGTTCAGTAAAGAAAAAAGAAAAACTCATTTTTCAAATCACGTGACACTCCCTATTAGAATCATTATGCGCTGAGTTTGAAGTCAAATTGTTCAAGGATTGGCGAAGGTCATCAAAATACGAAAGGCTTTTGACAATCCAACAAGTTACAAATGTTAAACGTATCAAATGTTAAACGTATCAAATGTTAAACGTATCAAATGTTAAACGTATCAAATGTTAAACGTATCAAATGTTAAACGTATCAAATGTTAAACGTATCAAATGTTAGTATCAAATGTTAAACGTATCAAATGTTAAACGTATCAAATGTTAAACGTATCAAATGTTAAACGTATCAATTATTAAACGTATCAAATGTTAACTATATTGTACATAAAATGTGCAAGGTTTAACAATGGTTTATCAAGAGGTAATTTTAATTGTTAAAAGTTAAAAATGTAAATACTGGCGATAACAATGTGAGTCTAGATGTTCTTTCCAGGGTGTCATTACGGCAGACATTGTATTGAAATGTTTACAGCAGAATTCACTCGCTTGCCTGATGATCTATCTCTGTCTAACTGGCACGACAAGATAGCCAGATTTAAATTCTTCTCCTAGACTCGGTGGTCAGATTGAGTTGGAATGTTCGCAGTTGATAGAGTGAACTTTAACCTTGAATTCATTCATCTCGAAGTGAATAACACAAAAATACTTCATTGGTATCTTTGTATTCACTATTAATTCATTGTTTCACACTGCACCGGTCTAGCGCTGTTGACGGCCGTTGTCTTGTAGCCCCAAACAGCTGGTACACAACTAAACCGCTGTAGGCGTAATGTATTTTAACTTATAAAACTTGAAATAACTTTGCTTAATCTCTATGTGAACAAACCGAATAACTTTTATTACAATAAAGACAATTTCAATTTGAGATGGAATTGAGATGCTACAGAAGGATCCTAGGTATCAAATTCAAAGACCGCATCACAAACCAAGAGATAAGAGACAAAGATACTTCAGCGATTGGACCCCATGAAGACCAGCTCACTATCGTAAAAAAAAAACGCAAGCTAAAAACCTATGTCCGTATCACAAGATCTTCGCGACTCGCTAAGACCTTCCTTCAAGGAACAGTACCAGGAAAAAGAAGAAGAGGCAGACAGTGAAAGCGATGGGAGGACAATATAAAAGAATGGACGGGCCTGCCATTGAATGAGGTTCTAACTAAGTCAAAGGACAGAGAGGAATGAAGAAGGACAGTCGACGAATCTTGCGTGGTGGCCCAACGGTCCAACCGACTAAGGGATAGCAGGAGCAGGAGATTTTATTAGCAATATACAGTAGAACGTCGTTTATCCGAACGTTTATTATCCGGAGCGTCAAATATCCGGACCAGTTTTTTTTTTTTTTTTTTTATCAACCACATGTACTGTGATGCACATATACTGTATGAATACGAAAAATAAGTGATTATTTTCCATAATAAAGGTAAAATTGCGACATTTGTCACCTATTTTGCTCGTTCTTCACGCACGTGTCCCGCATGTGATGATTTTCAATATTCGTATAGTGTCCGGTTGCATATACTGCATGGATCGCTTCGGTTTTCGGTTATCCGAACAATCGCGTATCCGAACGGTGTCCGGTCCCAATTGAGTCGGATAAACGACGTTCTACTGTAAACTTGTATTTAAAACACAAATTTAACACAATACAAAAACACGTCTTTACACTCTGGCATCCAGGACTGGTTTCGCGTACCCAAGACAGAACCGCTTATCTTGCATCATTTACACTGAATAGCCACCAACCAATCATTAACTTCTTTACACACACACACTCCATAACATCTAGTCAATAGAAAAGGCATTTCTACAAAAAAAAATTAAAAAAAAAAATTAGAGGATGCAGCTTTTTTCGAACTTAGTTGACTAATTAAATTACTTTTTCATTTGCTTAAAAATGTTTGATATTGAAAAATGTGACAGACAGACAGTTAGCACAAAAACAATAGCGTCATTTTTCTACATGCCCGCTTAAAATTACGAATCAAAGATTTTTTTAAAAATACAAAATAGTTATTATTATTATTATTATTATTATTATTTTATATAACGCTACTTTCATGCTTATAGCATGCTCAGAGCGCTTTGGTCCAATCTCATTTGTGGACCAGTGAGGGGGGGGGGAGGGGGTATCTAGGAGTTTGTTTTCCGTGCTGCCTATAGGCGCTCAGTAAACGCAACTCTGCCCGAGTCGGGTGTCGAACCTCGAGCCCCCTTCTAGGTAGCCAAGACATGCCAAGTTCAAGCGCACTTAGCCTCTCGACCACACTTCCCACCAATAGTTTAAATACCAATCAAGGGGTATGTGACTAGAAAATATTCCATTCTTTACAAATATGTAAATTCTATCACATTTTTTTCTAAAGCCCTCAAGGGTTATGACAACCACCGATGACTTAGGAAAGGCCAGGCAGTAAAATATAAAGGCTGGTGACATGAATTATCGATTAGTCCGTTATTTATTTTGAAGAACGTCGTTTTGTGGTTGGTCGATGAATAGAGTTGTAACCACAAGAAACAACTTTACAGCTAGTTTACACAAGTTTAAGCTGATATAAAAACAAAGTTACGTCTGCAAAAACAAATTTCGCAAATTAATTATTTCGTGAGGGTGTTTTAAAGGAATGTGGAGAAATATGAATTATTTTTTGTTATGTAGTTCACGATTATTCATTCAATACAATAGATGTTTTTTATATGTGAGGCTATGCCGGCATTAGGGGATGAGACTGCAAGTTTCTTCTTATTCAAGTGCTTCTTCTTCCCTAATGCCATTAGAGCATGGAACGGGTTGCCTGTATCAGCCAGAAGAACCATGATTTAGCAGTGTTTAAATCTCTACTTAATATTCACGAATGACATGCGAAGGAAGTAATTATCGTCTGCCTAGTAGGAACGTCTGTCATTTATAAGACTAATAAGAAGAATATTGTAAACAATAAGAACTAATCAATCTTCCTATATATGGGCTTCGAAGTTAAGCTTCTTTTAAAGACTAGGTCCGTATTCAGTTAAACTCTTGATAGACTGCATAACAACCAATCCATTTTACTTGCCCAAAATGATTTCGGTAATTTTAAAGATGATTAAACTCATGGAATCATGTATAGCTCTCAAAATCTTATAAGAAATCAAAGTATGCTAGATAAAATTGAAAAAAATCGTTCGTTTATGCACTGTTCACTATTTCACTAGTCAATATTTCACTACGATCTACTTTTAATATAGTAAGACATATTTCTACCATCATTGGACGTTTAGGTATATATTGATTACTCCTATTACTAGCGTTACTACGACTTAGAGCGTGGAGAGAAAGAGTAGAATGAAAAGAGATGTACGCCCGTCCATTACTGCCCAGAATTACCTGGATCAAACAGGTGTACACGTTTCGTTGGCGACACCAAAAGGGGAAAAGCCGCTATTAGTTTTTTTGTGGTCTGTCAGTCCGTCCATCCATCTGTCACGTTTAAATCTCAAAAACTAGAAAATCTATTGAAAATCCTATTTTATTATATTTTGCAGCTTGAAATGTTTTTGCGCAAAGGGTACTTTTTATTTTCTGAAAGTTTTGTTTACAAATTAAAATTTTGATACCTTTTCTTTATACACCATTTTTGAAAGTATTTAAATATTTTTCAATGTTGTCCTGTTATGTACCTAATGGATAGAGTAGCATTGTATTTGAGATTAAATAGCAATGGCAATAGACTTCTTAGAAATGATAAGTGAAGCTACAAACCAACGGCTGAGTCATCAACAATTAGCAGCAGCATTTAAAATAATGTTTTCAACGTCTTGACGTACTTGCGATCTGGAATCCATTAAAAGTTCTCTACCACGATTCTATTGTCGAATCATTTTGTTATTTGGCATTGTTTCAATCTATGCAAAAAAATACAACAAAACTTCAGTTTAACAGCTGTATAAATATTGACAAGAAACTACATTAAGTGTATCCTAGCCTTTTAATTCAATGTGTATTTTCTCACTTGATAGATGATTTTCAAAAGTTTTATGTTTTGGATTTCTTGTGTCTAATGTATTTCTTTGTCATTTCTTGTTTACGTTTTGCCCTATCGATGTGTTTCTCTGGGACGTTCCTTAAATGTCACACTAACCCCTAACCCCTAACCCTAACCCCTAACCCTAACCCCTAACCTTAACCAATACACTTTCTTCTCTTTTTATAAACAGCACATGACGGTGAAATCTTGAAATTATAAGTGCAGAAATAGGGAAAGTTTTTTCTAAAAAAGCTTTTTTTTTGTGTGTACATTTTAAATTTATGTTTATAAGTATTTTGTCAAATGGTAAGTAATGCTTTTTACTGCGTAGCGTCAAGCAGAATATGGTTATTTGTAAGTCCTGCAAGCGTACGCCCATAATGGAGCAAAAGCACTTTAGATGGAAGCTTTCGAGCCTTAGATGCTTCCTATAGAGCAGCCAGGTCTCAGAGCCATGCCAAAGTGTGGGGATTTAAAGGTAATGTTTTTTTCTTGGAAGTCGAAGAGACCTATTCCGACATATATAACAAGAAAAAAAAATATAAGACAGACAAAGTACAAACGGTCGCTAATTGTAGCTTAGAGAGGAGATCTAATACAAAGTGTAAACATCTGCGAACAGCATTAAACATCCATGGGTCAATAGAACTAAGAACATTGTGTTCTCACATAAGCCGTGGTAACGAGAGATTTGTCGAGATTTCAACTCTCTCAACCACTCCTTGAGAACACACAACACCCACGTGATCTAACATGCCACGTGACCATGCCCAGCCTTATTGTCTTAGATTTCACGTGAAAAGATCTTCACGTGAACTATTTGTAAACCACTATGCTGGAATGGTGCCCTACGATTGGAATATTGTAGTCCGTGTTTGAATGTTTGACTTAGATTATTATATAACTTACTGAAGAAACTCTTAAACGGGCAACTACAGAGTCAAAGGGTTTTATTTGTTATTATTATTACTGCGATCAACATTTAATTTTTTATGTCACCGGCGTGGTTTTCAGACACCATAATGTCAATGGGGTTGTTTTGGATGTAGACGTGGTGACATTGGGTTCATATTATAAACGTCTTCTATTGTAGGCGTTGTCAGGAGGAATACTTCATACGTTCATACATCTCTCGTAAATAAGGAAATAACTTCTTATGTAACAGACACTAATATTAAGTTGTGAATAACACAACATTAAAATGGGGTATCTACTCTATGGCACCAACTTTGAGGTGGTAACATTTTACCTGTGGTCTCTATTGTTGGTCTTATTAGGTTCATTCTCTTTAGTTCTAGCCTTGGCAACGTGATACACTCAGCTTGACCGCCATTTGCCCTTCACAATCTTATTGTACCGTTTCAAAAATTTTTGGATCTGGTTATGTTCATACGTGAAAGAAATTTAATCATGCTGGGGAAGCTACAAATATATATTTCGAAATACTTTTATATTACATATACCTCAAGGCATTGTCTACCGAACAGTGTTTAACCACTAGGACTTTGTTAGCTCATCAAGTTCTTCACCAAATGAATTTCAGTTTATTTATATGTTTCAATTGTTAGACTTGTATGAAGTGAATTCTATTTTTGAAAAAAAAAAAAGAATTTCAACGTACAAGCCACAAAACGACGCACAGATTGATGTGACCTATTTGAATTTCGGAATGTTTAGGACGCCCTTGAGTCCAACCAACTCTAATGGGTACCTGTCTCGATTAGTCGTTGTGCTGGCCACATGATTCCCTGGTTAACCGTCAGCTATAGAAACAGATGAGCTTTACATCATGTGTCCTATAGATCACAAAGTCTGAACTTTGTCTTCCTCCCATAGCATGAGTTCTGTGTTTCCTATTTGTTCGTCTTCCATGCTTCAAACTTCGTTTCATTCCCAGAGCTTCTGGCCAGTGAGTCTCTGACCTAGAGATCCACCAGCGCTATAAAGCTTATGTCATTAGGCTTCATGCTTCATAAGCTGATGGTGTGATGGACTTTTAAAAACCTAGCCGTTAATGGCATGACCGGACACCAAAACTGACCGGAATATAACTAACTTGTACACTCCCAAAGACCTCTGGGAAATCTCTCACTGTTTGGAGAGAAAGGGAGGGGGCGAGAAACGTAATTACAAGTAATGAAAATGTTTTAACTACAAATAGACGGAGAGAGGGGAGAGGGAAGAGAGTGAATGGCCGATGGGATAGCACAGGAAGTAAACTAATTGAGTTATGGAGCCACGAATTAGAATAAACACGTGGGCAGGGTCATTACGTCAATGGGGAACTGTATTTTTGTTTAACGCTCTAAAAAATGTCTTGGTCAAATATGATCTAAATATATTGTAGCCATCAGGCTCGGACTTTGGAATAATGAAGCCCCGTGCAAATCGGCCAAGGAGGCCCCCCATTATACGAATTTATTCGATGTTATGCAGTGTGTGTTGCTATGGTAAAGGTGAGAAGAAGTTGGTGGCTATGTGGTGTGAATGATGCAAGATGAACGGTATTGTCGTAAGCTGTCTTGGGTTGGCCAGACGACTCCTGAATGCCCGTGACAAAACGTAATGAGTTAGATACAAAATACTATTTTACATTATTACATTTATTTCATGTCCTCTCAAGAGACATTTGTCTAGATTGTAATACAAAGTCTATTTCGTTTCGTTCACTAAGAAGTTATACACGTTATTTAAGCCGAGAGCGGTGGGGAGTTGTCTACCAGCAGTTTGTGCTTCAAGTCAACAACCGTCAACAGCTGGTCCCATTAGAATTCCGTTCTTTGCAACTAATGGACATATCAAAGCATGGGTGAGAAATGTCCAACATTCTGAGCTACAGCATTATTTATACTATGATCATGTTTAGTCAACCAATATACAAGCATGTTCAAATTTGACTTTTAACTTCTAAAGTGTAAAATGTCAAATATGTTTCATTTCAGTGTTATTTCACTTTGTAGTTACAAACTCCGACACAGTACTTGGTGTTTAGCCAGAGTTCTTTGTGTTCAAGTCCAGAGTGCTTTGTGTTCAAGTCCAGAGTGCTTTGTGTTCAAGTCCAGAGTGCTTTGTGTTCAAGTCCAGAGTGCTTTGTGTTCAAGTCCAGAGTGTTTTGTGTTCAAGTCCAGAGTGTTTTGTGTTCAAGTCCAGAGTGCTTTGTGTTCAAGTGCAGAGTATTCTGAAATTCAGAACGGAAAATGCCATCTTTGTTTTATTCTATTTGTTACTTTTAAAAACATGGAGTTTGTAGAAATGGATGGATTATTACAGGATAGTGTGATTTAGAATTTAAGCTTAACAAGTCTATTTCATGCAGCAGACACATAGTTTGATTAATAAGGATACCCCTCCGTATTGCAAATATCGACACAAGAGGTTTTTGAGTCAACCAATCACTTATCATCTTATCTTATCTTATATAATACAGACGTTACTTCAAAAAAGAAGATGATTACGTCCTACGCGTCATGCATTTAGTCATGCATATTAACCAATGACTTAAATTCTGCTAAGTCACTGGTTTTCCTGGCTAGCTCAGGCAACCCATTCCATACTCTAATAGCACTAGGGAAGAAGGAGTATTTGTACAAATTTGTCCTAGCATATGGGACGAGGAATGTGCCTTTATCTTTGTGTCTTTCAGAGTATTTTTTTAAATTTTGTTTTTGTATTTGAAGATTATGGTTCAGTGTTTTATGTATAATTGCTACTTTACTTTTGAGCCTTCTGTCCTGAAGGCTTTCTAAATTTAAAGATTTTACTATAGGTGTTACTCTAGTCAAATGTGAATATTCATTTGTTATGAATCTCACTGCTCTATTTTGTGTCTGTTCCAGTTTCTTACTGTTTTCTTGAGTTGAGGGGTCCCAAACGGAGGATGCATATTCTATTATTGGCCTATCCAAGGTTAAATAACATTTTAGTTTTATGTTCTTATTTGATTTATAGAAATTTCTTTTAATAAACCCTAATGCTTTGTTGGATTTTTTTATAGTTTCATCAATATGTGGATTCCATGACAGTTTTTCATTTATTATAACACCTAGGTATTTTGCGTTTTTAGTCTGTGTTACTGGTTTGCCATGAATAAGATAAGTGGAATTAATTTGTTTTAGTTTTTTTGTTACTCTTAACAACTGACATTTTTCTGGGTGAAAAGACATGCTCCAATTTGATTCCCATTTCTGTAATTCATCTAATTCTCTTTGTTAAATATCTGTGTCTTGCGTTGTTTTTATTGTTCTATATATTATGCAATCGTCTGCAAATAATCTGACTTTTGTTCCTGAATTAATGCAATTTGGTAAATCATTTATGTAAATTAAAAATAGTAGTGGACCCAAGACTGTTCCTTGAGGTACACCTGAGTTTACTGTTATCGGTGTTGATTTAGAGCCATTTATTATTACAGTTTGTTCTCTCCCATTCAGAAAATCTCTAATCCACTGATGCAGTGGACCATTAATGCCAAAATATTTTAATTTTTTAAGCAAACTATGGTGGTGAACTTTGTCAAAAGCCTTAGAAAAATCTAGTAAGATAGCATCTATTTGTTCACTATTATCTAAACCTTTAAAAAAAATCATCAATTAGCCCTATTAGTTGTGTTTCACATGATCTATATTTCCTAAAGCCATGTTGGTATGGTGTGAGGACATTTTGTTTGTCTAAGTGGTTTATGATGCTGCTACATATTATGTGTTCTAGGATTTTACATGTGATGCTGGTAAGTGATACTTGTCTGTAGTTTCCTGGGTCAGATTTTTCTCCTTTTTTAAAAAAGGGGGTGACATTAGCTTCTTTCCAGTCCTTTGGTACTCTGCCCTGGTTAAGTGAAGCCTGAAAGAGTATTTTGAACATTGGGGCTAGCTCATTGCTTAGTTCTTTGAGTAATCTAGCTGGAATACCATCAGGTCCAGACGCTTTATTTGGTTTGGTGTTGGCTAATAGTTTTTGAATTCCATTTTCTTGTACTACTATATCTTCTATGTTGTCTACTTGGTTCAAATTCAGTAATATGTCTTTGTCTCCTGGGGCTGAGAATGCTGATGCAAAGTATTTGTTTAGGGTGTTTGCTTTAGTTTCATTATCATTATGTATTATGTTATGTTCATCTTTTAATGGCGCTATGCCTGTTGTTTCCATTTTCTTAGACTTAATGTATGGCCATAGGCTTTTGTTGTTATCTTTAGATATTACATTGTTTATGTATTCACTCTGCAGCTGTCTGCTTACTTTTTGGGTTAAGTGTTTAATTTTTATATACTTTTTGTAAACTCTTTCTGCCTTAGTTTCTTTAAATTTTCTATATAGGTTTTCCTTCTGTTTACAAAGCTGCTTTAATCTATTATTAAACCAGCATTTATTTATTTTGTTTCATGTGTATTTTACTGGGATAGGTCTTTTTTGACTGATAATATTCTAAGATAATAGATCTGAGTGTACGTGATGTATTCTAAGAGAATATTTTTTTCCCCACAAGCAAGTTAAATAGTAGTTTATGTATTGTCTAACATCTAGGCCTATACCGTAGGAATATAGATCACAAATGTAAAAATAAGTGTATATATGGGACTTATTCTCTAGCTTCTTTTTTTTTTTGAGTTAGTGAGAGAAGTCTTAATAAAAATTACTTGAAGGGGAGTGCGCTATTCAGGAACAAGTGTCCTCGTCAGTCACCCAATAAAAAAATCTCTCAAATGCCAGCATCTCGGATATGCTATGCAAGTGTGTCTGTGTGTGTGTCTGTGTGTGTGTCTGTGTGGATGTGTGTGTGTGTGGACTGTGGACAATGCCAGAAGACAAAACCACTTAATCACAGGATAGCAGCAGAGATAAGAGCAACCACCCACATCCCGTTGTTTGGTTTTCAAAAGAGTTCAGGCCTCTGGCACTTACGTCACTAGCAGATCGTCTGCGTCACTAGTGCTGTCGTGATGTCACTAGTGGCATATCAAGTTCTGGCTCAACTAACAAAGACTTTCGTTTTGGACGTGAAGTACGAGACTGAATGGTGGAGCTCGGTCCAGTTTATGAGGTGAACTTCTGGTTCGTCTGGTCAGAGCAGTGGAATTAGTGCTTTATCAAATTAGTTGCAATGTTGAGATTCAAGTATAATTCAAGGTTGTTCTTTAATTTTGGTTGGTCGGCTTAGCTTTCCTATTGCAGTTTAAATTAGATTTTGTTAAAGGCCTATAATAGTAATAGTTTTTATTTAGTTTTGTTATTTAAAAAAAAAAAAAACATCCTCTGGATCAAGATTTAAACATTTGACCAACTTACAGAGGAGATTAAAGACACTGATCACAAAGTCAGACACAGGAACTCTTTTGTAGCCTTAGCAATGAAATCATTGAATCCAACTTTCTGATGTCAACTTGAAGAGAAACTGCGATACTAATGAGTTAGAGTTACGTTCATTTTAAGGTCAGTATTGGATTGGTTGTTTAGGTTTAGCATAAGGGCAAGAAGTGGAGTAATCTTTATGTCTGAACGTGTTAGTATTTAGATTCAAGACAAACAACACATTTCTAGACTTACTCAGTTTGTTATCTATTTGTCTGCTCCCCCCTCCACCCCCCACCCCCAACAAAAAAAAAACATTCACATTTACTAGACCATCGTTGGACCACTAGACCATCGTTGGACCACTAGACCATCGTTGGACCACTAGACCATCGTTGGACCACTAGACCATCGTTGGACCACAAGACCATCGTTGGACCACAAGACCATCGTTGGACCACTAGACCATCGTTGGACCACTAGACCATCGTTGGACCACTAGACCATCGTTGGACCACTAGACCATCGTTGGACCACTAGACCATCGTTGGACCACTAGACCAAAAAAGAGACAAGAAAAGTTGTCTAATCGCTTGACTCTACCAATAACTGTATTTTTATTTCCTTTTGTTTAATGAAACATTTTGTACATGACGTATATAGGACTGAAAGAAAACATGTTCGCGTGGCTTGCCTTTCATTGAAGTGTTTTGAAATAGCTAGCAACCTAAGCTCAGTACAATAGACTGCATAGGACACATGGGCGAAACAAATCTTTGAATGACTTGAAGAGTCGAGACACGGCCAGGAAAGTAAATCAAGAGGTGGTCAATGCGTCAGCAAAGAGGGCGTTTGTGAGTATTAAGGAAGAGGTTTTGAAATATTAGAGGGTGTTTGTGAGTATTAAGGAAGAGGTTTTGAAATATTAGAGGATGTTTGTGAGTATTAAGGAAGAGGTTTGAAATATTAGAGGGTGTTTGTGAGTATTAAGGAAGAGGTTTTGAAATATTAGAGGGTGTTTGTGAGTATTAAGGAAGAGGTTTTGAAATATTAGAGGGTGTTTGTGAGTATTAAGGAAGAGGTTTTGAAATATTAGAGGGTGTTTGTGAGTATTAAGGAAGAGGTTTTGAAATATTAGAGGGTGTTTGTGAGTATTAAGGAAGAGGTTTTGAAATATTAGAGGGCGTTTGTGAGTATTAAGGAAGAGGTTTTGAAATATTAGAGGGCGTTTGTGAGTATTAAGGAAGAGGTTTTGAAATATTAGAGGATGTTTGTGAGTATTAAGGAAGAGGTTTGAAATATTAGAGGGTGTTTGTAAGTACTAAGAAAGAGGTTTGATATATAAGAGGGTGTTTGTGAGTACTAAGAAAGAGGTTTGAAATATTAGTGAGTGTTTTGATGAATAAAGGATGACTGAGGAAACTTGTGACTCTAACAGGATTTCTCTCCCACAACTGACGTTTCCTTTTCCTCCCAGTCTGCCAATCAATAGAAGCAATGAGTATACAATCTGGGCATTCCAGTGTGAGAGTGTGTAACGGTGAGTGGGCAAAAGAGTGCAAGAGAGAGAGAGAGAAGAGAGACATGAGAGAGAAAGAGAGAGGGCAGTAAAAGAGAGAGAAAGACAGACACAGAGAACACAGACAGCCTGTAGAACATGACAAAAATGTGAAGTTTCACTAACGGATTGAATCCAATAAATTAGGCTGCTCATAAGTTTAAAACGTATGGGGTCAATATGTTTGCCTGGGTCTTGAGAGAGAAGTGATTTCTTTGTTTACATATTGCATCGGGCGATTCTAATTTCTTGTTTTCATTTTAATTAAGGGAGCCACTTCGTCTGTGAAAGAGTGTCCTGAGCCAAAATATTATAAGGTTACATGTGCTGATTTTAAGAGTAAAAAGTTGAAGTATTATTAATTCTAGAGACAGTGTTTTGGTGATAATCACTCAACGGTGACGAGCCGAGGACAGCATTTCAGAGCAATCTTACTGACAATTTAAACCATAAAGCTTACAACAAGAAAATAATAAAAAGTCTTTTCTAAAAACAACAAAGCGTATCTAAAGGGGAAGAACTCCATCATTAAAACTATATCTACCAATAATGTACAAGTAATTTCCCTTATTCGATATCAAACAAAGTGATTAATTACCAATAATTAATTTACTAATTAAGTATTTTTGTTTATTGATTCATGTTTTGTTAGGTACAATAAATAATTGTTAAAAGTATCAACTTGATCGGAGAATACGTGAGGGAGAAATTGCGTTAACAATTATTGAAGGGGACTAAGCCCAACACATTTAGCCACATCTGTGAAAACTGACGTATTAGTTCCCTTTGTTGCTATTACACAAAATAATGAATTACCAGTAATTAATTGTCTAATTGGATACTTTTTGAAATGCTTGGCTTCAATAATAATTAACAGACAGTGACTTTCAAAATGCCAAGGTCAAGCGTGTGAGATGTAAGTACACGTGGATGCTGACACTTTGACGTGTCTACAGCAGGAAACAAAGGGACAACCAAATGAGCACATGATCTATGAACAATTTCTGGACACAGTTGGACATTTCTTCTTGTGAGGCCATCAAATTGGCTTTGTTTGTTGTGTATGTTTTGGACAATGTAAAAACTGTTTGGAAGTCGTTTATTATAAACAATTACAAACAAAATAATTGATATATTTCATCAATTCTGAACATTTCGTATGAAAACTTGTATGACAATAATATGAGCGCTGTTTGGAAGATATCCATAATATCACTAAACACGTATCGATAACATATTGACATACAGATGACATGTAGACCACACACCAAGTGGCTAGAATCAGATTGAAACGATTCAATCCCTTCCGTCTCCTGTACGATATGACAAGTAACTCAATTTGAGAAGAAAAAAATAAGGAAGAAAGGCGTCATGAGCAGATAACTCCATATCTTAGAGTTGCTTCTCTTGTTTGAAAAAAAAAGGACAAGCTTTTTCGGTTGAGTGGGAAATCAGCGATTTGTTGCTATCTAAACAAGAGTGAGAGCATGAGCACGCTAACCTGCACGCACACACACACACACTGACATATGAACTCACACTGCGACACACATCCGCACAGAGAAAATCAAATCATCTTAACATATCGACAAGACTATATTTATCCCTTCAAATTGTGACGAGGATTGAACGAGGGTCGTCCCCAAGACGTTCCAGTGTATCAGGGCGGAGTGTATTGACGTCCTGCAGCGTTCATTAAGCTAGAGCTCCAGTGTTCCCTGTGACAGGCAGAACCATCGAACTTGAACATGTGTGCTTATGTTAGAGTGTATGTACGCAATGTGTATGTGTGTTTGTGTGTAGTAGGTGTGTATTCATTTGAGTTCAGTGTAAGAATCTATGACAGCACAGTGACAGGTAATTGTCACACCGGAGTCATTTTTTTCTTTACTCTCTATAGACACACAATTATACTAATTATGTTTCTATATTTAGCAGACTTAGGAGACACAATTTCAAATATAGTGCACATTCAGAAGATTTAAACTAGTAAAGTCAAACCTAATGCACATTTGGAAGACTAGATGTAACTCTAACTAGCAAAATCTAGTTACATTAAGTAGACAAAGACCTAAAGCATAAATGAAGTAAAATTATATGTACATTTAGAAGACCTAAACTAAAAAAGTCAAATATAATCAGGGACGTTCCAAAAGACTAGATTGCTCTCCCCTACTGACTAAAGGGACCGCAAAGGATTTTTGTTCTTCTATTGGGCGTCAGTAGTAAAAGTTTGAGACTCGCTTAGGTACACAATAGGGACCCTCAGGTCGCCACCAAATCTAGTGTAAATTACAGTTACCGAGTCAAATCTAGCGTTTTTTAACAGGTCAACGTGGGGTCCACTCATGGGCGTAGCCAGAGAGGGGGGTTGAGGTTCAAACCCCCCCCCGAAATGAAATCCCCCCCGCAGGGTGGGGGGGGGGTGGAACGGAATTAACTAACTGATTTTTGCTTTCATTTTGTTTATTTTAGGTGAGATTTTAAAACTAAATCATCACTTACCACAGCATAGCCGAGGGGGTTTTGAGTTAAAAACCCTCTACCAGGGGATTTTAAGTTTAAAACCCCCTACCAGGGGGTTTAGAGATTTTAAAAAACCCTATCAGGGGGTTTTGAGATACAAATCCCTCTACCAGGGGGTTTTGAGTTTAAAACCCCCTACCAGGGGCTTTGAGTTTAAAACTCCCTACAGGGGTTTTAAGTTTTAAAAAAACACCTTACCAGGGGTTTTGCAGTTAAATCCCCCTCTTCTATAAACAAAACTAAAAAAATGCAAACGACAATCCCAAATTCCAAGAAAACAGCTAAGGAAGATTTTAACTTTAAAACCGCCTCCAATAATTACAATAAATCTCAATATAAAAAAAGCAAATTACACACTCAAAATTCTATGAGCGTATCAAAAGGGTTTTGCGTTTTAAACACCCCCTCCTCCAGTTGGGGTTTTGAAGCTAAAAAGTACCTATTCAATATTAAAAAAAAGCAAATTACACACTATAAAATCTATGAGCGTAGCCAAAGGGGTTTTGAGTTTAAATCCCCCTCCTCCAGATGGCTTTTTCTTTAAAGTTTAAAACCTCTCCAGATGGTTTTGAGTTTAAAATTCCCCTACAGAGCGATTAGAGTTGAAAACCTCTCTCTTCAATATTATTTTAAAGCAAACTACTGTCACCAAATTCTATGATCGTAGCTAAATGGGGTTTTGAATTTTAAAAAAAACAACAAAAAAACTCCAGAGATTTTTTAGTTTAAAACCCCTCAACAGATGATTTGACGAAAAAAACTTTCCTTTTCGATATAAAATCTAAAGCGCAATACAGGCATGTAATTCCAAGAGCGTAATCGAGAAAGGTCACAAATTTCTACCAGTGGCTTGGGCTCCATTAATAAAGTGCGAATAGTCTTCTGCCAAAATTAAAAACACTAAATGTGGCTCAACAAAGATGGCTAAGACAGATTTTAGGAGTCAGTTATAGAGGTCGGGTCTAAGTCAAAGAAATCATATGCCGAACTAGGAGTCGAATCCTTAGTAAGGTTGTGACAGAGCGTCGCATGAGGTTTTGCAGGACATGTTCTCCGACAAAATGAATTACGCAAAATAAGAGTTGCGAAAACAGCTTGCCGGAAAAAACGCCGAACGGCGCGAGAGGGTCTAAGTCAGTAAGAATAGCACATTAGGTTTTTGAAATAAAACTTTTTAATAGCAAGATAATGCACTGTAGATACCTCAGAATATGCATTTTGTTGGCTTTCAATACCAGAAATAGTGCTCGGCGGAGGGGCTTCGCCCCACGCTGGGGGAGCGCTGCGAGCTCCCCCAGACCCCCTTGATTTCAAGGGCGGGGAGTCTACAATAAACAATAAACGTCTTCCTAAAGGGTCAGAATGTAATAAAGATAATTATGTACACACACACACACACATAGATATATATATATATATATATAATTTTTTCCGCCGGAGGGGGGAGCGGGGGGGAATCACCCCCAACCCCTCCCCCCCCCCGAAAAAAAATCCTGGCTACGCCCATGGGTCAACTTATTGTATTAATCCTTTTTCTAATGTCTTTATTTGTGGTGCGGTCTTTGTAAGTGAGACTTAGGATCTTTCTAGCGGATATCTATTTACGTCTGTCTCGATCCTCTACAAAGAGGCGAAACAAAAGTTTTATTCTCGTCTATCTCCCTCAGTGCCTTTCATTGAGTTCTTCAGATTGTCTTTGGAAAGTCTTCTTCTATCTCCCGCCGTTTTCCATTGAGTTATTCAGATTGTCTTTGGAAAGTCTTCTTCTGTCTCCCGCCGTTTTCCATTGAGTTCTTCAGATTGTCTTTGGAAAGTCTTACTCTATCTCCCGCCGTTTTCCATTGAGTTCTTCAGAGTGTTTAACTGGTACAGAGTGCAGTTGTTTGTATTTAAAAGACAATTTGATCCTTACCATATTATATTAACTTTGCAAAACTTCAACTGAATATTTTGTTTAGTCAAACAGAAGGATAGAACTAGAACTTCTTGGAAGGCTTCTTCCTTTGTTGCAGTTTCGTGTATAAAACATGTCAGACACCTAGTTTAGTTACGCACTAAAATAGACCGATAGTGAACGCACATTTTATAGTGACGACATAGACGTTGGGGTTAGATATTACTGTAGACTTTTAGATCAGTTATTGCTAATCTCTCAAAGGGATAACATCGTTGTAGTGACTGACTCGACTGTGGCCCCATTCTGCTTTAAAGATTTAATATTGTCATCTGGAGTGAACTTAGTCATTGAGCCTTTCATCCTGTGTTGTTACCTTTCATTCTTTATATGGTCATGTTCGAACTCGCATCTGAAATACACCTTACAAGGTACGCACACCTTACAAGGTACTCACACCTTACAAGGTACTCACACCTTACAAGGTACGCACGCATCTAGAATTATCAAGGTATTTAGACATGCTTCATATACAACTTAGACACATGCATCCGTTACAAACGTTACAACTCCTCTAAAAATGTCCAGGTTTTACTTTGTACTTTGAAAACTTGAACTTATGGTGAACATAGAATTACAATTTGTTAACATTATAGCTCTCTCCCTCTCTCTCCTTTTGACACAGCTTTACATGTTCTGTGTTGTAGACTGCTGATGACGTAACTTCTGGGTTTGCCGTCACTGAGATCATCGATCACGACAAAGACGCTGACACCAGTTAGGTATGTTCACATCCTACATTAGTGTGAGTAGGTACATTGACTTGGTTTTATAGCTTAGACTATGGATTGGAAGTACGGGGGTGGGGAACGCATCACGAGAATGCAATTTGAGTGAATTTAAAAATGAAAAGAATCACAAGGTTTGTAGTGGGAGTTCCGAAGTGAAAGAAATCTAAGATGAGGTAGATATAAGATGAGGTAGATATAAGATGAGGTAGATATAAGATGAGGTAGATATAAGATGAGGTAGATATAAGATGAGGTAGATATAAGATGAGGTAGATATAAGATGAGGTAGATATAAGATGAGGTAGATATAAGATGAGGTAGATATAAGATGAGGTAGATATAAGATGAGGTAGATATAAGATGAGGTAGATATAAGATGAGGTAGATATAAGATGAGGTAGATATAAGATGAGGTAGATATAAGATGAGGAAGATATAAGCTGGGAATTGAAAGAAATCTGAGGAAGATATAAGATGTGTAGTGAAAGAAATGAGGAGCATGGATGTAATTTGTGGCTGAACGAAAGTGTGTTAGTGAAAGAACAATGATTATAGTAAATACAAGAGAGCTTAGGGGATGAAAGAAAGTGTGTTAGTGAAAGAACAATGATTATAGTAAATACAAGAGAGCTTAGGGGATGAAAGAAAGTGTGTTAGTGAAAGAACAATGATTATAGTAAATACAAGAGAGCTTAGGGGATGAAAGAAAGTGTGTTAGTGAAAGAACAATGATTATAGTAAATACAAGAGAGCTTAGGGGATGAAAGAAAGTGTGTTAGTGAAAGAACAATGATTATAGTAAATACAAGAGAGCTTAGGGGATGAAAGAAAGTGTGTTAGTGAAAGAACAATGATTATAGTAAATACAAGAGAGCTTAGGGGATGAAAGAAAGTGTGTTAGTGAAAGAATAATGATTATAGTAAATACAAGAGAGCTTAGGGGATGAAAGAAAGTGTGTTAGTGAAAGAACAATGATTATAGTAAATACAAGAGAGCTTAGGGGATGAAAGAAAGTGTGTTAGTGAAAGAACAATGATTATAGTAAATACAAGAGAGCTTAGGGGATGAAAGAAAGTGTGTTAGTGAAAGAATAATGATTATAGTAAATACAAGAGAGCTTAGGGGATGAAAGAAAGTGTGTTAGTGAAAGAACAATGATTATAGTAAATACAAGAGAGCTTAGGGGATGAAAGAAAGTGTGTTAGTGAAAGAACAATGATTATAGTAAATACAAGAGAGCTTAGGGGATGAAAGAAAGTGTGTTAGTGAAAGAACAATGATTATAGTAAATACAAGAGAGCTTAGGGGATGAAAGAAAGTGTGTTAGTGAAAGAACAATGATTATAGTAAATACAAGAGAGCTTAGGGGATGAAAGAAAGTGTGTTAGTGAAAGAACAATGATTATAGTAAATACAAGAGAGCTTAGGGGCTGAAAGAAAGTGTGTTAGTGAAAGAACAATGATTATAGTAAATACAAGAGAGCTTAGGGGCTGAAAGAAAGTGTGTTAGTGAAAGAACAATGATTATAGTAAATACAAGAGAGCTTAGGGGATGAAAGAAAGTGTGTTAGTGAAAGAACAATGATTATAGTAAATACAAGAGAGCTTAGGGGATGAAAGAAAGTGTGTTAGTGAAAGAACAATGATTATAGTAAATACAAGAGAGCTTAGGGGATGAAAGAAAGTGTGTTAGTGAAAGAATAATGATTATAGTAAATACAAGAGAGCTTAGGGGATGAAAGAAAGTGTGTTAGTGAAAGAACAATGATTATAGTAAATACAAGAGAGCTTAGGGGATGAAAGAAAGTGTGTTAGTGAAAGAACAATGATTATAGTAAATACAAGAGAGCTTAGGGGATGAAAGAAAGTGTGTTAGTGAAAGAATAATGATTATAGTAAATACAAGAGAGCTTAGGGGATGAAAGAAAGTGTGTTAGTGAAAGAATAATGATTATAGTAAATACAAGAGAGCTTAGGGGATGAAAGAAAGTGTGTTAGTGAAAGAACAATGATTATAGTAAATACAAGAGAGCTTAGGGGATGAAAGAAAGTGTGTTAGTGAAAGAACAATGATTATAGTAAATACAAGAGAGCTTAGGGGATGAAAGAAAGTGTGTTAGTGAAAGAACAATGATTATAGTAAATACAAGAGAGCTTAGGGGATGAAAGAAAGTGTGTTAGTGAAAGAACAATGATTATAGTAAATACAAGAGAGCTTAGGGGATGAAAGAAAGTGTGTTAGTGAAAGAATAATGATTATAGTAAATACAAGAGAGCTTAGGGGCTGAAAGAAAGTGTGTTAGTGAAAGAACAATGATTATAGTAAATACAAGAGAGCTTAGGGGCTGAAAGAAAGTGTGTTAGTGAAAGAACAATGATTATAGTAAATACAAGAGAGCTTAGGGGATGAAAGAACTAAAAAAAATAGTGAAAGCAAAGGGAGAATACTAAATGTTCGATATGGAAGACACAGAGTTCTTTTATGGAAGAACTTAAAAATGGAAGAAATGAATTGTTTCAAAGTGTGGAATAGAGAAAACAAAAGCCAGTTTGATGGCTTCCTTGAGTAGACTGTCACAACCAAATAGTCTTTTTTTATTATTATTATTATAGCTTTTATATAGCGCTACTTTCATGCTTATAGCATGCTCAGAGCGCTTTTGGTCCAATCTCATTTGTTGTCCTAGTCTTCCTAGTCATGTTTCGAACTTGGCTGCTAGTGACTAGAAATTGTCATTTTGTTTCAACAACAGTGTAGACGTCACATACGTCTCACCGGAACATACGTCACACCGGAACATACGTCATTCAATGTTTTGACGTGACTGTTGAAACCACTTGAAAATATAGAATATGCAGAGGTATACATCCCAATATACATACAATATAGGCCTACAATATACATCCGATATACAATATACATTCAAAATATAATACACATGCAATATGCATACAATAAAACGAATATAGACAGCGAAAGAACTATCAAAAGTTCACTTTATAGTGCAGTTCTTTATAGCAAGTTAATGCTATAGCACAGGTCTGTGAGTAGATTTGTTAGTAAATAAATGCAAAATGAACAACGGATTCTCATTTTCTGATTATGAAATGTCCATGAAGATGCCTCGTATTCTATAGTACACACACGAATAGGACAACTCGTCTCTCTCTGGGTCAAAGAATAGTAAAAAAAAATGCTACAAAGCGTTTTATAATAGATGGCAATCCCAATTAATACGATATATGCTCATCAACACACACACACACACACACACACACACACTCATGAAAGACACGACAATAAACTCATGACATGCACAAACAGGACACAAACATGACACCTACATGATAAATTCACATGACACGCAATGAGACATTTGAAACCTACACATGAAAGACATAAAGGACACACAAGTGACACATATGGCATACATAAATGACACTCATACACATGACAGTCAGACGAAAAGACTGTTTTTACAGTTGTCCACCTCATGTAAATACTGACCATTAATAGATATATCTTTTACTACATAGATTTGTAAATAGATATTTTTTCTAGATCTATAGATAGCAAGCCTAATGGTGTATCCGGTGTGCAGAGAAGGGAATTATTGGTTAGCAAAGTATTTTAATTTAATAATTTTCTCGCACTTTTTGTGTTTGAGGTATAAGATGTACACACTACTACAGTAGTATTGTTAATTTTTAGCTGTGTAGAATCAAATGCAGAATCTAATGTTTTAGCTCTTTTAAGTGTACCACAAAGTAAGTCATGTCTAGCGGGCTCCGTAAGGGGAAAAGGCGCTGTTAGTTTTAAGTAATTTGTCAGTCCGTATGTCTGTCATTTAGTAGAGCTGTTGAAAATGTGATTACCCTTGAGGTGCAACGGCTACTATTAGCGGCCCCCGAAAGGGGAAAAGACGCTATTAGTTTTGTGCGAAATGTCTGTCCGTCTGTCCGTCCGTCCCGTTTAGATCTCGTAAACTAGAAAAGATATTGAAAATCTGACATCACAATATTTAAGACCATTCAAAGTTCTGATGCAACGGCTACTTTTTTTTTCCTGAAAGCGAAAAATCTATTTTTTTAAATCAGTTGTGCAAGCAGTTTTTTTAAGAGAAAAAGCTAATTAGTATGCATTATAAGTTAGACCTAATTTAAAACGAATAGTAATCTTATAAACTTCATTTTCTTCAACATTTTTTTGTATTGCCTTTCAGAATTCGAATAAAAGATTAAGCCTTTTCAAAACAATTACATTATGTAAAGACCAGGAGAGGCTCGGTAAAGCGCATAGCTTCTGAACCGAGGGTCCCGGGTTCGAGTCCTGGTGAAGACAGGGATTATCAACTTCGGAATCCTTGGGCGCCTCTGAGTCTACCCAGCTCTAATGGGTACCTGACATTAGTTGGGGAAAAGTAAAGGCGGTTGGTCGTTAACCGTAGGCCACAAAAACCGATGAACTTTACATCATCTGCCCTATAGACCACAAGGTCTGAAAGGGGAACCAATTAGGCCAGGTTCACATCTAACTTTGCATTCACTTGCACCTATCCTTTGATCTGCAGCACCATTGGGGCACTACACAAGATCTGTCAACCTTCTTTCTCCATTCTTATCTCTCATTTGTGTTTGATATAATTTCATTTGGATGTTCTTTCTGAAAATATTGAAGCCTGCCTGGGTGGACCACTTCGGGGGCCGATTTTAAGTTTGTGTTTCCACACAAACTGTCTTTGTAACCTTGTTTAAATTGTTTTTATTTGATACACACAGTTTTGTCCATTTTCAAAATGTTACGAAAACTATATTTGTATTTCTTGTTTGTGCGTCTACTAATGAATCAGCAACTAAACAAGTTGACACAAAACATTTTACTTTACTCAAATAAAAGCTAAGAACGCACATTGTACGTAGTAACTTCACCTAGTTTTAAGCGAGATTAATAGATTTGTAGTGGAAGAGCTTCTCACAAAGGCGCGGGACACACATTTGAGACCAAAAGGAAAGCCCTTATTGAAGACATGCGCGGAAGGAGAAAAGAAAACTTAAATGGACCGCGGGAGGACAACGGCTTTGTCTGCATGAGAAGCGGAAACATATGCAGGATGCAATTGGTTCACGTACTCATGTGAAACACTGCACTTATCATTAATATTCGAAATCGAAGAAATTGCCATTATTAGCGGCCCCGAGAAGGAAAAAGACGCTATTAGTTTGTGCGAAATGTCTGTCTGTCTGTCCGTCTGTCCGTCCATCCCGTTTAGATCTCGTAAACTAGAAAAGATATTGAAAATCCGACATCGCAATATTTTAGACCATTCAAAGTTCTGATGCAACGGCTACTTTTTTTTTCTGAAAGCGAAAAATCTAATTTTTAAAATCAGTTATGCAAGCAGTTTTTTAAAGAGAAAAGGCTAATTAGTATGCATTATAAGTTAGACCTTGTAAATCTCATTTTCGTGAACTTTTTTTTTATTGCGAAATTTTTTTATTTTTTTTTGAGCATTCGAATAAGAGATTGAGCCTTTTCAAAACAATTACATCAATTATAAAACTTCAGTTAGGCAGGAGAGGCGCGGTAACTGAGCGGTAAAGCGCTTGGCTTCCTAACCAGGGACCCGGGTTCAAATCCTGGTGAAGACTGGGATTTTAAACTTCGGAATTCTTAGGCGCCCCTGAATCCACCCAGCTCCAATGGGTACCTGATATTAGTTGGGGAAAAGTAATGGCGGTTGGTCGTTTTGCTGGCTACATGTTAACACTCGTTAACAGTAGGCCACAAAAACAGATGAACTTTACATCATCTGCCCCATAGACCACAACGTCTGAAAGGGGAATTAGTTAGGCCAGGTTCACATCTAACTTTGCATTCACTTGCACCTATCCTTTGATCTACTGTACCGTTGGGGCACTACACAAAATCTGTCAATCTTCTTTCTCCATTCTTATCTGTCATTTGTCTTTGATATAATTTCATTTGGATGTTCTTTCTGAAAGCCGATTTTGAGTTTGTGTTTCCACACAAACTGTCTTTGTAATCTTGTTATTAATAGAGTCGTCCAAATGATCCTTGAGATCTTTGACATAAAAGAAAGATTTCTTCCAGAGGTCAGGAATGAGGGATAGGCTTCTTTACCAAATCCTCCGTCCGAAGAGCCCCTTTCAACAAAACGATTATTTAATCACACCAGTAGAACACATTCTCCATAACTTCAATAGTGACATAAATCTTTTTGTCTATTTGTAACTAGAGTTGAAAAGCACAACTTTGTCTTGCGCAGTGTAAGTGAGCGAAAACAGACTTATGCTTTAAATAAACATTTTGGAGTGGGAAATAGGATTCTGGTTATTAGTAGCTTTCTATTTTCATGTATTTGTAATTGGCAAGAACTTCCGTTGAAAACATGTCTAGCAGTTGACAGATTGTTGAGCTTGACAAAGGGAAAAAAAAGGCATCCATGTTTTTTCAAGCAGGCCTAATCAAATGCAAGTCTACGTATTAATGGATGGGCGAGCATCAAGACTTCCCACTGAATGGAAAACAAAGTAGGCTTAAAGAAAGCTTACACACATTCACACACACACACACACACTAATCAGCTTTGGATACTGATGATCTGTCATACGACATTAAAAAAAAACAATCATCTAATCATCTATTGATAAATACTCTACAAAAATAGACTCCTTTGGGGCGGGGTAGTCAGTGGTATGATCGAGCTGCACTGACAATTTACATCGGCAGATTGCAGTGTCGTAGACTGACAGGGTGGAGAGGGGCTTGTCACTTTCTTTTTTAAGCCTTTTAGTTTCGTTTGACTTTTTACAGCCGGCGGCCATTGAATGTTTCACACATAGCAGAGTCAGCACCTCTACGAGAACCAGAGGAGGCCGGGGGGGGGGGAATAGGATGTGTATAAGGGAGGCTTCTACGCCTCATTCCAAATGTTCTTTTGTGCATTGTTACTTTTTAAAAACATAAAGGCTACATAGTTGAATTTAAGATTATGACGTTGGTTTTAAACAGCTATACTAAGCCCATACTTACAACAATATTAAAGGACCACTACGACCATACCACAGCCATATTACGCCCAGTAAATATGAAATAAAAAATGCAATGAAGACCCTTTTAAAGCAGGTCAACCAAACAGCAAGTAATAAATCATAAAATAAATCAGTATTTAATTATCGTCGTTATGAAGTGCGTTTGTGTATGATGTAACCATGAGGCTGAATAGATTCTGATGAAATCACGAGGGGATCTGTCGTAGTGTAAGTCAAAGTGAAAGTTGAAGACATAACCACCGAGAGACGTGTCACTTGTAGTTTGAAGGAGATTTAGTTTAGAGCTCATTTTCACTTTGTGCTTCTACATATTGATAAAATAAAAGTTGTAGAACTTGAACTAGAACAAAACTTTTCTTGAAACAAACTTGAATAGAATATAAATCAACGATGAAGTATCAGATTAATTTGATTTAGCTTTGATTTTGGGCACATCGGCACAATTTAGGCCACGTCGTGCCTGCAGTCCCTCAAGGGCCACTCTCCCTCCACACAACAAGGGCCAAATTCCATACAGTCAAATCATTAAAATCAAGGTCTAATCACAGTTAAAATAGTAGAGGTAGTAAAAATTTAATAATTTGGTAAAGATCTAATGTAAATAGTACATGTTTACAAATTCATAAATCAGATCTTCGTAGACAACCCCACTTCCCGGATAAAGCCCAGTACCTTCCCAGGGTCGACATTATTGAATAATGTTTTTAAATTAGTGGCTCCAAAATATTTCTCCCTGACCTCCTGGCATCTGGGGCAGTCGATGAGGATATGTTCCACGGTGAGGCGAGAGTCACAATACTCACAAAGTGGGGGCTCTTCTTTCTTCAACGCTGAAGTATCAAAAGTGACATATAAATATGAGTCTTCCATGGAGTGTGTCTATTGAAGTTGAATTTTGGAAATACACAATTGTCATTGATCAAAGATGAAACTGTTGTGGTTAATAAAAATACATGTTCACATGTCAGATGAACGAAACAAATATATGGTCATTGAATGTTTATATGTTTCACAATTGTATAGTCTTATGTTTCGTACTTTATATTCTATGTTTCATACTTATATATTCTATATGTTTTCTTTTGATAAATGAGCAGCTGTATGACGAGTTAATTAAGCCCGATTTATTGCCCTTTAATTTTTTTATTTTTCTTAGTACATGAATAAGTGTCTTTCTCCAATAAAATAATACATTTAGTAGTTTATGAGTATTACCTATAACAATATGCACTCCTAGTGTCCTACACAGTACTAGATGAACCTAATGGAGCTACTGTGGGGACACAAACTCTGCACGTTTTTCAACTCAATATTTCCTGTTACAATAAATGAAAGGTGGGATATTTAAAAGTAAATAATTTGCATGCTTAAAGTAAAATGTTTATTTTTAGCACATATTTATCTCTTTTTTTTTCCATCTACAATGAAATGATAACCGTGATATAGTCTACACTAGACATTAGGGGCAAAACAACTGAGTTCACTAATGACGGACTCAACTAGACATCGGCATATTGCGGAGGAAACATTTTCCAACAGTTGGACTACCAGGTCAAGACCTAGAGACTGCACACGAAGAGACCAACACTTGACATGAGCAGTTAGGTCCCTTGCCACTTCCCTCTTTCCAGTTTGTTTTTTATTAGAAATTAATGGAGAGCACATTATTCGCGGATCTTCGCTTTTTTCTAAGAATAAAGAAAAGTTATTAATACAATTGGTCTGAATTTCAGTAAATAGATTAACTGAGACGCTACTCCACTTCTCACTCACTATCCATTCAACTGTGGTGATATTTTGTATACTGTACGTATGTACAATACTATACCTAGAATCATGTAGCGTAATAGTGTGTGTGTGGGGGGGGGGGGGCAGGGGATTGTAATGCTTTAATAAGTGTAAAGATACTTAAGTATAACGTTTCTATTTCCCGATGTTTTGGTTATCACGGATGGTTCCGGAACGCACCTCCCAAGACAAACAAGCGATTAAGATACTTTGAAACAACTTGTACGCCAAGTAGATCTCCATCTGATTGACTCAAAGCTCTTCTATCAAATATAAACACCAACATATTTACAACACGATTGTTGAAACACATTTAGTCTATTAGCTAAGAGCCGACATCTACAACAAGCGCTTTTTAAACAAATCATGTACCTACAAAAAGAGAGACAGTACTTAAATGAACTTCCTCTGTGTGTCTGCTACACATTTTGAACAAATAATTTCTCCCAATTCCCACTTTGCACAATTATTCATTGTTTCTAACAAAACACGAATCCATCCAAAAATTAACCAATTATCTAATTTAATAAATAGTGGTAAACACAGATATTTATGGAAACAGCTTGCCACCCGATGCACCGAACGGCGCGGGATGATCCAAGCCTGACAAGTAAATAATCAATTAATTGTGTTTGATAGCAAAAAGAGAAATAAAGCTTACATTATACAGATATATGGTTGTAAATGTGGATATCTTCCCATTATATTTGCTTTTTGATTTTGATATTTTAAGCATTGCTTATAATTTGCTTGTTTTTTGGATATATTAGATAAAAGCCATCAATTAATAGTTTGTTTTTAATTAATAAAAGAATCATTATTTATGCTCCTGACTTACACCCCTCTCTCTCTCTCTCTCTCTCTGTCACACACACACACACACACACAGACACACATGCAAAGAACCCCACCTTCTGAAAGGACGAATCCAAAAGTCACTTGCAGCTGGTACACTTGTGACTAGACACAACAAGATTGCAAGCATTCAAAACGGGAAGTCTTCTAGAAACATGTTAAGACACCATCACGTTTGTTTTCTGTTGAGAAATGAGCAGCTGTAAGGGGAGTTAATGAAGCAAGATTTATCGCCCTTTAATTTTTTTTATTGTTATATGAATCAATTTTGTTATTTTCCAATCAAATCGGTATGCATAAATGTTTTAAGTGTTGCTATAACAACTAACAAACAAACATGGTGAAACTCGAAGAAATAATGGTTCCTGTTGTGTTAGGTGT
Organism: Biomphalaria sudanica; assembly: GCA_036873155.1. Lineage (NCBI taxonomy): Eukaryota > Metazoa > Mollusca > Gastropoda > Planorbidae > Biomphalaria > Biomphalaria sudanica. The sequence continues at coordinate 3,430,887 of JAZGLO010006698.1, forward strand.
TGAGCTAGATGTTTCTTTATTTAATAACTTGTGTTCTATTTCATTGCATTTTCCATTTAATTCTGTGTTTTTTAGTTCTACAAGACGCATGTCTTCAGTCATTTGTATTTTACGAAACAAAAAGCTCCCATTCCCACGATCATCTGCATGTATATATATTTCGTTCAAAGTGTAATTTTGAAAAATTAAATGGATACTGTTAGTCATATATCTTCTTCGAATAATTCCGTTGTGACGATTCACCTACTACTGTTTCTAATTAACATAAATGACCTACCAAATTGCATTAGTTCAGGAACAATATTACAATAATATGTAGAACAATAAAAACACAAGATACTTTAGATACTGAAATTATAAAAAAAATAATTAGAAGAATTACAGAAATGGAAATCAAATTGGAGCATGTCTTTCCACCCAGAAAAATGCCATTTATATTATATAGTTAGTTATTATATATTTTTATTATTATTAATATTATTACTATTCAAAATGGCGCTGCACTGTGGCGACATGCAATTTGTGCTTTCATTATTCATTATTATTTCTTTGCTGGATGTATATTGAATGTTCTTTTGTTATTAGTTATGCATATGAAGACTTCTGTTTTCAAGGTGGGCTCCACAATGAGTATTTACATTCCACGTTTTACTAGATCTAGATCTAGATTTGTTCCACTTTGGTTACTTGGTTAGAAATAAAAGAAGAAAAATGGCAACCCAAGATGGCGGCCGATCTATTACTAGATCAATTCATTATAGTAAAGATCAACTCCTCGGACTTCGTTCAAAGAGGAAGCCTCTTCCACCATGTTATGCACATATAAATTGTCTCTACCCTTCCTCTGTTAGTACAAGGCAAAGGGAAAAAAGGAGGACTACGGCAAAGACTGAGAGAAGAGGTTTTCGCCCACCACTTCCTAGGATTATTCTAGCTAACGTCCGCTCAATAAGAAACAAAGTGGATGAGATATGTGCCAATGTACGCTACGACCACGTTTTTAGGGAAAGTTGTCTATTGGCTTTAACTGAGACATGGTTAGAGGAGGATGACAACGACAACCTGATTGCTATTGATGGTTTCTCTTGTGTTAGATCTGACAGAACGGCTAAGTCTAAGAAAAAGAAAGGTGGGGGGGGGGGGGGGCTGTGTGTATACATCAACCTCAAATACTGTACCAACTACACAATTAAAAAGAGAATGTGCTGTCCGGATCTAGAACTACTGGTGCTCTCATTGAGACCTTTTTATCTGCCACGAGACTTTGGTGTTATTTACATAGTCCTGGTTTATGTTCCACCTACAGCCAAGACGGAAGTTGCAGCTGCAATCATCGCTGACGTAGTGCATGAGTCTCAGACACGGTCACCGGACGCACCAGTAGTTATACTGGGTGATTTTAATAAACGCACCTTGAAGGTTGACCTACCCACCTTCTATCAACACATCTCATGTCCGACAAGAGAGAACAGAACTCTGGACTTATGTTACTGTAACATCAAAGGAGCATTCATATCTCGTGAAAAGCCACCACTAGGATCATCGGACCATAAAACAATACAACTGCTGCCTACTTACCGCACGAAACTTAAAGAAGGAAAAATCATTCAAAAAAACGTACAAGAATGGACTCAAGACAATATTCTCAAACTACAGGGTTGTCTAGACTGCACTGATTGGAATTTGTTTAAAGAGACCACTTCAAATCTGGAAGAATGGATCGACGCAGTGACAAATTACATCAAATTCTGTGAAAACATGTGTGTTAGTACAAAGAGCATCAAGATCTACCCCAACAATAAACCATGGGTCACTGCAAAGATAAAACGGGAAATAATCAAAAAGAAAAGAGCATATATGAGTGGCGATGGACAGACAAGGAAAATAGCTCAACGAAATCTCAACGTCGTTCTTGAGGAAGGGAGGAGAAACTATCGCACCAAGCTGGAAGACTTGAGAAACTACCGCACCAAGCTGGAAGACTCGATTAAGACAAGTGACATGAGACAAGCGTGGGGCATCATGAACAAAATGGCAGGATCACAAGTCAAAATTAAAAATAATCTTGCTACAAGAGACGAAAAATCATTAGCCAACGAGTTAAATGATTTCTATTATCGCTTCGACACGAAAGATTTTAATTATCTAAGACTCATAGCCCTTGATGATGTCAATGTTAACATCTGTTTAGAATTATCGATTACTAAAGAGCAAGTTTGTAACATTGTCAAAAACGTCAACCCAATGAAAGCTGGTGGGCCTGATGGAATAAAAGGGCGAATCTTAAAAGAATGCGCTGAGGTGATTTGTGATTTGGGCACATCGGCACAATTTAGGCCATGTCGTGCCTGCAGTCCCTCAAGGGCCACTCTCCCTCCACACAACAAAGGTCAAATTCTATACCGTCAAATAATTAAAATCAAGGTCTATTTACAATTAAAATAGTAGAGGTAGTAAAAATTTAATAATTTGGTAAAAATATAATGTAAAAAGTACAGAGTTTAGAAATCAGATCTTCGTAGACAATCCCACTTCCCGGATAAAGCCCAGTACCTTCCCAGGGTCGACATTATTGAATAGTGTTTTTAAATTAGTGGCTCTAAAATATTTTCCCCTGACATCCTGGTATCTGGGGCAGTCAATGAGGATATGTTCCACGGTGAGGCGAGAGTCACAATAGTCACAAAGTGGGGGCTCTTCTTTCTTCAGCACAAAAGAGTGCGTGATGTAGGTGTGGCCAATCCTAAGTCTAGACATGGTCGTGCTACCACGCCTTGTCAGACCCTTAGATGTGGACCGCCACCTGACATCCGCCACAATCTGCCTGAGTTTATTGTGAGTCTCAGCCTCCCATCGATCCTGCCACTCTTGGTAGATGGCAGTGGCAATACTTTGTCTCAGGTCTGAGCAGGGAATTTGAGTTCCTGATACCGCATGATTTAGGGCTCTCTTTGCTTCTCTGTCTGCGGCTTCGTTTCCCTCAATGCCCACATGGGAAGGGACCCAGATGAAGGTGACATCCGTATGGTCGGCTGTTATTTGGTCCAACAGCTTCAGGCTCTTATGTACCAGTGGAATGTCAGTCTTCATCCGCCCCAAAGCTTGCAATGCAGATTTGGAGTCGGAGCAGATTATAAATTTCCTCCTTTCTGATGCTTTGACGGCCATAAGTGCAAGCGATATTGCATGTAATTCGGCCGTAAAGATGGAGCAGCCATCGGGGAGTCTACGGGAGATTGTTTTGTTCCGAAAGGAGCAGGCACACGCGACCTTTCCATCCATTTTGGATCCGTCTGTGTAGATGGTGCCACAATCTCCGTAGCTCTCTTGCAGTTCCCTAAAGTGGACTTGTAGTATGCTTGGGTCTGTATTTTCTTTTTTGAAATTAAGGAGGGATAAATTTAATTTGGGTTTATTCATTAGCCAAGGAGGATTCTGAGGGGTTTCTATTTTAGAGATTTGGTTAATGGGTGGGGTTAAATTTTGGATGGGTTCTCTCATTCGAAGGCCTAACGGCTGTATGACGTTAGGCCTTCGGTTGTATAATTCTACCTCTGTGGGGTTAAATATGGAATCGAAAGCAGGGTTCGTAGGGTTGGATTTTAGCTTGACTATATACTGCATTGCAAGCTTTTTCATTCTTATATCCATGGGGAGTTCTCCAGCCTCCACATGGAGGCTTGGGATAGGTGATGTACGAAACGCGCCGAGACAGAGACGCAGGGCAGCATTTTGTATTGGTTCCAGTATTTTTAGGTACGACTTCCTTGCTGCTCCATATATTATGGATCCGTAGTCTAGCTTGGATCGAATTAGACTCCGATATAGCAGCAGCAAAGTATCTCTGTCAGCTCCCCAGTCCGTATGGCTGAGCACTCTAAGTATGTTTAATGACTTTTGGCATTTTCTCTTAAGTTCCTTAATGTGGGGGAGAAAATTAAATTTGGAATCTAGAGTGAGGCCTAAAAATTTTGTAGTTTTCACGACAGGGATCTTCTTTTTGTGTATAAATAGTTCAGGGTCTGGGTGGAGTCCCCTTAAATTACAAAAATGCATACTAACTGTTTTGGAGTCCGAAAATTTAAAACCATTATCGTTTGCCCAATTTTGAATTTTGTTTAAGCATAACTGTAATTTTCTTTCTAGGGTGTTCATGTTTTTCCCATAAGTAAAAATGACAAAGTCATCAACATACAAAGAGCACTCTATGCCAGGGGACAGAGCATTTATGATGCTATTTATTTTTATGTTGAACAGGGTGACTGACAGAATGCTGCCCTGGGGTACACCCATTTCCTGGTCATGAGTGTCAGAAGTGGTGTTGCCCACTCGAACCTGAAATTTTCGGTCTTTCAGGAATTCCCCCACAAAACGGGGGAGATGTCCCTTAAGCCCCATAAGCTCCAGATCACGTAGAATGCCATGTTTCCAGGTTGTGTCATAGGCCTTTTCTATATCGAAGAATACAGCTACTAGATGTTCTCTTCTGAGTAATGCATTTCTGATACAAGCTTCCAGCCTTACCAGGTGGTCAGTTGTTGTCCGCCCTTGCCGGAATCCGCACTGGTAGTTAGAGATCACTTTGTTCCTCTCCAGGTACCAGACCAGCCTACTGTTAATCATTCTTTCCATGGTTTTGCAGATGCAGCTTGTTAGTGCTATTGGTCGATAGTTAGCTGGGTCAGAGCCGTCTCTTCCCGGTTTAGGTATCGGTATAACTGTGGCTTTCCTCCAGCTGTTTGGGAAAGCGCCTGTTTGCCACACACAGTTATAGACCCCTAGCAGGACTGCCAATGAGGGTTCGGGAAGGTGCTTGAGGAACTGGTAATGGATTTCATCTTCTCCAGGCGCTGTGTCATGTGACTTGTCTAGCGATTCCCTCAGTTCCTCAAGCGAGAACGGTTTGTTGTAGTCTTCATTGTTTTCTGACCTGAAATCAATGGAGTGTCTTTCCTCCCTGGTTTTGACTTTTTGAAACTCTGGCGTGTAATGTGCAGTGGATGACTTTTCTGCTATTGAGGATGCAAGGCAGTCAGCTATTTCTCTGGGGGACGTGACAGTTCGTCCTTGGTTTTTCAGATGCCCTATTGCATTTGATTCTTTCCCTTTGATTCGCCTTACTGCCTTCCAGACCGCTCTAGCAGAAGTTTTGGCATCCAGACTGCCGACAAAACTTCTCCAGGAATTCCTTTTGGCTGACCGTATGGTTTGTCTAGCCTTTGCTCTAGCTATTCTGAATAGCTTTAGGTTTTCCTGGGATGGATTTTTTATAAATGCAGCCAGTCGTTTTTTCCTATCGCCAATAGCACCCTTGCAGGCTGTATCAAACCATGGTTTGCTAGGCCGTTTTGGATTTGCGGAGGTTAGGGGGACAACTTTCCTGGCTATACTAAGTAGCTTGCTAGCAAAGGTATCAGCTGGGTTCTGCTCATCGAGGATATTTTCTGTAATATCCTCTGAGCATCTTTTTTGGAATTCTTCCCAATCGGCCTTGTTCAGTTTCCACCGCTGAGGTCGTCCCAATGAGGGGAGATTGTTAGCAATGATGATTGGGAAGTGGTCACTTCCCCGTAGATCATTGCTAACTGACCATTTAAAGTCGTCCAGAAGTCCAGGGACGCATACGGTGAGGTCAATGCATGTGAGAGATCCAGTTCCTGGGTGCAAGTAGGTCGGTGATGCATCATTAAGTATGCATAAATCATGTTGGAGGAAGATATCCTCCAGCATACGGCCTCTTGTGTCGGTATTGTTGGAGCCCCACATGGTGTTATGGGCATTGAAATCCCCAAGGATTATGTAAGGCCGGGGGAGTTGTTTCAATAGGTCCTCCATGTCTGTTTGGTTTAATGGAGCGCCTGGTGGTAAATACAGGCTGCAGCAAGTGATAACCTTGTGAAGGGTTATCCTAGCTGCTACGGCCTGTAGTATGGTCTGTAGTTCAACCCTCTCATGGGGGATGCTATCCTTCACAAGGATACAGACTCCACCTGATGCTCTCTCTGCATCCTCAACATTCTTGCTGTAAGCACTGTAGCTTCGGAAGCTGATGCTATCTTTCAGAAATGTTTCCTGTAGACAGACAGCTACAGGAGTCTCAGAGTCCGTCAGTAGCTGCATCTCCTCATAATTGGCCTTGAGGCCTCTGCAATTCCACTGTACAATTCTGGAATCCATGGCTTATTCTAGATGACCTACTTGGAGCTATTTGGCTTTGGGAGGCCCCCGGAGGGGTTTCCCTTAATTCCAGTGACCTTGGTATTTTTATTCTTGGGTTTGGATGGAGAGGAGGACAACCCCCTTTTGGGGGAAGTCTTTCTCTCTGGAGAGGGGAGATCCCTCTGGTTAGAGCGGAGGTTATTTCCTCCTCGCTCACCTCGGGCATCCTCTCCGCTTTGATTTCTCCCCTTAGGGAGTTGGTCAACCTCTAGTTCGGTAGAGGTTGGGGTGTCTGACTGGTTTCTCTGAGGAGAACCTGTGTCAGACATGATGTCTCCGGGTTCTCCCGGAGTATTGGTTTTGACTAGCTGCTCAGTCCCCATGCTCTCATCAGCGAGCACAGAGAACCTGTTCTTTAGCATGACAACAGGGTTTTCTTGTTTCTTCAGAGGTGTGTTCTTTGGCGGTGTTTTCTTCTGAGTTGGAGGAGGAGGAGGGGGTGGTGGGGTCAATGTGTCCGTCTGTGTGGCTATGGATCTTCCTATCTTAGCAACAGCCTGGGCATAGGTTTTTGTCAAGCCGAATTGGCCTTTGGCTAGGGCCAATACAGCCGATTTCGCCTGGCTGAAGGTACATCCATTTCTTGCCTTGTACTCCTGCACGGCAACCTCCTGTTTCCACACAGGGCAGTCCTTGGAGTAGGCTGAGTGGCCAGCGTGACAGTTTGGGCATTTGAACTGGGCTGTGCAGCCCTTGTCCTCATGACCTTCTCCAGCACATCTGGCACACACAGTGTTCCTCTTGCAGACTGCCGCGCCGTGTCCATAACCCTGGCACTTGAAGCACCTCATGGGGTTAGGTATGTAGGGCCTCACTGGAACTCGTAGGTATCCTGCCTTCACATACTCTGGCGGTGTCCTAGTTCCAAATGTGAGGATAATAGTGGCGGTTTTGACCTCCTCACCATCCCTGCGCCTGGTAATGCGCCGGGCATGGGTGACTCCTTCAATGCCCTCCACTATTTCCTTCTCGGAACATTCCAGTAGGTCCCTAGAGCTGATTACACCTCTGCTGGTGTTCAGACTCTTGTGTGGCATGACTTCCACTTGGAGATCACAGAGTCTTCTGCATCTTAAAAGCCCATCGGAGTGTATCTTGCTATCAACTTCTACTAGAAGTTCCAAAGACTTGTGTAGCTTAGACACACTCTTGGGCTCTCCCACTACTGACTTAAGTCCCTTGTAGATGGCAAAAGGGCTCATCTTTGTCAGACTTTTCCCCTCCTCTGTGCACCTAACCACCAGAAATGATGGCCAGGTAGCACAGCTTTTTGTGGCCTCCTCCTTTCTGTCTTCCATGCGGCGTCTCTTGCCCAGACATAGGTCTGGGGCAAGTAGTTTTTTTGAAGTTTTTTTTTCCATGGGTGTTATATATTAGTTCGGCACCTGTGCTCCCCACCCGCCATCGAGTCCAACAAGGGGACGGGCCATTCGGAAGTCCAGAATGAGCCCGCCAGGGCTACACAGGTGCTATACTCAGTCAGCTACTGCATCGGACATGTGCCCGATACAGCAGCTCCCTGATTGACCCTCTAGCCACCGCCCTCCAGCATAGGTCGAAGACCTATGCTGGTAGCTCGGCATGACCAGCCGGTTGACCCAGAGCGGGCCATCTGGGCCTCAGGTCTAGGGGAACTTGGAGCCAAAGTATTGTGTTGTGGTGGCTTATCCTCAGATAGCCATCACTCAAACACCAGGATCTCTTTATCCCCCCTTACCCGTCGCAGTCCACGGCAAACGGACTGGTCTAGGACGTAGTGAGATATTTAGAGATAAGGAGACAGAGTGATGATCAATGAAGGCAGATTGAGGAAAGGAGGAGGCAGACACAATGATAGAAAAGAAGTAGAGCACTTTTGAGCTCCAAAAGTGCTAAGGAAAGAGGAGCGCAGTTTAACGTCTTGTCTCGGGACGCAGAATGCGCTGAACAACTAGCTGAACCTTTCCAAGAGATTTTTTCTACTTCATTACTAAACCATGAGATACCACCTGTGTGGAAGTCATCTATAATTGTACCTGTGCCAAAGGTTTCCAAACCGAAGGAAATGAATGACTATAGACCTGTTTCACTTACTTCCATTGTGTCTAAATGTTTAGAAAAATTGGTTAAAATGTTTCTTCTGAATGATCTTTGTAATAAGTTAGACCCTTTACAATTGGCTTACCAAAAGGTGTAAAGGTGTAGACGATGCCATCCTAAATATTTTAAATTGTGTCTACATCTGGACTTACCGAACACTTATGTAAGATTGTTCTTTATTGATTTCTCATCAGCTTTTAACACTATACAACTTCATTTACTCATTGACAAGATGAAAGCGTTGAATATTAGTCCATACATATTACTATGGGCTAATGAATTTTTGACCCAGAGATCTCAGAGGGTTAGGGTAAACAATGTTATATCAAATGAACGCATAGTTAACACAGGGGCGCCCCAGGGGGCTGTGACATCGCCACTGTGGTTCATTTTGTACACCAATGATTTTCAATCCGATAGTTCTTGTTGCTCCTTCACAAAATTCGCTGATGATGCGGCTCTTCTTGCCCTGCTCTCAGAGAGCTCAGACGTAAATGAGTATTTCAAAGAAATAGAACACATTCAAAAATACTGTAAAGATAATTTTTTATTATTAAATGTAAAAAAAAACGAAGAAATGATAATCGATTTTCGTAGAGAAAAGAAGGAACATAATATTGTTTCTGTAGCTGGAGAGACTATTGAAATTGTGCAAACCTTTAAATACCTTGTACTATCCTAGACAATAAACTAAATTTTACTGCAAATACTGATTAATATCAGCAAAAAAAGCCAGCAAAGATTACGATTACTAAGAAAACTGTCCTCGTTTAATGTTAGCGAAAAGGCCTTGGCTATGTTTTATCACGCTCATATCTGCAATATTTTAAGTGTCAATATCACTGCCTGGTATGGCAATCTGAGCATTAAAAATAAGAATAAACTTTATAGAATCCTAAATGCTGCTGGTAAAATCATTGGCAAAAAACAAACCCCATTGGGGGCAGTTGTTTGAGACAAACATCTATAAAAAAAGCTAACAAGATTATCGAAATAAAGAATCACCCTTTGTGTCAGGATTTTGTGATTTTAAAATCTCAAAAGAGATACAAGACACCGATAGCAAAGACAAACAGACACAAACACTCATTAAATAAGAACAATCTGGTATAAACTTTGTCACATGTAAATTATGAGTGAGTCTGGTGTGAATGTACACTTTGGTTTCTTATAGTTATAATGTTTTTTGTTTGGTGTAATGCACAAATTGTAAGACAAATTTCCATACGGACAATAAAGATTATAATTATTATTATTATTATTATTATAGTTATATTAACAAACAAAAACTAAAACAAATAAAATCTAATTATTTTATTTATAGTAAACCAGTAAAACAGAGTAAAAATTCAAAATATCTAGGTGTAATAATAAATGAAAACTTGACATGAAATCCCATATTGATAAAATTATTTTAAAAATCAAGCAAAACATTAGAGTTTATTAAAATAAAATTTTACAAATCAAACAAGAACATAAAACTATCTTATCTTATATGATACAGACGTTACTTCAAAAAAGAAGATGATTACGTCCTACGCGTCATAATGACATATAATGTTATTTAACTTTAGCTAGGCCAATATTAGAATATGCCTCCTCTGTTTGGGAGCCCTAAGCTCAAGAAAACAAAGAAACTAGAAGAAATACACAATAGAGCAGTAAGATCTAGAACAAACAAATATTCAAATTGATTACAGTAAAAACACTTCTTCTTCTTCTTCTTCTAGCCAGCTTTATTGCTGCTGAGCTGTGAGCTCTTTTGCAGACTGTGCCAAGGAAAAAAATGTGCTGATTTCTTCAGTTGTTCAGCACTGCCGTACATGGTGTTGGTTTTGTTGGACTGTATTGGAAGTAGGGTCTGCCTAAGGTGGATTAGGGAGGGGCATTCAAAGAGGATATGGTTTAAGGTTTTAAAGGGGTGGGCGCAGTGTCTGCAAAGGGGGAGTTGTGTGAAGTTTATTTTGTTCAGGTAGTAATTTAATAGTGGTGTGTGTCCTGTTCTTAGTTGGAAGATTGTAGATTGTTCTTTGCGGGGGAGGAAGTTAATACTGTCCAGTTTGTTAGGCGTAGTCATTTCTTTGTACATGGCTCTGCCTGTGTTTCCTGATGTCCATTGGTTGAGCCACTCTTTGTGATTGTTGTAAAAACACTTAATTTAGAGACATTTCAGGACAGAAGAATAAAAAGTAAAGTTGCTATAATACATAAAAAGGAAAGGTCAGTACTGACCTGCTATGAGCGGTATAAAAGGCTGGATGAATACCTCCCTGCTAGAAAACTAGTGGATGGTTAGAGATGCAGAAGACGTATCCAGATGCAGTCTTTTATGCATCATGCCACTAGACTATCTGATGAAGCTGGCCTCTCCACCAACCGACAAAACATTCAACGCTTTCATCCCCTTCCCCCTTGGTGTCGCCCAACAATTATGAGTGAGTCTGGTGTGAATGTACACTTTGGTTTCTTATAGTTATAATGTTTTTTGTTTGGTGTAATGCACAAATTGTAAGACAAATTTCCATACGGACAATAAAGATTATTATTATTATTATTATTATAGTTATATTAACAAACAAAAACTAAAACAAATAAAATCTAATTATTTTATTTATAGTAAACCAGTAAAACAGAGTAAAAATTCAAAATATCTAGGTGTAATAATAAATGAAAACTTGACATGAAATCCCATATTGATAAAATTATTTTTAAAATCAAGCAAAACATTAGAGTTTATTAAAATAAAATTTTACAAATCAAACAAGAACATAAAACTATCTTATCTTATATGATTGAAATTAGTAGACCCTAATGCCACTAAGCTAAGTCGTTCATCCAAAAAGCCCGTGGAGTCTGGGAGCGCATGACGCGCCCTGTCAGCACTTCCCCGTGGTGAAGGCTGTCCAGGTCTGAGCAAGCTATTATAGCACAGTGCAGGACAGGCCATTGTCCTGTTGGCTTACATTTCTCGCGGCTATGGCGAAATTTTGATTGACGGTGCCCCCGCTGCGGGGAAGAAGAGGAAACCGTGCCTCATATTCTGTTTGACTGCCTCAGACTTGCTGATCTCCGTCTCGACAGGTCTGGGAAACCTGTATGGCGACATTTATGCACTACGCAAGACAGCAGGGTTTCTGTCCAGGGCTTTTGCACAAGAGGATTTGAGCCTCTCAAGCCCTCACTCTAATGGAGTTTGATGATGATGATGATGATAATAATACATAAAACACTGAACCATAATTTACAAGTAGAAAACAAAACCAAATGAAATACTCAGAAAGACACAAAGATAAAGGCGCATTTCTTATTTCATACGTTAAAACAAATTCATACAAGTGCTCTTTCTTTCCTTGTGCCATTTGAGAATGGAAAGGATTGCCTAAATCAGCCAGCGTGACTAGATAAACACAAGAAATGCGTAGGACGTAATTATCTTCTTTTTTATATGTTTTATATAAGATAAGATAAGATAAGATATGCTCAAAAACTTTAACAAAGTTAACTAACACACTTACATCCTCAAAAAATTATAATTGGGCTCTACTAGGAATGCCAACCATTGAGCAGAGCCTCCCTATGATCTCCTTCGGTCGCTAAGCGACTATGGATCCTTTCTCATTGAATGCCTGGGCATTAGTGAGCGTCGGAACGATGTCGTCCACACAGCAGTTCTTTCCAGGCAGCTGAAGGAAGCGACAGTTTGGGATCAGTGACATCGTAGGTTCCGCCAGACGTGAGCACGCTGTTCTGCCTCAACGTGGCGCTCGTGTGGAAACGGCCATTAGAGGAAGTGGTTAGGCTAAAGGAATAGCAAAACAAAACTCCCGTGGGGGTGACCACGGGTAGGCGAGAGTTTACCCATTGCACGGAGCGGAGTTGAAAGAGAGCCCTCACGGCCCTGTCAATAATCCATGCGCCGTTCCTCAAGGGGCCGTTACACTAATGGCGAGCCCTCCAAGGTTAGCTTGGTACACCATAGGAAAATGGCGGAGTTCCCCTGTGCACTCGGCCTTCGGCCATGTCTAGCCCATGCGTCTGGGGTGCCAGATGCATCGGAAACTTAGAGCTTGAAGAGCCTTCTCCTCAGCTTTTAGAAGATCTAAAGGTTCCCCAGAGTGTATCACTGTGAGCTGCAAGCTCACACAAAAATAGGCTTTTTAAGATTACAAGAAATAACAAAATGGAAAACTTCTCTTCAGAGTTATAGAGTCATTACACCAACATTTCACTGAATAATATTTACCCTTGAAGTTGTATATTTATTTCTGATTTGTTGCCTCCATTACTTTCATCTGGCCTGGCATTTATTATACATATTTATTGTGTGTGTGTGTGTGTGTGTGTAAAAGTTTGGCCACAAAAGAAGAGTTATGTCCAGATGAAGGAGATATTTGTGGATAAAGGAGCGCCTTATTGAATACATTTCCCCAAAGTTGTTTCTTGTTTCTCGGAAGCTCTTTTTAAAAAATTGGTTTTGTTCTCTATCTATTGAATGAAACTCCTTCCCCCCCCCCCTCCTCATTCTTATCACTTCCTCCAAGTGATCTCACCGTGCCCTGATTTCCCGTAACATTTTGATAGCCATCTATTAATCTATTATTGACAAAAGCCCAAATGCCAGCTTCAGCCAACTAGGGGAGATGTTCTTTTTTTTTTCTTCACATATTTACATTTCTCTGTCTGCTCAGATTAGCAACGTTCCAGGCTCCTCTGTTCAAAACGAGGCTCTTTGTAAAGTACAGGCTGAATTTGAGATTGCACGAGAAGATTCTCCCGGACCAATCACGAGGTAGCAGCAGACGTTCTGTTTACATTTGTTACTACATAACGAATGTAGGGTAACGAAGGCTTACGTAGTAGCAGTGTCCTCGTGACGATGTTCAGCATTTTAAACGACAATATCTTCATCTGGAGAGGACTTATCATTCGTCAATATCTTCATTTGGAGAGGACTTATCATTCGTCAATATCTTCATCTGGAGAGGACTTATCATTCGACAATATCTTCATCTGGAGAGGACTTATCATTTATGACCTGAAATTTTCAAACACATTGTGCTGGTGATAAGTAAAGAAAAAGAAAGAACCGTAAATCCGGAATAATGAAGTACAATATGAACGAATGAATGGCTTCGCTGCCTGGTCATGTGTCATGCGCTCCGGACTGCCTTCTCAATGAACTCTCGCCGTCCTGCTGAAGGTTTGGGCTAGGATGTAATTATCAAATCTGAAGGAACTTACGAAACATGTCAAACAAACCAAGGAATAAAATATGTTCTTATTGAATTGAACAGTGATTGGAGTCAGCCGTAAACTACTTTACAGTCTAACAACCAGGATCATCTATGGACTAAATGAAATTACTTGGACAAATACAGACCATTGTTATGCATTCTAAAGCAATGTTGTCACTAGATTCCTCTACGCTACTTGACACGGGTGATGTATAGCACTTGAAGGGATCAATTATCTTATCTGAAACTTCCTCGAGCCTGTAATGTTTGACGCCATCCATCACCTTCAATGACAGTGTTTCTTCCAATACAATTTCCTCGTTTATCTTTCCATCACGTTCTTATGTGTTTGTTATGTGTGCGACATTTGGGAAACTGAAAACGTTTTTTTTTTCCGCCTGGACCACCAACTCCTGTGTGCAAGTGTTCAACCTCTCAGGGAACTCAGCTCTCTGACCAAGCGTAAAGAGTCCAGAGTTTGTATTTCAAACTTGAATGATTTCTTCCATCGACATTCCAAGTTCTTATTGATTCTCTGTCTGTGTGAACCTACGTGTATTAAAGGGAGGGGCCGACTTCTATACATCAACAATAGAGATTGACTTTCCTTTTGCTTTGGGTTTCCACGTCAATGAAGAATAAATATCCTTCCAAAACTGTGTTGTTTACATATATATATATATATATAACGTTATAGCTCGCCACTTACATATATGTGTTAGAGATAACAAACTATAAGATGCAACTTTAGGAAAGAAAATGTTCGAGCCATAGAATACAAATAGAGGAATGTTTGTATCAGTATAATATGTTTCCTTTCATGGGCTCTATCGACTAACCACGCTTGTTATTTGAATCCCATGTAACCGTGAACTCTTTAACTGGTCAACTTTAACTGGTCAACTTTAACTGGTCAACTTTAACTGGTCAACTTTAACTGGCGTATTATAAAGTTTAATGCGAATGTAAAACATAGGGGCTGACAGTTTATAAAGTCTGATGTAACCTAGAGACTGGCCTAATATAAAGTTTAATGCGAGTGTAAAACATAGGGGCTGACAGTTTATAAAGTCTGATGTAACCTAGAGACTGGCGTAATATAAAGTTTAATGCGAGTGTAAAACATAGGGGCTGACAGTTTATAAAGTCTGATGTAACCTAGAGACTGACCTAATATAAAGTTTAATGCGAGTGTAAAACATAGAAGCTGACAGTTTATAAAGTCTGATGTAACCTAGAGACTGGCGTAATATAAAGTTTAATGCGAGTGTAAAACATAGGGGCTGACAGTTTATAAAGTCTGATGTAACCTAGAGACTGGCCTAATATAAAGTTTAATGCGAGTGTAAAACATAGAAGCTGACAGTTTATAAAGTCTGATGTAACCTAGAGACTGGCCTAATATAAAGTTTAATGCGAGTGTAAAACATAGAAGCTGACAGTTTATAAAGTCTGATGTAACCTAGAGACTGGCCTAATATAAAGTTTAATACGAGTCTAAAAACATAGGGGTTGACAATTTGTAAAGTTTGCTGTTACCTAGAGACTGGCCTAATATAAAGTATAATACGATTCTAAAACATAGGGGTTGGCAGTTTTAAAAGTCTGCTTTAACCTGGAGACTGGCTTAGTATAAAGTTTGCTAGGACACACAAATCGGCTCCAAACACATGACTGTCCAAAACTTTGTGAATTTATTGGTCAAATAAAACAGTCAGCGGTGTCAGAAGTCGTGTGTCTCTTGTCTCTTGATCTTAACTATATCGTCTTCTCTGAAGTAACATCGTTAGGGAGAAACTGATTTAGATACTCAGCATATCCATTAAATCCGTTAAATTGTAGACATAAATACACATACATAAAAAATGTATACCAATCGAATCACAGTCCGATATATAGTGAAGGGTCCTCAACAAATATTGTACAAACAAGCCCTATGTTGAGCGTGTTTAACATGTAGTGTATAAATAAGTCCTATACAAGTGTTAAGGGTGCTCAACGTGTGGTGTAAATAAGTCCTAAAAAAGTGCCACGGGTGCTCAATGTGGGGTGTACAAACAAGCCCAACTTACAAGTGTCCTCAAGTCAGGAGACTGATGCCCCACTATTCCGTCTATGAGAGGAACCAATTTGCCAGACTGTTTTCAACCTGTTCAGACAAGACATGTCATGGGTAAAGTCCAAAGTCAATATCATTAGGTTTGATCTTCTTGTCAGAGCTGCCCAATTCCTCCCCTGCCCCTGCAGGCTTCCCAACTTGTTCATGTTTACAGCCGTGGAAGTGTGTTTGATAACACGAATTCATCTCCCCTTTTAATTTTGTATAAAGCAGTTGCAGCAGGTAATATTGAGCTTGTAATAAATATATTCAATATTTGTGGTGTGTGAGTGTGGCCCTGAATATTGTAATTTTTTTACACTCATAGTATTTTAATATTTTAGTGTTAAATATATGTAGTTTTAAATGTTCCTCGTGTTTCATTTTTGTAGTTTTTAAAGAAGAGTTCCCCTTTCAGATCTAGCGATCTATAGGGCAGATGATGTAAAGGCCATCTGTTTCTGTGCCACTGTGCAGTGTTGATTTAATTTTTAATTCATATTCTTATTCAAAAAATGTTTGGGCCATCTGATCATTAAAAATATAAACTCCTCAGTTCTCTAGTAAGATCATTGGCAACACATGAGCCACACTTTGAAACCTTTTCCAGAAACGAAATTGTAAGAAAAGCTAAAAATATTTTTTTTTAAACACACACACACACTGGTTCAGGTTCATTTTACATTTTACCATCACTATTAAGATACAAGACACTGATCACAATAACAGACACGGACTTTTTTGTGGCCTTAGCAATGAAATCATTGACTAAAATCCAAATGTCTAATTTAAAGTTGACAAGTAGTTATTGAAGAGATGGGCCTATAGATGAGTGGTAAAGTGCTAAAGCGCTCGGCTTCCGAAGCGAAGAAATCTCGGGTTTGAATCTCAGTGAACGCTGGGATTTTCAATTTCGGGATTTTTAGAACGCCCCTGAATACCCACCCTTAATGGGTACCTGGCAATAGTGGGTAAAGTTAAGGTGGTTGTTCGTTATGCCGGACACATGACACCCTGCTCGTTAACCGTTGGACAAAGAAATAGATGACCTTTACATCATCTGCCCCATAGATCACAAAGACTGTATGTATATTGATTAATTATAAAGAAAACTTTGTAATGGATTTGGTCATTAGCATTGTCTTAAACATCATTTTTTACAAATAATGTTTTCTTCTACAAAAATACTATTAAGTATATATACGCTTATATAAAAAAGGCTCTAAAAAGTATAAAAAACAAGTTTACAAAGACAGTTTGTGTGAAAACACTAACTCAAAATCGGCCCCCGAAGTGGTTCACCCAGGCAGGTAAAAAGGCAGGTTTCTAAATATTTTCAGAAAGAAAATCAGAATGAAATTCTATCAAAGAAAAATGACAGAGAGGAATGGAGAAAGAATGTTGACAGATCTTGTGTGGTGCCCCAGTGGTCCAGCAGACCAACGGATAGGTGAAAGTGAATGTGAAGTTAGATACGAACCTGGCCTAACTGATGTCTTATAATGAATATCTAATTGATCCAATTGTTTTGTAAAGGGTCAATCTCTTAGTCAAATCCTCAAGAAAAAAATATTTCCGTAAAAAAAAAATTCCTTTAGTTTAGTATTCTGCGATTGATGATAAACGCTGCAGTTCACGCGGTAATATGAAAAACTATTAATTGTTGTTTAAAATTATGTCCAACTTATATGCATACTAAATAGATTTTTTCTCTTTAAAAAAGAGGAAACATTTTTTGTGTGTAAATGTAGTAGTTAGTAGGACAGAACGGACGGACAGACAGACCACACAAAACTAATAGCGTCTTTTCCCCTTTAGGGGGGCCGCTAAAAATTATTCAAAAAATCTAAAGGAATGTCTAGTTTTTATGGAATATCTCTAGTCTACATTGCCGTATGTGGATTCTTTATAATCATATATGTAAAAAAATGAATAAATAAACGTCTGCTATAGATAAGATAAAGATAAGATAAATATAAATAATTTGCATGTTTTAAGTACATAAATATTTATGCAAAACATCTGTACAACCAGACAATTTTTATTTCGATTGGACAGTAATCTATTTTAAATGGACATCAATGCAAAAGAAAATTGATCAATTTCGAATTTAGTTTGTACGTAATCTGTTGTGCGTCACATTAGTATATTGTCTGGAATTAGACATTATACAGTACACCGAAGTGGTTATGTTTTCTTCAGACAAATTCTAGGGCACACTAAAGTGGCTATATTTTGTTGAGACAAACACGAAAGTGGCTGTCTTTTAATCGGATACATTCCACGACACAAGAACAAGAACAACATTTAAGAAAATAAATGTTTAAAAAAAAGACAATATCCTCCGTTGTACAGAATAAATAAAATAAGATAGAGGAAAAAAATGATTGTACAAGCCGAGTAACGAACTCGTACTTTGACACCGTCAGCTCGACGTACCAACCAGGTTATCCATTGGGCAGTGAGCTAGTTGTTGTAATTGTAGTATCTTTTATTACTACTTTCATTATGTAGACATCTAGAACTAGATCTAGATCTACACTTCTGATTTGGAACTCTTAAGATCTAGATCTAGAGCTACCTCTACATCCAGAATCTAGATGTAATCTATCTTAGATTTACGTACAAATTTACGCAAACATTAGATAATCTATTAATCAACTGAAAGGAACTTTAAATTTAATAAACAACTCAGTTATCGGTACACTACGGATGACTTAGCCATAATTTATATATTCAAATTTATAGCAAAATTTAAATATATTTCATTTTTATTACTTTGAAAAATTCTAACGGTCAAACTAGAGTTTTCCCAGTGTGGCCAACGAGCTGGTCATTCTTTTCTCAGCGATATACATCAACTGTTTAATGTCTAAGGAAATCGTTTGAGACGTTTTTGAGGTTCCCAGAAGTTGTGTCTGGAATAGAGGTATTTTAAAAAGCCACATTTGTCTGTAGAGAAAACAAAAAGTTTTATTAGCCTGGAAATTAAGGGGTTATACTTTTATCAAATGTTCGCCACCGAAAACCTGCATCGCATCTTAGGGTGTCCCATGACACCTTAGTGTGTCCCATGACACCTTAGTGTGTCCCATGACACCTTAGTGTGTCCCATGACACCTTAGTGTGTCCCATGACACCTTAGTGTGTCCCATGACACCTTAGTGTGTCCCATGACACCTTAGTGTGTCCCATGACACCTTAGTGTGTCCCATGACACCTTAGTGTGTCCCATGACACCTTAGTGTGTCCCATGACACCCTAGTGTGTACCATGACACCCTAGTGTGTACCATGACACCCTAGTGTGTACCATGACACCTTAGTGTGTCCCATGACACCCTAGTGTGTACCATGACACCTTAGTGTGTCCCATGACACCCTAAACTTGATTTGGTCACTAACACGTTGATAATTTCCACGTAAAACTTTTGACATCTTCGTTAATTAAAAGCAACAACTCACATCCTGATGGACATTCTTTATTAATGATCTGTCTATTCTTTCTTTCTTTTTTTCTGTTAATTGCAAGCATTTTTAATGCGTACGGACTGACCAATGAAGGATTATTTCTGGCTCAATGCATGGCTGCTCCAATTAAACATCTTTCTGGAATGAAGCTCGGTGTCCTCTGATAAATCTAAATCCTACATCAATTAGTGAAGTGTTCTCATAACCTCGAGTGATCGACTTGTCTCAATTATGAGTTTTGAACTAATTAGATTGGCTTTACCACCAACATCTCAACCTACATTACTCTCTACCTCTCTAGCTTATACTTATGCTTTCATTCTTTCTCTTATTCTCTCTCACTCTCGATAGATATATTAATAGTTATAGATATAAATATCTTTTATTTTCTTTCTTTCTCCCTTTCTATCTATTTCTCAAAATGTATATATCTTTGAAATAATAGTTTCCTTTTTTTTTTCTATTTCTCTTGTACCCTGTCTCCTTGTCTCAACAAAAAGTCCCCCACCCCAGTATGCTAGCCTTGATTTTAAATTGTGTGCAATACGTTAACATTGGCTTGAAGTCAAGGGCAGCATGTTGGCCAAACTCAACAAAAAAATAGTATGAACCAGCAGCTGATTCTCAAAGTATAACATTTTTTTACCTTTTTTTTTTTCACTGTACGAATGTGTGTGTGTGTGTGTGTGTCTGGTGAATCGATGAAATGAAAATAATTATTTTTTCTAATTATACATCATCAACATTTCATCACCTTTGTAATTAATTCAATTATTTCTGTCAATGGCATGTCTAAATGGAAAGAATATTAGCAGACATAAGTGATAATCATTCTCTTAATTATGGTCTAGCCGTCATCTATGCAAATTTAACGAGTGACCAGAGCAGACTTGGGTGAGTCTCGAGAAACAGGGACTCCTATTTTAGGAGGGGGGTGTGAACAAAAAGTATTTGGAAATGTTCTAAACTTAAGACAAGATTAGATCCAATACTACCAATAGTTGAACTCTCCAAAGCTTGGCCACACATTTAGTTTCTACTGAACCTTGTATCACACACACACTCTAGAGAATCGTGGAAAGTTTCATGCTAAACAAACAACCACGTAAACTTAAGTGGGTCTTAAGAAAAAATGTCTATTGGCTGAATGCTGTCCACAGACTTAATGTAACCCGACGTCCCCCTCCGCCCCAGAGACAGTCGACGTCGACCTCCGCCCCAGAGACAGTGTCTGGGAAGAGATAACCCTTTGGGTTTCATTACACAGCAGAATGACCTGGTGACAGACTGTAGACCAGCTGGAATCGAATGAACAAACTATCCCTCGCTCTACAGTACTTGCTGTCTGGTCACTAGTCCATTGGAAAGGTCACAGATTTCAAACTTTGTCGACATTTGATTGGAGTATATTTGTTTGTTTGTTTTGCTGTGTTCTTAATTTAATTCCTCTTGTCAGGTTGCAAACTTTTCATGGGTAAAGGGTTGGTGACACGTATTTGAAAATAGTTCTAACGATTTTCCTAGAAATTCGATAGTTTATAATATATATTTTGGGGGAAATAATTACAAGCTAAATTGACCACACAAGTAAAACTCTGGTTTGTTAAAATTTTAGAAAAAAAAATCTAAAATTAAATTATTATAAGTCTGGAGGTCCAGAAAATCTTTCTCTTGGACACACACATACCTCAGCGCGTGTATTCCGGCATGTATTTGTGCTGTTGTTGTTGTTTTTATCTTTTTTTAAAGAGTTAAATATATAAACGTCGAAGAACATTATCCGCGCCGTCTACTCAGGCCCTGTGTCTACTCAGGCCCTGCGTCTACTCAGGCCCTGTGTCTACTTAGGCCCTGCGTCTACTCAGGCCCTGCGTCTATTCACGCACTGGGTTTACTCAGGCACTGCGTCTACTCATCTGATTCTAAAGGCCTATTACCAAACCAGGATCTTCTATACCATATATTTAGATCCAGTATTCTAGTCTATATTACTTTCTTGTAGTGTCACCATGTCTGGATCTATATCACCAAACTAGAATCTACTATACTCTATATCATATATCTAGATCCAGTATTCTTGTCAAGTAAGTCTTTTGATTTTGCCATATTTGGATCTCTATCAGCAGGCAAGAATTTAACATTCTCAGAGTAGATTTATACATGGGCCTAACAATGGGTGGGAAAAAAAAGGCGTGGTTAAAAATGTAATGTTTCCTATTTTTAAAGCTTTCATTCATTAGTTATGAATACCAATGTAATCACGCTTACAAAAGGTCATCAGCTTCATAAAAGAGGAATTGTCTTGAAAAGAAAAAAACTTTCTATATTATTGGTTTTGTGGTTATACTAATTACATTGATTAGTAGAAGACAATAGTCTTAATAGAATGACACTCCACAGGTGACCGTGTGCTTGTTAGGACCTACTCGTGTGTTCCTGGGAGAACATGGACAGAAATGAAAGTTTCCCGTTAGATACTTAAATGACACAGAGAGAACGCATTCTAGCTAATTAACAAATTCTTACAAAGCCCAGAACGTATAACTATGGATATCAGAGTACCAAAGAACAACTTCCAAGACATCTGCAGATGTTATCATGCAATAATATATACACCGCAAGTTTAAATGATGTTTTTTTTTTATTTTATTTCTCTCTCCCTTACATTATTTTGAAGTGTGTAGAAACTCGAAGTTTCTAGAAGCCAATGTGTAAAAACTTCTTGTTTAGAATTAGATGACAACCTGAACGCGTACAGCACGTGACAATACACTTGTTCAAACCTTTGATTTATTTTTTTTATATAATGTCTAAACTATTACAATGTAACAAAGAGCGAGGTAATGTCTAAACTATTACAATTTACCAAAAGAGCGAGGATCTCAAATTTTGACTGCAATCCTATTCGTCTTTATGAAACTTTTACTGGTACTCTTTGATAAGATCTAAATATGACACATCTGGTCCACCATACATTTTTTTAAAGTCTTAAAAATCTATTAATTTAATCTATTTATCGAAACATCTAAAAGACTATATAATTGAGACGCTAACAATATAATAGAATATAAGGAATAAACAAGCAATAACTAAACAAGGTAAAACACTTAAGAATATAACAAAAAATAACATTAAATGAAAAGAGAAATAAAATCAAAATGCAATGTAACCAGGAAGTCTATTGATTTCCCGCCATTTTCCCAGCGTTCACACTTCCTCCGGGCATTTTGTAGAATTTCATGTTGTCTGACATGTGCAGAATGCAATTTAAATTTACAGTTCGTTGCCATTTTTTTAAATCTCTCTTTCTTTCTTTCTCTCTTTTTCTCTCTTTCTTTCTATCTTTCTCTCTCTTTCTTTCTCTCTCTCTTTCTTTCTTTCTCTCTTTTTCTTTTTTTCATTAAATCTCTTTCTTTCTTTTTTTCTCATTTTCTTTCTTTCGCTCTGTTTCTTTGTTTATCACTTTCTTACTTTCTCTTTCTTTCTTTATCTCTCTATTTTTTCCTCTATTTCTCTCTCTTTTTTTCTTTCTCTTTCTTCATTTCTATCTCTCTTTGCTCTTTCTCTCTCTCTTTATTACCCTCTCTCTTCTTCTCTCTCTCTCTTTCTTTCTCTCTTTCTCTTTCTTCCTTTCTCTCTTTCTTTCTCTATCTATTTATTCGTTTCTCTCTATTTCTCTCTTCTTCTTCTTTCTTTTTCTTTCTTTCTCCCAGTCTCTTCAATTAAACGTTGCCATTTCGACTGTTCCCTACTTTATCTCCTGCCTCTATGGCTCAGAGACCAACACGTCCTATAGTGTTGAGGGGGAAACGAGAAAAGGAATGAATTTGTTTGTGACATCTCTCTAACTTTGATGTGGAATTGGACTAGACGTTAATTTCACTTGTGTTATACTTGAGCAGAAATAATCACTTAGTACAGTTAATGAATACACGAACATCTTAACGCGGCCATGTCTCAATAAACTAATAGACTCAATCTGGTCACTTCGATAGTGACTTAGATATTTAAACCCAACCCTTACTTGTACAAATCAACAGTCTCCACTACGTCTCCAAGACCATATATTTCACTACACAAAATATTTCTTTACAAGTGACTCTGCGGGTGGACCCAACCGTAGGACTGAATCATCAGACTTATTATTAGCTTCGTGCCTCACATAACGTTGGACAATTTCCCTGAGATCTGAAGACACCGCCATCATTCTGTCTCCCGCGTCTCGAGGTTCACGGGCAAGAAATGAGAAACTAGTTTTGACCAAATGACCTTCAATGTTAGTTATCGTCTGCTTGAAAATGTCATTAAATTTCAAGATATTGACAAGAAGAAACAGGAAATTCTAATTTTTTAAAGAAAAGGAGTATCACATCGATTTTGTTAGTTAGAAGTCATCTTTGAACATATGTTCACAATGACTATTTGCTGTTATATATATATATATATATATATATATATATATATATATATATATATATATATATATATATATATATATATATATATATATATATATATATATATATATATAGCTTTATCATTGAGATTAAAAAACAGTTACTTAATATATCAATTTATAGAAGACGTCATGGATTTATAAAAAAAGAAAGACATTTTAAAGACGTTTTAAAAGAAGACAATGACTCTTATAATAGAGCCATTTTATTTTCTCTTAATGTGTAATTAGTGTTTGATTAAAAACAATGGAACATTTTTTACACCACCCCATCCTCTCTTTCCTCTGCACCCGAGACAGAATCCTGGTGAAGACTAGAATTTTTAATTTCGGGATTTGTAGGGCACCTCCGAGTCCACCCAGCTTTAATGGGTACCTGTAATGAGTTGGGGAAAAGTGAAGTTGTGCTGGTCACATGACACCCTCGTTCACCGTGGGCCACAGATTCATAGTCTGAAACTGAGACTTTACTTTGAACTATAATCTAGACAAAGTGGGAGAAGGAGACACTACGCTGTACGCATTTCTCTGGCTAACTGTAAAACGTAGAGGAAGGAAGAAAACAAGGCTAGACCGAGAGAGCTGAACAAAGACCACACCAGAGAAACCAAAAAACATACAAAATATAATAAATCCTTTCTAAAACAAAAACTAAGCTCATCGAAAGGGGAAAAACTCGCCCTTAAAAATATATCTATCAACAATGTACAAGTTATTTCCCTTATTCGAAATAAAACAAAATAATTAATTACCAATAATTAATTGACTAATTGTTGTTGTTTTTAATTGGCTCATGGTTTCTTAGATACAATAAATAATTGTTTAAAGTATCAACAATGGCAGCACGAAAGTATCCTAGATACCATCTCTAAGTACTGGTCCAGAAAATAATAATTATACGAATAGTCTGTTTTATCATGATAACAATGTAATCTATTTATTTATATTAAAAAAAAAAAAAAAAGAAAAAACACTTTGGGAAGACCACAGGTCACGTGTTGTACGCACCAAGGTCCCAAGAGAAGTGTAAGCAGAAAATTTATTTATACATTGGCTTCCGTAGCTTCCAGTTTCAAAGGGACATAATCGGCAATAAAAAGTTTGTACTTTATTTCCGCTACGAGAACTTTCGAGAGGACAAAAAGGAGAGACTCGCTAATATCAGAGTCTAAAAAGTCAGTTTGTTCAGTCTAAAGTTTTAAGCTTCATGTTCAGTCTACTACTATGAATTTATCATACATTTACAATGATCAAGTGTATTATTGCTTGAGTCATTATTTCTACTTTAAGGATATACTGTTATTTCTTTACATAAACTTTCCTCCAATTCTATTAGTGAATTCCAAGACGATTCACGACTCATTTATATTTATATATATTTTATATTTATACTTTTAACTTTTTGAGAAACTGTTGCACCTATTATCAACACTCCTGTGAAATCTGATTGACACCATGCATACGAGATAAAGACAGTACGTAGGACTTCAATAAAAATGTTTGCTGAGCTTAGAACTGAAAACTTAAAACTAGCGACATAAAAATAAAAGGACCAGTGTCATACAAGGCGTCATTAACTGTGGTTATTTTTTATTACTATTTCATCAAAGGCCAAGTTTAAATGGTTCACAGAAAAAAAAAGATAACATTACTGGAAGCAGAAGTGGAACTAGGCATTGACAAATCGATAGTAAATCGAAGCTGATTAAACAAGTTCAATAAATTTGAAGACATAGATAACATGTTTGATGACTAGAGTTTGCGTTTATTTGTTATATTTTATTTCAGGGAGTTTTTATCTACATTGAATTTGTAATAAAAAAAAGTTGATTAAATTTATAAATCTATTCGTGTGTGTGTTTGTGTCTGCTTAGAACATTGTTTCTTGTTAGGAAGTAGATCTATAGAACATTGTTTCTTGCTAGGAAATAGATCTATAGGACATTGTTTCTTGTTAGGAAGTAGATCTATAGGACATTGTTTCTTGCTAGGAAGCAGATCTATAGGACATTATTTCTTGTTAGGAAGTAGATCTATAGAACATTGTTTCTTGTTAGGAAGTAGATCTGTTTTGTTGTGGATTGCATGGATCCGTACATCCGATCTTGTTAGCGATTTCTCAGGAAATAATAGGAGTTAATCAAATAATTAGTTTACAAAGCATCTGACACGATCGATTGTCCATAGTTTATGCTGCGTGCCATCGATCTTTTAAATCGTTGTAGCGATGAGATTGTCTAGTTACAATCACGTGTCTTACATAGACCAACGTGACACGTAGTCCTGTGTAACATACAGGCTAACGTGGCATACAGTGTGACACATAAAATAACATGGCACTAAGATAACGTGACGCATAAACCAACGAGACACATAGACCAACGACAAGTATAGACATAGAAAAATTAGACACACAGGCCAACGAGAGACATAGAAAAACGAGACATATAGAGTTATAGATCAACTTGAAACAATAGATCAATGTGACCTATAGAGTTATAGATCTACTTGGCAGAATAGATCAATGTGACATATAGAGTTATAGATCTACTTGGCAGAATAGATCAATGTGACATAAAGAGTTATAGATCTACTTGGCACAATAGACAAACGAGACATATAGAGTTATAGATCTACTTGGCACAATAGACAAACGAGACATATAGAGTTATAGATCTACTTGGCACAATAGACAAACGAGACATATAGAGTTATAGATCTACTTGGCAGAATAGATCAATGTGACATATAGAGTTATAGATCTACTTGGCAGAATAGATCAATGTGACATATAGAGTTATAGATCTACTTGGCACAATAGACAAACGAGACATATAGAGTTATAGATCTACTTGGCACAATAGATCAATGTGACATATAGAGTTATAGATCTACTTGGCACAATAGATCAATGTGACATATAGAGTTATAAATCAACTTGGCACAATAGATCAATGTGACATATAGACCAAATGACACATAAGGCCAAAGTGACGATGTTCAAGTCAGAATGACATGTACACGAGGAACTATGTGTTAACAAAGAGAGAGAGAGAGAGAGAGAGAGAGAGAGAGAGAAAAGA
Organism: Biomphalaria sudanica; assembly: GCA_036873155.1. NCBI lineage: Eukaryota > Metazoa > Mollusca > Gastropoda > Planorbidae > Biomphalaria > Biomphalaria sudanica. Next base: position 3,457,526 of record JAZGLO010006698.1, read on the forward strand.
GGGAAAAAAGAATGAATAGTAAAGAGAGAAAATGATTTCATTGAGAAGTATTGTATCTTGTTAATGTATGATTCTGTCGATATTTCTATGATCTGTCCTGTAACAGAACCAAAAATGTATTAATGTGTATCCATTAAATAATATTAATTATCTTATCTTATATAACACAGACGTTACTTCAAAAAAGAAGATGATTACGTCCTACGCGTCATGCATTTAGTCATGCATATTAACCAATGACTTAAATTCTGCCAAGTCACTGGTTTTTCTGGCTAGCTCAGGCAACCCATTCCATGCTCTAATAGCACTAGGGAAGAAGGAGTATTTGTACAAATTTGTCCTAGCATATGGGACGAGGAATGTGCCTTTATTTTTGTGTCTTTCAGAGTATTTTATTAAATTTTGTTTTTGTATTTGAAGATTATGGTTCAGTGTTTTATGTATAATTGCTACTTTACTTTTGAGTCTTCTGTCCTGAAGGCTTCCTAAATTTAGTGATTTTACTAATGGTGTTACTCTAGTCAAATGTGAATATTCGTTTGTTATGAATCTCACTGCTCTATTTTGTGTTTGTTCCAGTTTCTTAATGTTTTCTTGAGTTGAGGGGTCCCACACGGTGGATGCATATTCTATTATTGGCCTAACCAAGGTTAAATAACATTTTAGTTTTATGTTCTTATTTGATTTATAGAAATTTCTTTTAATAAACCCTAATGCTTTGTTGGATTTTTTTATAGTTTCATCAATATGTGGATTCCATGACAGTTTTTCATTTATTATAACACCTAGGTATTTTGAGTTTTTAGTCTGTGTTACTGGTTTGCCATGAATAAGATATGTGGAATTAATTTGTTTTAGTTTTTTTGTTACTCTTAACAACTGACATTTTTCTGGGTGGAAAGACATGCTCCAATTTGATTCCCATTTCTGTAATTCATCTAATTCTCTATGTAAAATATCTGTGTCTTGTTTTGTTTTTATTGTTCTATATATTATGCAATCGTCTGCAAATAATCTGACTTTTGTTCCTGAACTAATGCAATTTGGTAAATCATTTATGTAAATTAAAAATAGTAGTGGACCCAAGACTGTTCCTTGAGGTACACCTGAGTTTACTGTTATTGGTGTTGATTTAGAGCCATTTATTATTACAGTTTGTTCTCTCCCTATCAGAAAATCTTTAATCCACTGATGCAGTGGACCGTTAATGCCGAAATATTTTAATTTTTTAAGCAAACTATGGTGGTGAACTTTGTCAAAAGCCTTGGAAAAATCTAGTAAGATAGCATCTATTTGTTCACTATTATCTAAACCTTTTGAGAAATCATCAATTAGTCCTATTAGTTGGGTTTCACATGATCTATATTTCCTAAAGCCATGTTGGTATGGGGTGAGGACATTATGTTTGTCTAAGTGGTTTATGATGTTGCTACATATTATGTGTTCTAGTATTTTACATGTGATGCTGGTAAGTGATACTGGTCTGTAGTTTCCTGGATCAGATTTTTCTCCTTTTTTAAATAGGGGGGTGACATTAGCTTCTTTCCAGTCCTTTGGTACTCTGCCCTGGTTAAGCGATGCCTGAAAGAGTATTTTGAACACTGGGGCTAGCTCATTGCTTAGTTCTTTGAGTAATCTAGCTGGAATACCATCAGGTCCAGACGCTTTATTTGGTTTGGTGTTGGCTAATAGTTTTTGAATTCCATTTTCTTGTACTACTAAATCTTCTATGTTGTCTACTTGGTTCAAATTAAGAAATATGTCTTTGTCTCCTGGGGCTGAGAATGCTGATGCAAAGTATTTGTTTAGGATGTTTGCTTTAGTTTCATTATCATTATGTATTATGTTATGTTCATCTTTTAATGGCGCTATGCCTGTTGTTTCCATTTTCTTAGACTTAATGTATGACCATAGGTTTTTGTTGTTATCTTTAGATATTACATTGTTTATGTATTCACTCTGCAGCTGTCTGCTTACTTTTTGGGTTAGGTGTTTAATTTTTATATACTTTTTGTAAACTCTTTCTGCCTTGGTTTCTTTAAATTTTCTATATAGGTTTTCCTTCTGTTTACAAAGCTTCTTTAGTCTATTATTAAACCAGCATTTATTTATTTTGTTTGATGTGTATTTAGTTGGTATATGATTTTCTATAATGCTTTTAAGATGGTTTTTAATGAAATTCCAGAGGTCATCGACTGGTTGGTTAATGTCTTTTTCTAATAAGAATGTTTGTTGAAAGTTTAATGCAGCTTGGTGTAGTTGTGTTAGGTTACATTTATTCCAGAGTAAGATTTTTCTTTTGGTTTTTGTATTGGCTACTGCTTTTATCTGACTGTGTATTTTTATGATCTCATGGTCTGATAGACCAGGGATAATATCATAATCAACTACTAATCCAGGTCTGTTGGTTAAGAAGAGATCTAATGTGTTGTTTAATCTAGTTGGCTTTTTAATGATTTGATCTAAACTTAGGTTGTGTAAAGTTTCTATGAAAAGCTCATTTATGTCCTTAAGGTTTTGGTGTTTATCTATGGTTAGTGTTTTCCAATTTATATCAGGTAGGTTGACATGGTACACATATTTCAATCCCCGGTTACATACAAAATGAAAATTCTACTAAATGATTATTTAACGCGCTTTGCATATTGTTACTGTAAAATTGACAATTTATCTAACCCTATACATTGGTTAACGAGTCTTAGTCCCTTGTTCAGTTGTGAATGTAAATTTAAGATAGACTGTAAATAAAATATCCTTTAGTTATCATTCCATAGGTCACTGTGACGCCACATAGAAGAGTTGTCTATTGTTGTAGAGACTAGTACAAAACCTGTTCCTATGTACTGAGTACTGCGATGTCTAAGGGGAGAATTAATTCCCCAGTCCTCATCTCTCTCTCTCTCTCTCCTTCTCTCTCTCCCTCTTTCTCTCTCTCTCTCTCTCTCTCTCCCTCTCTCTCTCTCTCGTTGTGTGTTTCTTAGATGTAATCAACCTGACGCTATTTTCACACCGACCCCACGGGCGACTCATTACAAAATCCGGCCCTGACTGCGGAACCTGGGGGTGATAAAGCAATCGTGGTCACTTCTGATGACTGGTCACTTGGAGCACCATACTAACTCTGAGTGACACAGTGTAAGAGGCCACAATGGTCACTCCAAACGACATGAGACGTCGGAACTGGGCAACACAGCCTTGGTAATAAGCCTGTTTCAGACGGACTCTAAGGACAGCCGGAGCTAAGGGGAGGGGACAGAGATAGACAAGATAGAGAGATGGCCATGAGAAGTGAACAAGATAGAGAGATGGTCAGAATAAGTGAACAAGATAGAGAGATGGCCATGAGAACTGAAAAAGATAGAGAGATGGCCATGAGAAGTGAACAAGATAGAGAGATGGCCAGAATAAATGAACGAGATAGAGAGATGGCCAAAATGAACAAGACAGAGAGATGGCCAAAATGAACGAGAAAAAGAGATGGCCAGAATAAATGAACGAGATAGAGAGATGGCCAGAATAAGTTAACGAAATAGAGAGATGGCCAAAATGAACGAGATAGAAAGAAAGAACACGGACCAGACGCTCCGAATCTCTACAAATAAAAACGAAGACAAAAAGAAACGTTCTTTCCTAAATAGAAGAGTTTCTGTTCTTAGAACGAGGCAATTTTGTGAAGAGAGAACTCGTGAGAGAAAACTGTTTCAATAATTAAATGGTAGCTAATGAGAGATAGTGAAAGTTTCTTGCCTATTTCAATTTCTTGAAAGATTTTGGAAGAACATCTTAGAAAAACAACGTAACATTGAATGTTACTTGGCATCATGCTCTAACTAAATAAAACAATATATAAAGTCAACACATGCAATTAAAAATTGTTTTGGTAACCCAAGACAGTTTCTTTTTCGTGTCTTCTGAAGGTTGAGACACCAGGAACTTTTCTTTCTCCTTCCTTCTCTCTTATATTGATTGTCTCCACTATCTCTTGTCTTTCTTTGTTTAGTACAAGTCAGTGATGAGAAATGTCTGATACGGTACTGTAATTATTGTCTTTTGACGAGTAGCGCAACCAAAGTTCTCCAATCCATGACTTTAAAAGCAGTTCACTTTTAGGCCACTCTGTGCCTTTTATAAAATCTGTAGTTGCAAATAATCCAGATCTAAACTAAAGCAGTTCACTTTTAGGCCACTCTGTGCTTTCTATAAAATCTGGAGTTGCAAATAATCCAGATCTAAACTATTGATGTTAGGAAACGTAAAGTCCATATTGCAGAAATACAAATAAACAACCAAACCGTAGAACAAGTACAAGAATAGAAATACCTAGGTACAACCATCAACAACAAACTGAAACGATATATACATTGTCAAAACCTTTACACAAAAATTCACCAACAACTTAGACTAATTTTAAAAAAAGCATCGTATATCACTCACACAGAGCTACCATCTCTTTAAGAGCTTTTTCATGAAAGATGCCTTTCTAAAACATTCACGATTCTTAAAGACAACATGCACCCGTTTAACCACTGTCACATAAGATCTGAACGAAGTGGTCGTCTCCTTTCCATTAGGACTGAAACTGAAAGATTTAAAAAAACTCCTTTATCCCACAATCGGTCAGAGTGTTACAAGATCAGCTGTCGTCATCGAGAAGTACATAGAAGTCTAATTTATAAAGCTCTGGTTGTGAGTGTGTATGTGTTTAGTGTGTGAATGTTGTTCGAAGTTTTCATCTATATTGTTATTATACAGTAGTTACGCTGAGGTTGTCAATTTTAGTCAAACTGAATTTCCATTTGATTGGATCAATAAAAATTATCTTACCTTATCTTAAACAGATTTTCACCTTGCTTTGAAAATGCTCTGTGTACCAACATTCAGCGTGCCTATTATTTGTCACACTTTTGGAAGACCAAAAGTAGATTGGCGCCTATTTGGAGCACGATGAGGGCCAGGAGAATCAGAGTTTCGATAGAATTTCCTTTTTTTTTCGAGATTTAAGCGGGACATGCACAATTGCACATAGACAACAAAAAAAAAAAGGTTGCAAAAAACGAAATAATGTTGAAAGGTCAAGGTCGTACATGTTACAGACTGAGAACTGAATTGAAGAGTTCGTGGGCAACTGTGAAATAATTAAAGGTAGGGAACACTCACAAAGGTTCAAATGTTTCAATTACAGGTTCAAATGTTTCATCTAAAGATTCAAATGTTTCATCTAAAGGTTCAAATGTTTCAATTAAAAATTCAAATGTTTCAATTAAAGATTCAAATGTTTCATCTAAAGAATCAAATGTTTCATCTAAAGTTTCAAATGTTTCATCTAAAGGTTAAAATGTTTCATCTAAAGGTTAAAATGTTTCATCTAAAGGTTCAAATGTTTCAATTAAAGATTCAAATGTTTCATCTAAAGATTCAAATGTTTCATCTAAAGTTTCAAATGTTTCATCTAAAGGTTAAAATGTTTCATCTAAAGGTTCAAATGTTTCTATTAATGATTCAAATGTTTCAATTAAAGGTTCAAATGTTTCAATTCAGAAATCAAATGTTTCAATTAAAGATTCAAATGTTTCAATTAAAAATTCAAATGTTTCAATTAAAGATTCAAATGTTTCAATTAAAGATTCAAATGTTTCAATTAAAGATTCAAATGTTTCAACTAAAGATTCAATTAAATATTCAAATGTTCGGCTTGTCTAAAAATGCCCCCAAAGCCGACTTAACCTTTAGCCGAGTGCAGCCTATTGAATTGTGTAGCATGTCAACCTCTAACACGCAAGTTCACAGTGTTTACCTAATGCGCTGGTTTAGATTTGTTTACAAGTGACTCACGGCGTCTAGCCTTCCGATTCTTTCAGTAAAGGCATCATTAGTGGTCTTTAAGTGAGTTTTCAAATCACTCATAACATATATATATATATATATATATATATATATATATATATATATTATATATATATATATATATATATATATATATATATAATATATATGTTCAACGGGGTTTGAAGCTAAAAAAAAAACCTCTTCAATATAAAAAAAAAAAAAGCATATTACACACTCAAAATTCTATGAGCGTAGCCAAGCCAAGAAGTGTTTTGAGTTTAAACCCCTTTTCCAGATGGCTTTTTTCTGGAAGTTTAAAACCCTTCTTGATGGTTTTGAGTTTAAATACCCCCACACAGAGAATTTGAGGTTGAAAACCTTCCACTATAATTTTATTCTTAAGCAAACTATAGTCATCAAATTCTATTAGCGTAGCTAAGTGGGTTTTGAAATTAAAAAAATAAAAACTCCACAGATGTTTTAGTTTAAACCCCCCACAAGAAATGATTTTGACGATAAAACTTCCCTTTTCAATATAAAATTTAAAAGCAAACTACAGTCACCTAATTTCAAAAGCGTAGCCAAGAGAGGTTTCAAATTTCTACCAGTGGCTGGTCTCCATCAATAAAGTGCAGTGAATAGTCTTCTGCCGAAATTGAAAAAGACTAAATGTGGCTCAACAAAGATGGGTAAGACGGATTTTAGGAGTCATTTATAGAGATCGGGTCTCAATCAAGAAAATCCTTTGCCAAATTGGGAGTCGACCCCTAAGTAAGGTTGTGACGGAGCGTAGCATGAGTTTTGCTGGACATGTTCTCCGACAAAATAAATTACGCATAATAAGAGTTGCGATGACATGGAGACCATTACGAGGAAAGCGCAAACAGGGAAATCCTAGTACAACATGGCGTCACAATTTCATGGAGGTCCACAGAGCAGGTGGAAAGAGGCTTCAGACATTACCAGTGACAGATTTTTGTGGAAGCAGCTTGCAACCCAATGCGCCGAACGACACGGGAGGATCTAAGTAAGTAAGAATAGCAGATTAGGTTTTTGAAATTAAACATTTTAATAGCAGGATAATGCACTGTAGATACCTCAGAATATGCATTTTGTTTTCTTTCAATGTCGGAAATAGAGCTTTTTGGCAAGAACGGGGAGTCTACAATTTTTTCCACTAACTCCGGGAAGAACCTATTCTAAGGTACAATAAACGTCTTCCGAAAGAATGAAGGGTCAGAATGTAATAAAGATTAATTATATATACACACACACACACATATATATATATAATTTTTTGCGGGGAGAGGGACAAAAAAGTCCTCCCAAACCCCCCCCCCCCGAAAAAAAATCCTGCTTAGCCTATCTATATAGAAATATACTTCCTTTATAGATTGATAATGCTTAGAATCATTTTCATTTGTATGTCAATAAATCATCCCCCATCTTCACCCATCAATGTTTCGTGATAAATTTTGTTACCAAAGATGTCACTCATTTTAAAAAATGTATTTCAAAATTTTTTTTTTTTTTCAAAAACTATGGCGTAGACAAAATTGTGGCCCCTATAGAAGCAGACATAACTTAGTGTAAGGATAGGATGTGGCCCCTATAGAAGCAGACATAACTTAGTGTAAGGATAGGATGTGGCCCCTATAGAAACAGACACAACTTAGTGTAAGGATAGGATGTGGCCCCTATAGAAGCAGACATAACTTAGTGTAAGGATAGGATGGGTTGGTTAATGTCTCAGTCTTTTAGAAATTATGTCTGATGAGCCGCAATGTGCCAGAGATAATGAAGAAATAACCGAAAACTTTTTCTGAAAGAGAACTTTGAAAATTCAAGAAGAATCACGAAACAATTGAACATTAACTAAAAACACACAATCTGAAATAAAATTCTGTTAAAGAGTCACAAAAGTAGGCTTAATGTGAAATGTGAAACTATTATGACTGACTCCCTGTTTTGTGTATCTATAAATATATACTCCCGTCCCTCACCAAACACAATTAGTTTCGCCAACAACTCCTTTTTCAACGCTCTTAACTATTTTTAGAAATAGGGGAAAGTTATTATTTTATTATTTTTAAACGAATGTTTTACAGGTCAAATGAGACCTTATGTGCCCCATAGTAATGTTTATTTCACCTGGTCTTACTTTATCTTCTCTCTGATCTCATTTGTTTTTTCTGCTCACGTTTTTCTTTTCAAACACATTTTCGGTTTTTGCAAACAAACAAAAAATGATTGAATGTTGAGCTGTTTGTTTTGTTATAGTGGTATTTGGAAATTGATACAATTTTGTTTTAAAGTTAAAAGAACAACAACATTTCACCAAACATTTCAGGCTCATTTCAGTTCCAGTCATTTCGTCATGTCCGACTTGAACGACTAGGAAAGCAAACAAAAATGTCTACAAGACTGTTAGTGGAACTAGAGCCTAGCGCTGTCTCAGTACGGAGATAACGATTGAGAGACTAAAGTCTTGTGCAATGTCAACAAACAAAATATGGGAGAAAATCAACGGGCCGGATTCTTTAATAGATAAAATAAAAAATATTGAAGTAAAAATTCAACAAACAAAATAAAAAAATAGGAGTAATAAGATATCGTTTTCTTTGTTCTGTCCTTAATGTGTTATGTTGTAATAAGTTATCGTTTTCTTTGTTCTGTCCATAATGTGTTATGTTGTAATAAGTTATCGTTTTCTTTGTTCTGTCCTAAATGTGTTATGTTGTAAGGCAACCAATGTTTTCCTGGTGTCATCTTTCCTCATTTGATCTCGTTTACTTTTGCCTGCACTTAATCTGAAGCATCTGATTGAACAAGTGTTGACTTCTGTTCTTACATTTCAAAGGGAGAGGAGACGGGGAGTTCACAAGTTTGGCCTTAATGTTGGTGTTAACTTTCAGGGGCTGTTTAAGTTGGACTAGCTGGTAGCTTACTGCAATAAGTAGAAGGACTAGCTGGTAGCTTACTGCAATAAGTAGAAGGACTAGCTGGTAGCTTACTGCAATAAGTAGAAAGACTAGCTGGTAGCTTACTGCAATAAGTAGAAGGACTAGCTGGTAGCTTACTGCAATAATACTGGTATCTACTATTCTAGATCTAAATAATGTCAGCTTCTATTGAAAGATTATAGTGAAATGACTTCACCTGCAACTTAAGATGTTTTCTCCAGTATACTTGTATTCAGCTTTTATCTTTTTGTCCTGTAGAGCGTGTTTGTTAGTGAACATGTGAATAGCTGTTAAGAAGGAAGTTAATATCACCTACTCCAGACAAAACTAGCTCATTAAACAAACTGAATAAAGACTTTAAAAAAATGGACATCATCACCCAAAATAAATTTAATAATTATTTAATAACCACTTTTTTTAAAAATTGGTAAAATTGTTGATTGATTCTTGTGTTGTCATCGACAATCAATAATTGTGTAAAGTTTCAACTTGATCCGAGAACGAGAAGTGGGAGAACTAACGTGTACTAGATTTGTACCAGACAGAACAAGTTGATAGAGATCTAAGCTTTGTTAAAACAAATGAGATCGGAGTGATGGCAACAATTATAGAGGAATCTCTCTCCTCCCTTTTGTAGGCTAAATATTTGCTATTCAGAGTCTTAATGTGGATTCAGGAGTGGTAGAGTTACTATAGACATGGAGGAGTTCCTAGAGAGAGAGAGACAACATCCTGTACATCGTATTTGTTGATCTGACGAACCATATCACAGCTGCAGAAAAGAGTGACTACTAATACCAAAGCCATAGTCCACCGGACCTGTTTGACGAGCACTCTGTTATACGGTAGTGATACTTGGTCCACTTACACTTGGCGCGGGAAAAAAGCTATACCTTTCATGCTTAAGGCGGATTCTTAAAATAAGGTGGCTAGAGAATAACCAACGAGGAAGTCCTGCGAAGAGCAGGCTGCCTGGATGTCCGCGCCATAGATAACTTGGACATGTTCACAGAATGCCACCAGATCGATTCCCACAAGATATTTTGTATAGTGATCTAGCAGAAGACAGGAGAGCTGCAGGTCGTCCACAGTTAAGGTATACTGATGCATGCAAGAGTGACATGAAGCTCTTTAGAATGACACAACGGGAGAAAAGCACTGGTTACATCCTTTTGGAGAGCAAGCATAAAGGAAGGGTTCTGCATTGCCGATGGCTTAAACACCCCTGAAATAGAGATAAGGGTGAAGAAGCTGAAGCGTCAGTTGATTACAGATGCCCAGGTTGGGCATTGCACAGATCAAGAGAGGAGTTGAAGAGTGTTAAATTTTATCTTTTTGTAGTGGGTCTGTTTTGAAAGACGTCAACAAAACGATGGAAGACCAAGAGGGTAACATTTGACCGATCAGACAAGAAAAGAAAAAGTTCAAATCGAGAATATATAGACTAAGAGTTTGAAGAAATCTGTGCACGAAATAGTTCATGCCGATTCGGTTAATAGTTAAAGAGATCTGTTGATACTTGAATCTGTCAGTGGTATTGACTACTGTATTATATATATAGGGCTTTTTGTGCCGGTACGCACCGGTACGGCGTACCTGCACCTTTTTCAATGTGGGGTAGAAAATGATTACTTTTCTCGTATTTTAACTTTTATTATTAATAAAGTGATGCAATTCATCACTGAGTACCGGAACCTTTTTGTTTACAACAAAGCAACTGTATAGAGATATATTGCATGCAATTTTGTTAAAATCAGAGTGTAGCTATAGATACCCATTAAAACTGGCAGGAAGTTTGAAGGGTCTTCCGCAGGGAAATTTAAAAAATTTGTAGCATAAATCTCATTTTGGTTTAAGGCCGGAAATAAGCAGAAATGCTAAAACTTTGACCGCACCCTTCCCTTTCCAATTTCTATGTACGAAAGATTCCAAAATGCCTTTATCTGGAGATCTGATTATTTATATTTAAGATGATAGTTAATCATATTCATAGGATTTACATAATTAACCAATTAGTTATTACAGATCTAATTGTGATTTGTGTGCCTCTAGTAGATACATTGACTAGAATCAAACTTTCTAATGCCAACTTTACATGTGATGTATAAGTGACACTGTAGTTTGTCTGTCTCTAGTAGATACATTGACTAGAATCAAACTTTCTAATGCCAACTTTACATGTGATGTATAAGTGACACTGTAGTTTGTCTGTCTCTAGTAGATACATTGACTAGAATCAAACTTTCTAATGTCAACTTCACATGTGATGTATAAGTGACACTGTAGTTGGAAAGTTTATTGTGTGTGTCTGTGCTGTCGTGTGATTCGTTTGCCCTTATAATCTATTGTTCTGTGTAATTCACAATTTGTTAGTTACATTCCTCAAGTATATAAAGATTATTATAATTACAATAATAATTATTATTATGCTTATTATTACCAATATATTACACCAAATAGTGTAATTATAGTTCATTATATCTATACTGAATTTTCTATTTTTACGACATTTTTGTCACCTCGTTGTCAACCAGATAATAAAAAAAAAACGTCCACTAGCCCGGCTGCTGCAATGTCAAGTATTCAGATATTGAAGACAATAACTGGTCTTGTGTTTAGTAGTTACAGACACTTTAGTTATTGAACGTCCAATCATAGACAAGAACATGTTGATTGAAACTGTTATGTAACTTGTTCAAAAGAACAAGAGGTCAAAAAAGCTAAGGTAGGAAATAGTAAAGTAGAAAAAAAACAACGTACCTTTTACTTTAATATACTCAATCCCTCGAGTCCGTTGCTATGGTGACTGAAAGAGTCCATTAAATGTTTGTTTATTAGAGAGAAAAAAAACTCAGTGATGATATAGAAAGACATCCAAAAGAGACTAGAATCTAGCAGCGCGAGCATAACACCAGACACCAGAGAACGAACGCCCCAGCCAACGGGGAGCAGGAATGGTCCGTGGCACATCGCAGCGCGAGGAAACAAATTTGCCGCTGTCCAAGACTGAGAGAAAACATTGAGTTCAGCAGCATAGCGCTAAAACAGTTCGCAGTGATCCGAGGGAAGGAAAAAGGGAAAATCCGATCTTTCAATCTTCAGTATATATATATATATGTATGTGTGTGTGTGTGTGTGTGTGCGTGTGTGTGTGTGCGTGTATGTGTGTGCGTGCATGTGTGAGTGTGGTTGTGTGTGTGTGTGTGTGCGTGCGTGCGTGTGTGTGTTGTGTGTGAGCATACATGAGAGCATACATACACATCACACACACACGCGCAAAGCAACACATGTGTCGAGCTAAAGTACAGTGTAGTGGTCATACAATGGCTATTGCACGCTTTATTAAAGGCTAAGTTTCAGAGACCAAAAAAAAAATTAATGCGTAGCATATATGCGGCTAGACATTTTGGACGAGTGAATTTAGAGTGGATCTAGATCTATCTTGCTTGTTACAAAGCTTCTATCACAACTTACTCTGTCTGTCTCTACATATTTATTTCTCCTTCAGTCGTTCTTGGATCCAGTTGAGAAACTTTAACCAACTATTTATTTAACTTAACAAAACATGAATCAATTAAAAAACTAACCAATTAGTCAATTAATTCTTTATAATAATAATTTTGTTTGATATCGAATAAGGGAAATAAATTTTCCTATTTAGAGATATAATTATAAATGTGGTTTTCTTTCCTTTAGATAACTTTAGTTTTTTTAAAAAGGATTTTTTTTTCAATTGTGCTTGTTTCATTGTTTTGTTCGATTCTAAGTGGCGAGACTTGTTGGGGAAAGGGGAGAGGGGAGAGAGAGAGAGAGGGGGGGGAGAGAGACTGATAGTGTAATAAAATTGAGACAGACTGAAAAAACGGGAAAGAGTCCGATAGATTGGCTTAGTTAGCGAAAAAAAAGATATCGATAAGTTGACTTGGAGAGAAAGAGAGATAGAGACAGACAGACAGAATGAAAAAAGGTATGAGAGAATGAGCAATATTTAGGTTGTTTTTTGAAGAACGTTCGTTCATTGTATATTAACCAGATTTTTTTGTCTATATTACCAGGCTAACCACTATGACGTCACAAAGTCCATCTACTGGGATAAGGTCAGCACTCAAAAGCTAAGCTGTGGTCTTTTCTAAGTACCGAGTCCGCGTTCAGACTAATTCCACCAAGATACAGCGCATCAAATATTTAAAACAAAAAGACTTTTGTGAATAGTGACAAGAGAACATTAGTCCACACTTTCCAGAAACTTATAGGAAGTCTTGGTCTCTATGTCAGTAGACAAGTCCACACTTTCCTGAAACTTATAGGAAGTCTTGGTCTCTATGTCATTAGACAAGTCCACACTTTCCAGAAACTTATAGGAAGTCTTGGTCTCTATGTCAGTAGACAAGTCCACACTTTCCTGAAACTTATAGGAAGTCTTGGTCTCTATGTTATTAGAGATCACAAGGCCACTTTTTCCTGAAACTTATAGGAAGCTTAGACTCTATGTCAGTAGACAACACAAGTCCACACTTTCCTGACACTTCCAGGAAGTCTTGGTCTCTATGTCATTAGACAACACAAGTCCACACTTTTCTGACACTTACAGGAAGTCTTTGTCTCTATGTCATTAGACAACACAAGTCCACACTTTCCTGAAACTTATAGGAAGTCTTGGTCTCTATGTCAGTAGAGATCACAAGTCCACACTTTGCTGACACTTCCAGGAAGTCTTGGTCTCTATGTCATTAGACAACACAAGTCCACACTTTGCTGACACTTACAGGAAGTCTTGGTCTTTATGTCATTAGAGATCACAAGTCCACACTTTGCTGACACTTTCAGGAAGTCTTGGTCTCTATGTCATTAGACAACACAAGACCACACTTTGCTGACACTTCCAGGAAGTCTTGGTCTCTATGTCATTAGACAACACAAGTCCACACTTTCCTGACACTTCCAGGAAGTCTTGGTCTCTATGTCATTAGACAACACAAGTCCACACTTTGCTGACACTTCCAGGAAGTCTTGGTCTCTATGTCATTAGACAACACAAGTCCACACTTTGCTGACACTTCCAGGAAGTCTTGATCTCTATGTCATTAGACAACACAAGTCCACACTTTGCTGACACTTCCAGGAAGTCTTGGTCTCTATGTCATTAGACAACACAAGTCCACACTTTTCTGACACTTACAGGAAGTCTTTGTCTCTATGTCATTAGACAACACAAGTCCACACTTTCCTGAAACTTATAGGAAGTCTTGGTCTCTATGTCAGTAGAGATCACAAGTCCACACGTTGCTGACACTTACAGGAAGTCTTGGTCTTTATGTCATTAGACAACACAAGTCCACACTTTGCTGACACTTCCAGGAAGTCTTGGTCTCTATGTCATTAGACAACACAAGTCCACACTTTGCTGACACTTACAGGAAGTCTTGGTCTTTATGTCATTAGAGATCACAAGTCCACACTTTGCTGACACTTTCAGGAAGTCTTGGTCTCTATGTCATTAGACAACACAAGACCACACTTTGCTGACACTTCCAGGAAGTCTTGGTCTCTATGTCATTAGACAACACAAGTCCACACTTTCCTGACACTTCCAGGAAGTCTTGGTCTCTATGTCATTAGACAACACAAGTCCACACTTTGCTGACACTTCCAGGAAGTCTTGGTCTCTATGTCATTAGACAACACAAGTCCACACTTTGCTGACACTTCCAGGAAGTCTTGATCTCTATGTCATTAGACAACACAAGTCCACACTTTGCTGACACTTCCAGGAAGTCTTGGTCTCTATGTCATTAGACAACACAAGTCCACACTTTCCTGACACTTCCAGGAAGTCTTGGTCTCTATGTCATTAGACAACACAAGTCCACACTTTGCTGACACTTCCAGGAAGTCTTGGTCTCTATGTCATTAGACAACACAAGTTCACACTTTGCTGACACTTCCAGGAAGTCTTGGTCTCTATGTCATTAGACAACACAAGTCCACACTTTGCTGACACTTCCAGGAAGTCTTGGTCTCTATGTCATTAGACAACACAAGTCCACACTTTGCTGACACTCCAAGAAGTCTTGGTCTCTATGTCATTAGACAACACAAGTCCACACTTTGCTGACACTTCCAGGAAGTCTTGGTCTCTATGTTATATTCAGTAGGACGATTTGTTGTTGAGGATGAATAATTGTGTGCATCAAATGCTCAATACTCTTCATCTTGACCCAAGACATTTAGATCCAATAGGTAATATAAATATATATATACCTGTCTATATGAGTTGCAGTCTCAAACAGACTATCAGTGACAAAAATGAAATACAAATGAACTATTGTTTAAGTTCTCAGATGGTATTTATTTACTTACATATAAAACTTTATCGAGATATTTTTAATTTTAAAAGGTCGAAAGTGTTCGTAAATTATTATTTTGTTAAAGGTTTATTGAGCTAGTGTTAGAGATATACCGAGCTTGCATTTTTTTGTATTTCTAGATCTATTAGGATAGAACAAAGGCTTAACCTACTACTAATACAATTAACATCTATATAAAGGTAAGAAAAACGAATATAGAATGAAACACATTCAGTACTTACCATCTAGCCATTCTAGTGGTCTGAAAATCCAGCCCAAGAAATATCGCATCCAAACTTAGAGATCGGTCCAATGTTATAAAAAAATTGTACGGGCTGTCGGCCATATTTAATCTGATTTGCTGTATGCATGTAAAACCATTCAAGGCGAATGTGATACAACAACACTATCATCGCGCCATCAGTTTGTTGACATCATTGACCTTAATAAATCACGTTCTTCTGTTTTTATACACACACACACACATGCACACACACACATTTTTACAGAACAATAAACTAAAAAACGCCAACATTACGTGTATATAGGCCCATATATGCATTGAAATATGAAGCTATAAACCCAATAGCTGCTGATGATGTAATTTGTGTTTTGTTTACATAAACATATACACTAAATAGTTATAATAGGGGCCTAAATATTTTAGAAATATCACTAAATCTGTAATAGGGGCCTATAAATATAAATATCACTAAATCTGTAATAGGATCATATATATTTTATAACTATTTCATTCCTTAATGAAATTGTTAGTGCCACATTGTCAGGAAGATATTTGAGCTTCACCATTTGATTGGAACTCAGCATAGAAGAAGATGTCGGTTAAAGTTGATGAATTGTGCGTACGTTGAAAGTTGGCAGTAAGTTGTAGTGTACACATTCGTATCTCTTGTTCTCCCAATGGAACGTGTACATAAACTAATGGTTAGTTCTAAGTAGCATTCACAATTCTGTTTTCTACTTTCTGTGGGTGTGTGGGCACTGTGTCATTTGAGTCTTGAATAATTCCAAAAGTGTCCGCTGTAACTTGTATCAACTCAATGGTTGGGTTTTAGCCTAAACACTAGAACTCAATGGTTAGGGTTTGATAACTAGATATATTTATTATATGCTTGGGTTTTAAAATTAGACATATCAACTCAAGGGTTGGGTTTTAAAATTAGACATATCAGCTCAATGGTTGGGTTTTAAAATTAGACATATCAACTCAATGGTTGGGTTTTAAAATTAGACATATCAACTCAATGGTTGGGTTTTAAAATTAGACATCAACTCAATGGTTGGGTTTTAAAATTAGACATATCAACTCAATGGTTGGGTTTTAAAATTAGACATATCAACTCAATGGTTGGGTTTTAAAATTAAACTTATCAACTCAATGGTTGGGTTTTAAAATTAAACTTATCAACTCAATGGTTGGGTTTTAAAATTAAACTTATCAACTCAATGGTTGGGTTTTAAAATTAAACTTATCAACTCAATGGTTGGATTTTCAAACGCAATACATTAGATATGCAAACCATCACGAATTTGTGTAGAAACACTCACACAGCACACAGACACCACACACTCAAAGATTGACGACCACTTCAAGAACTATTATAAATAGCATGACTGTCAGAATCATGGCGGAAGTAGCTAGAGTACCATGGTGAATATTTGAAGCCTGATCGAGTGTTGATGTGTTTGAGGGCGGAGCTTGCTTATGTCTTTCATGTGACATGGAGAACAAAAAGGTCAATACTTTATTGCTTCATGTTCCTTATTCATACAGGCAAAATGTTGAACACCTCAAATAAAACTAACAGATTTTTTTTAAAATTTCACGAAATGTCATTTCGTCACATAAAATCTACAGTATAAACACTTGTTATAGATGATAGGCAGTATCAAAACTTGTTAAAGATGATAGACAGTATCAACACTTGTTATAGATGATAGACAGTATCAACACTTGTTATAGATGATAGGCAGTATCAACACTTGTTATAGATGATAGACAGTATCAAAACTTGTTAAAGATGATAGACAGTATCAACACTTGTTATAGATGATAGACAGTATCAAAACTTGTTAAAGATGATAGACAGTATCAACACTTGTTAAAGATGATAGACAGTATCAACACTTGTTAAAGATGATAGACAGTATCAACACTTGTTATAGATGATAGGCAGTATCAACACTTGTTATAGATGATAGACAGTATCAACACTTGTTATAGATGATAGACAGTATCAAAACTTGTTATAGATGATAGACAGTATCAACACTTGTTATAGATGATAAACAGTATCAAAACTTGTTAAAGATGATAGACAGTATCAACACTTGTTATAGATGATAGACAGTATCAACACTTGTTAAAGATGATAGACAGTATCAACACTTGTTATAGATGATAGACAGTATCAACACTTGTTATAGATGATAGACAGTATCAAAACTTGTTATAGATGATAGACAGTATCAAAACTTGTTATAGATGATAGACAGTATCAACACTTGTTAAAGATGATAGACAGTATCAACACTTGTTATAGATGATAGACAGTATCAACACTTGTTATAGATGATAGACAGTATCAACACTTGTTATAGATGATAGACAGTATCAAAACTTGTTATAGATGATAGACAGTATCAACACTTGTTATAGATGATAGACAGTTTCAAAACTTGTTATAGATGATAGACAGTATCAAAACTTGTTATAGATGATAGACAGTATCAAAACTTGTTATAGATGATAGACAGTATCAAAACTTGTTATAGATGATAGACAGTATCAACACTTGTTATAGATGATACAAGCGAGACGATGGAAAAAGAATTTGATGTTGTTTAAAATTAATCCTCTTATGGATGTCAATTGATTTGTGTCATCTTATTTGCATACATTTCATATACCGTACTTCTTAACATTCTTTGCTTATAAAATATAATTTCTATATAAAACTAAATTAATTAATTACCACTAACTTACTGTATGACTGTATGTTTTACCGATTGAACCATGAATAATTGTACAAGACTTCAACTTTATCCGAGAATGGGAAAGTGGAGAAATAGATGTACACCAGACCGACAGACAGAGTGAGTTTATATAAGCTTTGGAACAAACAAAAAAAGAATTGAATGGTTACATGTAAAACTCTCTACCACACTGATAAGAGTTTTACTTTCTCATTTTTCCAAACACCGCTATCTGTCTCAATCTAATATGATGCATTCTGGCTAATACCTAATCACAGAATTTAAAACGAATGAAACGGGAAATGCATTTATGGTCACAGTTTTTAATTGCCTTCAATTAATCTTGAAAAAAGTTCAACTGTAAGCGTGATTTACAATTGAGGCTGATGCTATTAACTGGCATGCCTAATGAGAGAAGTTTACAATGAGGGAGGGGGGCGGGGCCTAAATCTCTACAAACGAAAACAGGATTAAAAGCACATGTTTGTTAACATTGTTTTTATCCTTATTGGATTAAATAACACACCATTGAATGCTGTAAAGGCTCTAACTGATTTTCCAAAATGTCTCTATCATTATATATAGATAGGTGCATATGCCTTTATTGCACAGTTTTCGTACTAGACGTGTGGCCTAAGCTTTGTTATACATGACATGAAACATTTGTTATCCAGATCAATACATTGTAGATAGTCGATGTAGAAAAACAAGCTCTTGGTGCTCTCCTCCATTGGCGTCACTAGGAGTTGTTGTTGTTTGTTTTTTTTTTTTGGGGGGGGGGTTGCTGGCCGCCCCAGGTAACACCCATCAGGGGTTATACTCAAGTTGAATAAAAAAAAGTAAAAAAATAACTGTTGCTAAAGCAGAGAACGTTAAAAAATAATTAACTGTACCCATCCAAAACATAAGTATACAGTTTTAATATATGGATAGAGATAACTAATTGAGGGCGGCGGGTGGGCGTAGTAAACGATTGAGAACTGCTGGAATGTATAACCGTTTCCGTAAAGTGTAAAAGTCTTTAAAGTCTAATAAAGAAAACATGTTCATATGTTTGAAAGTGTATTGATAGAATCTCAACAACGAAATTTTAAAATAGAATCAACACTCATGTTACAGTTGTGTTACTTTGTATACCAATCAACAATGAAAGTAATTAGCTTACTGTATTAGGGTTCAATAAAAATATTCCCTGGATCTATCGCAACAAGTTATAAAGTTACATTAGATTTTTTAGTGACAATAATGCTCTCCCCTGACAAGTACCATCCATTAACAAAATATGTGTTTGTTTTGTTTGAAATATTCCACTTGTTTCGAATGTTCTTTCAGAGTTGAAAATAATTTACTTCCTAGTCCAAACCTCCTGCAGGACGACGGGGATGTCAGCGGGCAGGGTATGAACCCGGGACCAGCGAGACAACCAAACGACAGTCCAGCGTGCATACCGCACGACCAGGCAGCCACCCTTTTTATAAATAATAATAATAATAAAATTCCTCACAAAAATTATCCCTTAGACTTGGATTAACTTAGAACTCACTAAAAGATATACCTCACTTTTTAAATTATGTTTTTTCTAGACAGTTTGCATGAGAATATTGTTCGGAGTCTCCCACATCGCTCTAGAATTGAAAGCTCAACCTTCTTTCCACATTTTGGGATGTTTTTAAAACGTCAATATCCAAGTAACAATCAACAACAGTTCTGGGTTTCTCTATGTAAATAGCTAACGGGCATATGTGTGCAATCCTAAAACCATGTCAGATTTCTGTTTGATTTCTTTCTTTGTGTTTCCGCCTAATGCTGATGGAATGTGGAACTTGTTTTAAATAAATTTAGACAAAAATATGTGACAGATATTTCAGTTTATTTTAGTTAACATATTTCTCAAATCCCTTGTCATAATAAAAGCATGTTGGTGGCGTTTTAAATGAAGGATTTGTCTGTTTAAAACCCCATCAAAACATCGTGACTACAAATTGTTTGGTTAAGATCTACCGCATAAGAAAGTTTTAGGCTTAAGTAAACAAACAAACAAACCGATCTGTGATGTAACAAGACAATAATTATATTCAATATGACATTAAACCTTAACCCCCCCCCCCTGCTTATTTAACATGTCATAACACTGTGATATGTCAGAATGCATTAAAATCTCAAAAGACTCGTGTATAGCTTTGTATAGAATAAATAAAGTGTAAGTCTTGAAATAATCTTAATTATAAATTATAAATCTCATCAGAATTTTTAGTTCTATAGACCGTACACATGTGCAGTAAACTGGTTAGTTCTATAGATTGTACACACGTACAGTAAACTGTTTAGTTCTATAGATTGTACACATGTACAGTAAACTGTTTAGTTCTATAGACTGCACACATGTACAGTAAACTGGTTAGTTCTATAGACTGTACCCAGGTACATTAAACTGTAATTTGTATTTTGTATTATTTCTTTAAAAAAACACAAAACCTAATTTGTATTTTGTATTATTTCTGAAGCAAAGCACAAAACCTATGTTTTTACAACTATCAATCTGTATTTGTTTTCCCGTGGAACTGTGCAATGTGCAAATCATCCATGACAAAATATTTCGTTGCTAAACAGCTTTGACAGGTCACCGTGACCCAGCTGCCACAAATATGTTCTGTCAAGTTTTGTTTTTTCTCCTACCTTTTGTTGAATGATCTCATTGCTCAACTGGTTAGTGTGGTGGAAGTAATTAAAAACAAATGTGCTAGACAAATGACCTCTCAAATGGACACCACGTGAGCCCTACCCTTAAACTGTTAGTTTAAAAAAAAAAATATTTTTGGTATAGTTTAAACCCCCAAGTTTTAAACAGATATCGATGTCTGAACCAGTGGTTTAGATTGTCTGTGCTATTTTGTTGTAAGATTGAGCATGATAAATGGATTTCCTCTGACGATTCGACCATGTCTAATGTTTCGTATGTGTCTCGTGTCTAATGTGTCTCGTGTCTAATGTCTAATGTGTCTCGTGTCTAATGTGTAATTGTAAAATGTGTATCAATGATGGAGACTTGAAAACCAACTCAAATTTAGCTTGTTGTTATTGTATCGCCCAATGAGCTATAGGTCAGTGATTCTATTAGGTTTGTTAGACAGAAGAATAAGAAATGTGCACTTAAAGAGTGCATCTTCTGTCTTGTAATACGTGATGGAGAAGGGGTCTTTGAGGCACCATTGATGACTCTTTCACAACTTCTAACCATGTGTCTTTGTCCAATACTGTTTCTCCAAAAGTTCGCGAAGACGCGCCTGCCCATTCCTCGATTTCATCCCACATTTTCTTCGGTCTTCCTCAACCAGGCTTCACTTTGCCTTGTTAAAATGTCTTTAAAAGGTCGATTTATCATGCCCCTACCATGAAAGCCTGCATCCCTTGTCAAGTCTTCTTCTTCTATATTACAGATGATACTTCAAAAAAGTTATAACGCATTAGCAGTCCTCTTGTTTTATTAAATTCATTTGAATACATTCATGAATATGTATTTTCAAACATCTATACATCTTATGTTTGCAGATAATAAAATTATTAAATATTTGCGCCTTCAAATTAATGTTTCTAATTTGCTCCTGGAGGGTGGTAGACCTGGTTTCATCTCAGACACCTTTTTTTGTATAATGCATCAAAATCTAATGTAAATTTAAACATTATCTGACGGCAGGTTCCATGTTCTACGACACTTACAAAACCAACCAAACAACAACGGTCTCTCTCTCTCTCTCTTTCTCTCTCTTTCTCTCTCTCTTTCTCTCTCTCTCTCTCTTTCTCTCTTTCTCTCTTTCTCTCTCTCTCTTTCTCTCTCTCTCTCTTTCTCTCTCTCTCTCTTTCTCTCTCTCTCTCTTTCTCTCTCTCTCTCTTTCTCTCTCTCTCTCTTTTCCCCTCATCCTATCAACTTCCCCCTGCCCTAGAACAATCACCCCCCTGCCCTAGAACAATCACCCCCCTGCTCTAGAACAATCACCCCCCTGCCCTAGAACAATCACCCCCCTGCCCTAGAACAATCACCCCCCGGCCCTAGAACAATCACCCCCCGGCCCTAGAACAATCACCCCCCTGCCCTAGAACAATCACCCCCTGCCCTAGAACAATCACTCCCTGCCCGAGAACAATCACCCCCCTGCCCTAGAACAATCACCCCCCTGCCCTAGAACAATCATCCTTAATGAAGAAGGTGATGATTCAGAAAAGAGCTCTGTACATCTGCACTCTTCGCTGATTCCCCAGGCGTGTTTAACAGAAGTCTAAACACAAGAGTCCAGGTGTATTGTTTCTGGAATTTTCAGGTAAAGAATATCAGGTGTACTAATAGCCTTGTCCGGAACACTGGTAGCTTCCTACAGAGATAAGGAGCAGAGAGGTCATTGGAGGTGTACAAGGTAGATTGTGTTATTACTTGACCTCCACCACTCCATCTCTGAAGTAGACCAATTGGATAATACCTAGAAGGGTTTGTCTATCAGAAGTTATGTGTGTGTCTTAAATTAAAGTATGTGTTTTTGTGTAGGATTATATATATATATATATATATATATATATATATATATATATATATATATATATATATATATATATATATATATATATATATATAATATATATATATATATATATATATATATATATATATGGCAATATGACTTCGATTCCGAAGAAAAATTAAGGTTGAGTGCAGAAACAGTGTTTCACACAAACCGATTGTGATCTACATATTTTCTCACACATTAATTAGACAAAGCCCTTTTCCGTCGGGGTCAAATTTAGTTTTCTTTAGCTCTTCTGCGCTTGGGGTGTGTGTGTGCATTTGTATCAATATATGTTTGATATGTTTGTGTAGTTTAGTGTGTGTGAGTGTGTTTGTAAAAGACTAGGGTTGATAAAAATTTATTCATGACATTGTGACAGAAATACGAGTTATTTTTTAGATTGATTAACTTACAAACTTTGGTCTAAGAACTATGAAACCATTCACTTGGGCCTCCGATTGGTCTGAGCCTCGCACAAGGCGCAAAACAATTTTTTAGAAGAAATAGCGAAATTTGTGCCCAATTTTATTGTCGGAGTGCACTAGGTTTTAAAGAAATTGCGTAATTTTATTTTTAGCTGTTTTTTTTTCTTTTTCATTTGGGGTCATCAAATTCAATTAGCCTACGGCCTCCAATTATCTAAGTCCGGCCCTGGCTAGAGAATGGGAACATGAAGAAATTCCCCCATACAGTTGCATATAGCGGGCCAAGGAACGGGAAAATGTGCACTACGTATATGTTACACCAAACTTTAGTAATGATTGTTGGCATTGCTAAACTTTCAGTCACGACCTGTGGCAAATAGCTCCCTATCCACGCCTGTCCGTTAGGTCACCGTTGGGAGAGATGTCGGGAGTTACCGATGTTAGCGATTCCTAGACATGGAAAAGTATCAGAAAGGAAAGTTCTCTAAATAGATCTGAGATCCATTAGCGAGCTGCAAGGCATCTCCAACATATATTGCATCTCTACTGACAAAAATACGTAACTGATCCAAAATAGATTTGGCAACATGAAGTTCTTCTGATATTCTGACCATCTTGAAACAAAACAAATTGCTAGACTATTTCCATGTCCTTAGAATGTTCTGGTATGTAAGACTTTGCTATAGTCTGTAGTTACATGGCGAAAAGAAAGATTGAGACAGATTTAGTGCTGGTATTTCCTCACAAAATTATCTATATATCTACTTTATAAAACATTGAGGTAGTCAAATATGTTTTAAGAATCCTTCACCCAAAGCAGGAAATTGTTAACTAGCTAATTAGTAGTACACAAATTGTCAAATCAACCTTGCTTTCAAACTTTTAAAAAAAAAAAAACAATTAACACAATCCAGTCTTTCTTTCTATTGCGTACATCTTGTTGAAATGTTTGTCTTTTTATTTCTTTCTATTGTGTACATCTTGTTGAAATGTTTGTCTTTTTATTTCTTTCTATTGTGTACATCTTGTTGAAATGTTTGTCTTTTTATTTCTTTCTATTGTGTACATCTTGTTGAAATGTTTGTCTTTTTATTTCTTTCTATTGTGTACATCTTGTTGAAATGTTTGTCTTTTTATTTCTTTCTATTGTGTACATTTTGTTGCAATGTTTGTCTTTTTATTTCTTTCTATTGTGTACATCTTGTTGAAATGTTTGTCTTTTTATTTCTTTCTATTGTGTACATCTTGTTGAAATGTTTATCTTTTATTTCTTTCTATTGTGTACATCTTGTTGAAATGTTTGTCTTTTTATTTCTTTCTATTGTGTACATCTTGTTGAAATGTTTGTCTTTTTATTTCTTTCTATTGTGTACATCTTGTTGCAATGTTTGTCTTTTTATTTCATTCTATTGTGTACATCTTGTTGAAATGTTTGTCTTTTTATTTCATTCTATTGTGTACATCTTGTTGCAATGTTTGTCTTTTTATTTCTTTCTATTGTGTACATCTTGTTGAAATGTTTGTCTTTTTATTTCTTTCTTCACTTTCATTTTCTCTCCCTTTCTTTATCTTCTCATACTTTTAATAATAATCCTCTTTATTATCCACAAGGTTTTTATGTTTCTATTTATTTTAGTCCTTGTTCGTGCAGGTAACGACTTATGCAATACGTTATTCTCATACAGCGGACACTTTCAGTCATAAGACGACTTGGCACATCTCGTGACACATTTCTTGCCCTTTTTTGGAGAGGCATTCTGGTACGCATTTTGTTTCATGTGAAATTAGAAAAACGACATAGCTTTCGAGGAGCCAGTATGGAAGTTGAGATAAATCATAATAAAATAAAAAATAATATAAGGCTTGTCTTCGAGTCCGAAGAATAATGAGGATTGGAGTATTTGCCGTGGCTACGCAGCCCCAGCTGCTACCTACATATTTTGCCACATCCAGCGCAGACATTATCATTTTCCGTCAGTGGCCGATTCAGATTTTCGATTCACCATCTACGTCTTTCGTCGGTAATTGATTTTCATTTGGCCTGAAATGTGTCTCCCGCTGTCTTTGTAAGTGATCTTCATCTGTCTCGTTCCAAAGGCGTCTGCAGACAGGTGCTCTCTTCTATGTCAGTTAAATCAAGTTGGCGCCTAAACTGGTCTTTAAAACGTTTCCGTGGGGCTACTCTATTAGGTTGACCACCTTTCAGTTCACCAAAAAGGATTGCTTTTGGTCATACGTAATACAAGCCCAAATAAAGCAGTACTTAAAAGACTATGCCAGTAGAGATAAAATAGGCAGGACCTTCCGCCAACTTGTAGCTGCGAGTGACTCTGAAGTAGATTGACTACATTACCAGTCATCTGGCAAGCCCACCAAGCTGTTCTAGTCTGCCCACTTACAGATCTAACCTTAGCACATCTAGCTAGCTCATCAAGCTGTTCTAGTCTGCCCAATTACAGATCTAACCTTAGCACATCTAGCTAGCTCATCAAGCTGTTCTAGTCTGCCCAATTACAGATCTAACCTTATCACAGCTAGCTAGCTCATCAAGCTGTTCTAGTCTGCCCACTTACAGATCTAACCTTAGCACACCTAGCTAGCTCATCAAGCTGTTCTAGTCTGCCCACTTACAGATCTAACCTTAGCACACCTAGCTAGCTCATCAAGCTGTTCTAGTCTGCCCACTTACAGATCTAACCTTAGCACATCTAGCTAGCTCATCAAGCTGTTCTAGTCTGCCCAATTACAGATCTAACCTTAGCACATCTAGCTAGCCCACCAAGCTGTTCTAGTCTGCCCAATTACAGATCTAACCTTAGCACATCTAGCTAGCCCACCAAGCTGTTCTAGTCTGCCCACTTGCAGATCTAACCTTAGCACATCTAGCTAGCCCACCAATCTGATCTAGTCTGCCCACTTACAGATCTAACCTTAGCACATCTAGCTAGCCCACCAATCTGATCTAGTCTGCCCACTTACAGATCTAACCTTAGCACATCTAGCTAGCCCACCAATCTGATCTAGTCTGCCCACTTACAGATCTAACCTTAGCACATCTAGCTAGCCCACCAATCTTATCTAGTCTGCCCACTTACAGATCTAACCTTAGCACATCTAGCTAGCCCACCAATCTGATCTAGTCTGCCCACTTACAGATCTAACCTTAGCACATCTAGCATATTTTGTTTACATGCTTTTTTTAAATTCTTGTTCGCCCTTCTTTCTTTGACCTTTCTCTCTCTCTCTCTCTCTTTCTTACCTTTCTCTCTAATCTCCCTTCTATCTATCTATCTCTCTCTTTCTTACCTTTCTCTCTAATCTCCCTTTTATCCTTCTATCTATCTATCTCTCTCTTTCTTACCTTTCTCTCTTATCTCCCTTTTATCCTTCTATCTCTCTCTCTCTCTACTGACACATAATCGCCCAATCACGAGCCCCATTCAAATACTTATAACACGAATTTCTAAAGTAATCAAACCAGTAGCTCCAGGCAATGTCCAAATAGTTTATTAGCTGGGGTGGGAGAGACATTAAAGGTAATGGCTAACGGTACAGAAATGATGTTCCCCCTCCCTTTCCTGAAGGCACAAATCTGGAAGCCTTTGTCTATTTTATTATCAACAATTTCCACTGGGATGTAATGAATAGCAAGGGAGAGAACAATTCAGACTTGCAGCCCGTGTGGGTGGAATTTTTGTTCAAATGAAACGTAGAACAGGGTAGATAATGAAATCCTCAAATTAAACATTGTAAATTGTATAAGTAACAGTGTAAATTGTATAGGAAAGGTTGTAACAATTATATAAATAATAGTGTCGCTGTTTCTAGGTGTGACCTTAACTCTTTTCTATTCATCTCTGTTTGCTTTTGATTTTGAAATGGAAATTAAGGTATAATTGCTACTATAACTAGTTAATAAATATATACCGTACTTGTTCATTATATATTATAGATGTAGATTTATAAAGATATATATATATATATATATATACATATATATATATATATATATATATATATATGTATTGTTACGATTCTCTCTAAAAATCAGGCCTTCTGTAAACACTACTAAACACAACACAATACATCAACGCGTCAAGAACTTGACAACAAGAGCTCCAAAATATCGGGTACTTTAATAATAAGTGAATAAGTAGATAACAGCCAATACTAGACAATTGGCATCAAACACATCGACAACTAAAATGTCACTTTGTACATCACCGTACAAAACTCTACTGTCTCTCTTTCTGGACTTGTACATCAACACCTGAGGACTCAACCAGGACCGACTTCATGGCCGACTAACAGTCCCGGTCTCGACGCTCTCCGGTCTTGAACTGCCGCTTTCCTACACACTGTGTCTCTCGTATACGCAGGCTTTCGATCACATGACCATAAAATGTTATGGTCATGTGATCGAAAGTGTAATCGTGTAATCGTAGTACTGTCACTTGTCCATGGCCCCGCTGACCTGAGTGATTCACCTGTGTGTCAGCTGAGCCTATAGTTAACCCTTTTACGCCGCCAATAGGGTCATGACAGTATGTATATGTATATGTTAACACTTATATAGAGTGTATTGTACAATGCATATATATGTATATGTTAACAATTATATAGAGTGTATTGTACAATGTATATATATGTATATGTTAACACTTATTTAGAGTGTATTGTAGAATGTAAAGAGGCAATATTTAAACATTTAATTTTATTAATAAATAAAACAAATATTCTCTGATTATGAAAACCCTACATTAACAGTCATGTATATCAATGCTGTAAAACTTATTTCCCTTTTTCATTGTCAAAATAAAATTATTCAATAACCACAATTTTATTTAGTTGGTCTTTTTTTTTTTTGGAATCGTGTTTTGTTAAGAACATTGAATGATTTTGCAAAGTTTTAACTTGATCCGAGAATGGGAAGTGGGAGTAAAAACGTGATCGAAACTTGTACCAGACAGACAGACAGACAGACAGAGTTGATGTAAGCTTTGTCAAAACAAACCATTAACTTGCAAAAAAAAAACACTTTTGTTTTCCATTTTTTTGGTTACCTTTTTCCAATAATAACAAAAATATCAGTACTTTATTTCAGCGTTATCAGCAATATACTCGCAAACTTCATTTTGTTTCAATAAATAAATAACATGTTTTAACTATGTCAGGAACATCAATAAAAAAATTAGGATTGTTCAGTAGAGTAGAAGTGTGCTACGTAATCAAAGTGTGATGTTCAGAATCATGTTATGAAGTGTATGTGCGTGTTTCTGATGTAACTATCTTGTAAAAATGAGTAAAGGTGGGCGGATGGTTTATGAATAGATTCTGATGAAACCACGAGGTGTTTCGTCGTTGTTGAAGTTAATAATAGATAAAGGTTAAGCGAGAGGCGTGTGACAGAAAGACGTGTAGTTTTAGAGAGCTCTTTGAATGATCCTTGTTTCATGTGTGTTGCTACATACATCAACACGAAAGCTGTGTTTATTTATTAATATAAGTTGTATTCAGTTGTGCTGAAGAAGAACTTTGTTCAAGTTTATATAAGAATATAATACGCCTACATTGGTTGAGCTGTATTAGTTGCTTGGAGCTACAAACCAACGACCGAGTTTCACAGTTGGGAGACTTTCAGTAAGCACAATGATTTATCAAAACGCTTAGAGTATTCATATTTGTATCTGAATGTCTTGCTCTTAGGGATTTAATTTGGATGAATACTTTTATTGGACATTAATTTGTATTTAATCAAAGTCCAATGGTATATATTTATTCATAAAGAAATTTGTTAACTTTAAGCAAAACATTAATATGATAAATGTAGATCTTCTAGCCCCATTTGAGCACTCACAGATAAAAGATTAGATCAGAATTACAGACCTACAAAGAATAGGATACATTTCTTGCAGGTGTTTTTTAATAGTATGTATGTCAAAATATTTTTATAAGTTCGAGATTTTAAAGAGATAAATAGATTACTATTTATGTTTATTAGAATAGAAAACATATTATTTATTTAACATATAAATATTTCCATACTACTCAAATACTTGCAAATCGCTGAATTTATTTCATGAAATGTGTTTCTTCATTTGTTGTTTTGTTACGAAGAATTATTTTTTTTACATTTTGATTTTTTTTTTCGTTTCCGGAAGGAATAAAAAAGTTTTTTAAAAATATAAAATCTTTTTTTACAGAATTACATCGACATCGATCAATAAAATGTGTGTGTGTGTTTTGTTTCGATCTGTATTGGACTTTGCTGTTGTTTTTCCTATTTTGCGTTTCCCTGTTTTATTCATCTCAATGATCACCTCATTTAAACTGTTCTAGAGTTTACATAAAACAAGAAAAACATTAAAAATACAGCGGACACACCCATTGGTGTTAATTATCCAACATCCAATATACAACTGATAATAAAATAAATATAAACATAGAAATTATAAATACAACTTGTTTAGGTCAAACCAAGCTTTGGGACCGTCAGCTCGATAGATCTACGTGTCTACCCATTAGGCCAGAGCTACTTTGTAGAATTGTCAGTGTTTTATTATTTATTGGCACTCTTATTTTATAGACATCTAGAACTAGATCTAGATCTTGATTTAGACTGTTGATTTAACTCTAATTGGTAGGCTACCTGACATTAGTTAAAGAAACGTAAAGGCGGTTTGTCATTGTGCTGGCCACTTGACACCCTTGTGAACCGTAGGGCCACAAGAACATATGTTTTTAGGTTTTGTAAATAACGATTTGTTGCTTCAGTTATTTTATGCTTCGATTATTGTTCCTTTTGAAAGAAAAGAATTTAAAGAAATGTTTAACTTCCTTATTTGGACTGAGACGTCAATGTCACTGACTTCCATGTTAGATACTGTTTAGAACAAAACTTATTTAGAAGCCAATTTTCTTGTTACTGATAGTAAATAATTCAATAGATCCAAGCGTTCGCGCGGTGGGAGGGGGGGGGGGGGGTGTTCCAGGCCAAGCGAAATAGGAAATAACCAAACAATCAAAAATCCCTACCACCAGCTGAGAGCTTCCCATGCTGGACCAGAACTAAAGCCAGTGACGTCATTGGATGGCCCAAAACGTCGGCACTGTGATGAAACTTTCTAGCCTAGTCACGTGGTTCACTTTGATTGAGATGTTGAAAAGCTTGCCTCACAATGAAACTAGTTCCAAGTCTTGACATCAACTCCAGATCTAGTTCATTGACAGATTGATAATGGAAGAGGAACAAGAAATATTGCGTTTTAAAACAACACGAAGTCTCTTGAGCCCAATTGTTTGCCTTTCATGTTTATTTAGCCTCTGTCTGTGTCTGTTTGTCGCCTGTTTCTTAAAAGGTCTCTTCTCATTTGAGTGGACAAACTGTCCGTAGCCGCTGGACAAGAAGGACGTAGGCAAACAAAACCACATGAATAGACTTCTAGTTATTGTCCGAGATCCGTGACACTGTTGTGGATATTGAGTGGACATAGACTGTTTCCAATAGGTCACAATTCTTTCCGTTTCGTTTAAGTTTCAAGGATTCAGTCCTTTAGCGTTCCTTGGGGATGCGGAACACCGAGTGACATAAGGTGGTGACGCACAAGTGAAAATAATATTTATTTTATTTTCCCAAAGCAAACAACGTTTTATTTTTAGAATTGGTTAAAGTTATCTTAGATACACTCGTTGTGACATTCCAACCAGACCGTCCCATAATACTTTATTTCTGGGACAAACGTTATTCACAAGTTTCCCCTAGCGGCGCGTATTCAAACACTGTTCTCTAACTTCTCAAGCAAACAACGTTTGTCTCCGACGTTGTCATGGGCACCTGCAGGGGTGTGCAAAGTGGTGCACTTGCAACCCCATGGATTCTGAGTAGACAAATTCTAGCCACCCCTCTAAATTCTGAGAAGTCAAATTTTAGCCATTTGTAAAATGTTAGTTTGTAAAATGTTTTACATTTTGCGGATAATCCTTCAGAGATTGAAGATAGTTTACTTCCTAGTCCAAACCTCACGCAGGACGACGGGGAATGGGAGCGGGCAGGGTTTGAACCCTCGACCGTCGATAAATCCGAACGACAGTCCAGCGCGCAAACCGCACAACCAGGCAGCCATTTTTTTTTCACCTTCAAGTCTATTAACGTCTGCAGCTTAACATTGAAATAAAGTTAATAAGGATAAGTTATTATTGTAATAAACTAGAATAGGCTAATCTGGAGTTCATATTCGACCATGTGCGCTTGTAATTCAATATTCTATAGCACCCTAACTATTTGTTTTCATTTGCACATAACTAATAGTTATCATTATATTTAGTAAAGAACTAGAATATGATAAAAGTAGCTTTTTTTTTTGTTTGTTTGTTTTGTTGGTTGGTTTTTTGTTGTTGTTTTTTCTTGGAGGAAAACTCCTTGCCAGCTGTCTTTCGATTTGATATATGTGAACGTTTCTTTGAACTAGAGTGAAGAGGGCAGTCCTCTTGGTCAATGTATTTACGTCTTGCGGAGTTGCGGTCAGTGTTAGCGCTCGATAAGATGGCAGGTTAAACACGTCCACCAGTTGATGAGATCTAAGAAAGTTCTTCCCGTGCTGAGTCAAAACGTTGATGTACATCGGCGGAGCATTGACAGCAGAGAGAGACTAACAGCAGCTGCATGAATTAACCCTAACCCTAAACCTAACTGCGTTCTCTAGGTACTTCGTTAAAATGCAGATATTTCAGGCACTGAACAGATGCGTTGGAGAGTTGGATTTGTTAATGACGATTGTACTCAATAAGAATTCATTGGTTTTGTCACTGTTGTTAAGAGAGACGCACTGTCTTTGTCCAACGTCATTGTCAGCGAATACATTATGTACATTTTTTACATGGACAAACTACTCGGCCAAGTCTACGATGGTTGCCCCCTGATGGATAGCATTCAAAACTGTGTTCAGGCAAGGCTTTGTGTAAAATATCCAAAGCAGACCTTGTCCGTTGCAAGTCCCAGAGACTTAAATTTGTTATCATTGACCTGAATGACGTTTCAGATGTACGTAATGCTGTTGGTGTTATCCAGAAGCTTATCTATTTCTTCCGTAAGTCCCAAGCGAGAGAGTTCGTGCTAAATTTATTTCTTGAGGTTGAGTTGTTGATGCCACGGTCTCAGTGCAGCTGCAATGCAAAGAAGGGGGTGTTCCGACAATAATCAACAAGCCTAGGAACCAATCAATGGGAGTAGCCGGTGTGTACAGCTAGTTATTTATATCTGAAAATATTTCCTATGCACATGTATCGCTTATTTTTCTCTCCGTTTCCGTATATAGAGGATAAAACATGATACGACATGTCCCGTAGAGTCTGGACTAAACAAAAGTACAACATCAGTTACCACCTGTCCAACAATAAGTGACAGTATGTTCTGTCTTATGAAAACATTTGAGAAAGTTTTGTTTTATAAATGAACTTAGAAGCATTTCAAAAACCTTACTTAACATTTCAGAATGCCACAATATCCGTTTTCGTGGTACAAGTTGATTACATCCAGCAATAACTTTATAAACACTAGAGTTGAGAAAGTCAGCTGCTATTGAGTAATAAACAAGCAAATTATACAAAATCCTTTTTTAACTAACAAAGCTTATCTAAGGGGAAATAACTCCGCACTTACAACTGTATGCCGGAATAGTGTAGATGTTACTTCCAGTATTTAATATCAATCAATTTACTAATTGGTTAATTTTTTATTCATTAATGTTTAATTGGGTGCAATAAAAAAAAAGAACGTGTGCAACTTTTTACCAGGCAGACAGACGGCAAAGACATCAGAGTGAGTTCATCTAAACAGAAAGTAAAGAATAGGGATAACAGAACGTGTGCCCTGAGACTAGAACGTGTGCCCTGAGACTAGAACGTGTGCCCTGAGACTAGAACGTGTGCCCTGAGACTAAAACGTGTGCCCTGAGACTAGAACGTGTGCCCTGAGACTAGAACGTGTGCCCTGAGACTAGAACGTGTGCCCTGAGACTAAAACGTGTGCCCTGAGACTAGAACGTGTGCCCTGAGACTAGAACGTGTGCCCTGAGACTAGAACTTGTACCCTGAGACTAGAACTTGTACCCTGATAATGAATATATTTGGATAGTACCTGTGCCCTGAGACTAGAACTTGTACCCTGATAATGAATATATTTGGATAGTACCTGTGCCCTGAGACTAGAACTTATACCCTGATAATGAATATATTTGGATTGTACCTGTGCCCTGAGACTAGAACTTATACCCTGATAATGAATATATTTGGATAGTACCTGTGCCCTGAGACTAGAACGTGTGCCCTGATAATGAATATATTTGGATAGTACCTGTGCCCTGAGACTAGAACTTATACCCTGATAATGAATATATTTGGATAGTACCTGTGCCCTGAGACTAGAACTTATACCCTGATAATGAATATATTTGGATAGTACCTGTGCCCTGAGACTAGAACTTGTACACTGATAATGAATATATTTGGATAGTACCTGTGCCCTGAGACTAGAACTTGTACACTGATAATGAATATATTTGGATAGTACCTGTGCCCTGAGACTAGAACTTCTACCCTGATAATGAATATATTTGGAAAGTACCTGTGCCCTGAGACTAGAACTTGTACCCTGAGACTAGAACTTGTACCCTGAGACTAGAACTTGTACCCTGATAATGGATATATTTGGATAGTAGCTGTGCCCTGAGACTAGAACGTGTGCCCTTAGACTAGAACTTGTACCCTGATAATGGATATATTTGGATAGTACCTGTGCCCTGAGACTAGAAATTGTACCCTGATAATGGATATATTTGGATAGTACCTGTGCCCTGAGACTAGAACTTCTACCCTGATAATGAATATATTTGGATAGTACCTGTGCCCTGAGACTAGAACTTGTACCCTAAGACTAGAACTTGTACCCTGATAATGGATATATTTGGATAGTACCTGTGCCCTGAGACTAGAACGTGTGCCCTGAGACTAGAACTTGTACCCTGATAATGAATATATTTGGATAGTACCTGTGCCCTGAGACTAGAACGTATGCCCTAAGACTAGAACTTGTACCCTGATAATGGATATATTTGGAAAGTACCTGTGCCCTGAGACTAGAACTTCTACCCTGATAATGAATATATTTGGATAGTACCTGTACCCTGAGACTAGAACTTGTACCCTGAGACTAGAACTTGTACCCTGATAATGGATATATTTGGATAGTACCTGTGCCCTGAGACTAGAACGTGTGCCCTGAGACTAGAACTTGTACCCTGATAATGAATATATTTGGATAGTACCTGTGCCCTGAGACTAGAACGTGTGCCCTGAGACTAGAACGTGTACCCTGATAATGGATATATTTGGATAGTTCCTGTGCCTTAAGACTATAACGTGTACCCTGATAATGGATATATTTGGATAGTACCTGTGCCTTGAGACTAGAACGTGTACCCTGATAATGAATATATTTGGATAGTACCTGTGCCCTGAGACTAGAACGTGTACCCTGATAATGGATATATTTGGATAGTACCTGTGCCCTGAGACTAGAACGTGTACCCTGATAATGAATATATTTGGATAGTACCTGTGCCCTGAGACTAGAACCTGTACCCTGATAATGAATATATTTGGATAGTACCTGTGCCCTGATACTAGAACTTGTACCCTGATAATGGATATATTTGGATAGTACCTGTGCCCTGAGACTAGAACCTGTACCCTGATAATGAATATATTTGGATAGTAAATGTGCCCTGAGACTAGAACTTGTACCCTGATAATGGATATATTTGGATAGTACCTGTGCCCTGAGACTAGAACTTGTACCCTGAGACTAGAACTTGTACCCTGATAATGGATATATTTGGATAGTACCTGTGCCCTGAGACTAGAACGTGTGCCCTGAGACTAGAACTTGTACCCTGATAATGAATATATTTGGATAGTACCTGTGCCCTGAGACTAGAACTTCTACCCTGATAATGAATATATTTGGAAAGTACCTGTGCCCTGAGACTAGAACTTGTACCCTGAGACTAGAACTTGTACCCTGAGACTAGAACTTGTACCCTGATAATGGATATATTTGGATAGTAGCTGTGCCCTGAGACTAGAACGTGTGCCCTTAGACTAGAACGTGTGCCCTGAGACTAGAACGTGTGCCCTGAGACTAAAACGTGTGCCCTGAGACTAGAACGTGTGCCCTGAGACTAGAACGTGTGCCCTGAGACTAGAACGTGTGCCCTGAGACTAAACCGTGTGCCCTGAGACTAGAACGTGTGCCCTGAGACTAGAACGTGTGCCCTGAGACTAGAACTTGTACCCTGAGACTAGAACTTGTACCCTGATAATGAATATATTTGGATAGTACCTGTGCCCTGAGACTAGAACTTGTACCCTGATAATGAATATATTTGGATAGTACCTGTGCCCTGAGACTAGAACTTATACCCTGATAATGAATATATTTGGATTGTACCTGTGCCCTGAGACTAGAACTTATACCCTGATAATGAATATATTTGGATAGTACCTGTGCCCTGAGACTAGAACGTGTGCCCTGATAATGAATATATTTGGATAGTACCTGTGCCCTGAGACTAGAACTTATACCCTGATAATGAATATATTTGGATAGTACCTGTGCCCTGAGACTAGAACTTATACCCTGATAATGAATATATTTGGATAGTACCTGTGCCCTGAGACTAGAACTTGTACACTGATAATTAATATATTTGGATAGTACCTGTGCCCTGAGACTAGAACTTGTACACTGATAATGAATATATTTGGATAGTACCTGTGCCCTGAGACTAGAACTTCTACCCTGATAATGAATATATTTGGAAAGTACCTGTGCCCTGAGACTAGAACTTGTACCCTGAGACTAGAACTTGTACCCTGAGACTAGAACTTGTACCCTGATAATGGATATATTTGGATAGTAGCTGTGCCCTGAGACTAGAACGTGTGCCCTTAGACTAGAACTTGTACCCTGATAATGGATATATTTGGATAGTACCTGTGCCCTGAGACTAGAAATTGTACCCTGATAATGGATATATTTGGATAGTACCTGTGCCCTGAGACTAGAACTTCTACCCTGATAATGAATATATTTGGATAGTACCTGTGCCCTGAGACTAGAACTTGTACCCTAAGACTAGAACTTGTACCCTGATAATGGATATATTTGGATAGTACCTGTGCCCTGAGACTAGAACGTGTGCCCTGAGACTAGAACTTGTACCCTGATAATGAATATATTTGGATAGTACCTGTGCCCTGAGACTAGAACGTGTGCCCTAAGACTAGAACTTGTACCCTGATAATGGATATATTTGGAAAGTACCTGTGCCCTGAGACTAGAACTTCTACCCTGATAATGAATATATTTGGATAGTACCTGTGCCCTGAGACTAGAACTTGTACCCTGAGACTAGAACTTGTACCCTGATAATGGATATATTTGGATAGTACCTGTGCCCTGAGACTAGAACGTGTGCCCTGAGACTAGAACTTGTACCCTGATAATGAATATATTTGGATAGTACCTGTGCCCTGAGACTAGAACGTGTGCCCTGAGACTAGAACGTGTACCCTGATAATGGATATATTTGGATAGTTCCTGTGCCTTAAGACTATAACGTGTACCCTGATAATGGATATATTTGGATAGTACCTGTGCCTTGAGACTAGAACGTGTACCCTGATAATGAATATATTTGGATAGTACCTGTGCCCTGAGACTAGAACGTGTACCCTGATAATGGATATATTTGGATAGTACCTGTGCCCTGAGACTAGAACGTGTACCCTGATAATGAATATATTTGGATAGTACCTGTGCCCTGAGACTAGAACCTGTACCCTGATAATGAATATATTTGGATAGTACCTGTGCCCTGATACTAGAACTTGTACCCTGATAATGGATATATTTGGATAGTACCTGTGCCCTGAGACTAGAACCTGTACCCTGATAATGAATATATTTGGATAGTAAATGTGCCCTGAGACTAGAACTTGTACCCTGATAATGGATATATTTGGATAGTACATGTGCCCTGAGACTAGAACTTGTACCCTGATAATGGATATATTTGGATAGTACCTGTGCCCTGAGACTAGAACTTGTACCCTGAGACTAGAACTTGTACCCTGATAATGGATATATTTGGATAGTACCTGTGCCCTGAGACTAGAACGTGTGCCCTGAGACTAGAACTTGTACCCTGATAATGGATATATTTGGATAGTACCTGTGCCCTGAGACTAGAACTTCTACCCTGATAATGAATATATTTGGATAGTACCTGTGCCCTGAGACTAGAACTTGTACCCTGATAATGAATATATTTGGATAGTACCTGTGCCTTGAGACTAGAACTTGTACCCTGATAATGAATATATTTGGATAGTACCTGTGCCCTGAGACTAGAACTTGTACACTGATAATGAATATATTTGGATAGTACCTGTGCCCTTAGACTAGAACCTGTACCCTGATAATGAATATATTTGGATAGTACCTGTGCCCTGATACTAGAACTTGTACCCTGATAATGGATATATTTGGATAGTACCTGTGCCCTGAGACTAGAACTTGTACCCTGATAATGAATATATTTGGATAGAACCTGTGCCTTGAGACTAGAACTTGTACCCTGATAATGAATATATTTGGATAGTACCTGTGCCTTGAGACTAGAACTTGTACCCTGATAATGAATATATTTGGATAGTACCTGTGCCTTGAGACTAGAACCTGTACCCTGATAATGAATATATTTGGATAGTACCTGTGCCCTGAGACTAGAACCTGTACCCTGATAATGAATATATTTGGATAGTACCTGTGCCCTGAGACTAGAACTTGTACCCTGATAATGGATATATTTAGATAGTACCTGTGCCCTGAGACTAGAACCTGTACCCTGATAATGAATATATTTGGATAGTACCTGTGCCCTGAGACTAGAACCTGTACCCTGATAATGGATATATTGGGATAGTACCTGTGCTCTGAGACTAGAACTTGTACCCTGATAATGGATATATTTGGATAGTACCTGTGCCCTGAGACTAGAACTTGTACACTGATAATGAATATATTTGGATAGTACCTGTGCCCTTAGACTAGAACCTGTACCCTGATAATGAATATATTTGGATAGTACCTGTGCCCTGATACTAGAACTTGTACCCTGATAATGGATATATTTGGATAGTACCTGTGCCCTGAGACTAGAACTTGTACACTGATAATGAATATATTTGGATAGTACCTGTGCCCTGAGACTAGAACTTGTACCCTGATAATGAATATATTTGGATAGAACCTGTGCCTTGAGACTAGAACTTGTACCCTGATAATGAATATATTTGGATAGTACCTGTGCCTTGAGACTAGAACTTGTACCCTGATAATGAATATATTTGGATAGTACCTGTGCCTTGAGACTAGAACCTGTACCCTGATAATGAATATATTTGGATAGTACCTGTGCCCTGAGACTAGAACCTGTACCCTGATAATGAATATATTTGGATAGTACCTGTGCCCTGAGACTAGAACTTGTACCCTGATAATGGATATATTTAGATAGTACCTGTGCCCTGAGACTAGAACCTGTACCCTGATAATGAATATATTTGGATAGTACCTGTGCCCTGAGACTAGAACCTGTACCCTGATAATGGATATATTGGGATAGTACCTGTGCTCTGAGACTAGAACTTGTACCCTGATAATGGATATATTTGGATAGTACCTGTGCCCTGAGACTAGAATCTGTACCCTGATAATGGATATATTTGGATAGTACCTGTGCCCTGAGACTAGAACTTGTACCCTGATAATGGATATATTTGGATAGTACCTGTGCCCTGAGACTAGAACTTGTACTCTATAAAATGTTACGATTTGTAAAAGTAAAAAAAAAAAGCTAGTCCATCCCCTGATAAAAGGTTATCCCCCTTGGAGACGTTCTGTCCTGTTCTAATGGGCCATTACATTCTGGGAGCGAATCCAAATAGAATTAGCTTGCTAAAACTTAAACCCGCATAGAACAAAGAGGAAACCTAAAAATAGAAAGGAGAAGAAAAAAAAAATCTTAAAGAGCTTTGGCTGAGAAAGTCTTCATCAAGATTTTAATATCCATTATAGGACATCCTTCTAATGTGTTCTAAGAAGATTGAACTCAATCGTGTTGTTTTTATGTAGAGTTTTTGTTCTACTTTTGAAATCTATCCTTTTATTTAATTCCATATTTTAAAAGATTTTACTATTGCGAAACATTGATAAAGTGTTAAGTCTTTGTTTTCGGGAAATGGCCTTATACCTGTGCCTACTCATAATTATAAATATAGTAAATATGGTTGGAGGACTCGGTGCTCAAGAAGAGAGACAGGAGAGGGAGGGGCTTGGTGCCCCCTTAAACAAAAGAAGAAAGAAAATAATTGAAGGATGAACATTTTAATTTAGTGACAATGGACGATTAATAGATCTGGAAACAGCCAGCATAGTTTTCTTCTCTAGGCCTAGACTTTCTGGGGAGGGGGGGGGGAAGCTTAGCTTTTCTTCCCAGTCTATTTAAAATGTTTCTTTTATTTTTCCTACATTATTTCTATGAATACAATTAACAGGAAAGCTTAAAAAAAAACAGATGACTTGAATGTCGTTCAGAGATACTAGGAGCTCACATTTACAGTAGAGATAGCCTTGAGATGATGGTCCCATTGAATCCATGGCCAGTATTGATTTGTAACTGCTTTGTTATTTGCTTAGCTTGCTGTACCTTGTGATCGAATCATTCAGCTACAACAAAGAGGTATTAATAGGGAGAGAAATGCAAGTCTATACACACTGTAATAGAAGTATTTTAGACCTTGTATAAAACAAATCTTTTAATCTAGTATATGTACTGTGCAATACAAGTGCTCTTTGAGAAAAGAAACAATCGTGAATGCAATGTGTCTTTGAATCTATGAAAAGATTGGTATCAAAACAAAACAAGACGATACGCCTCTGTATGACATCCCATTGCTGCTGTTATTGCCATCTAGTGAAAACAAAAACAATAACGATGGTTCGTCTCATCAGTGGAGCCACTAGTTGCATCATTGGCGTATTCGCATACATTTTTAAGGTAAATATAAAAGGAGAATTCGTAGTTCTTAAAAAAAAGGCTTTCCGACAGTGGCGTAGCTAGGAATTTTCCATCGTTTGGGGGCCCGGGGGCTTGACCTCTTTGGGGGCCTCTGCATTTTGCGTAATATTTAATTTTCAATGTAAAAAACACTCATTTGGGGGCCCCTCTCAAGTGGGGGCCCGGGGGGGGATTTTCAAATTCTCCCCCTCCTCCCCCACCCTAGCTACGCCACTGCTTTCCGATTAATCGCATAGCCCAGTTAATAATTATCGAACCATGCAATTAAGCACTGTTAGTCTTCCAAAGCTTTTGTTTTGTTTTTACATTGTTTTGGATGTTCCTTCAGAATTAAAGACTATTACATCCTAGCCCAAACCTCATCCATGGACCGGGGGGGGGGGAACGCTGGCGGTCAGATTGCGAACATCGAGATCACTGCCCAGAGCGCAAATCCCATCACCAGGCAGTCATCTGCTTTATGTTACTAGTCCGCTTGCTTTATGTTTAAACTCCTTAATATTGATGCTGCATATCGATCACGTGGCTAGTTTATTTTTCTCAGCTTCAAATATGAATATTGTCTTTTATGTCTCCACTGAAGATCAGGTGTTGTCTGTAAGGTGATCTCTTTCCTATCACAAAGCATAATATGAGGACTGGTTCGAATGAGGCTGTGTTCTAGGGTTTATACGTAGCATGCTATCTGTGACATTTTACGTTTCGAGAGACTATCTTTTCCTTTTGCAACTCCTTGTGTGACTAAAGAGGCCAATCCTTGATACGGAGCTGCGGTCACATGTTGGGCATATGTAATCATTATCCTCAGGCGCCGTTGCATTTTCACCCTTCTTTCTACTACTGTTGTGTATGGTATCTGCCATCCGGGACCCTTCCTTTATGCTCGCTTTCCATGTGGATCTATCCAGTGCCACTTTTTCCCAGCGGCCAGTGTCGATTTTTAAGAGCTTCATGTCGCGTTTGCATACATCAGTATACCGTAAAAAATGGGTGACCAGCGGCTCTCCTGCCTTCTGTTAGATCGCCACTCAGAATGTCTTGTGGAAGTCTACCTACTGGCATTCTGTGAACGTGGCCAAGCCAGCCAATGGGTATGCTGCTGATAACACAGAGGATGTCCTGGCACCCTGCTTTTCGTTACATTCCCAAGCCAAAGAAAGCATCTTTTTTTAGAAACATATTTATGCCCAAAAGGCAGATGATCCCTTTAGTATTCTGACCATTTCAAGCTTCTGTATCGTAGAGGAGTGTGTTTCTTACGCAGGGGAAAAGCAGTGTATCCATTCTGTCAGTTAGAGTGGCGTAGCTAAGGATTTCGGGGCCCAAGGGGAGGAAATGTGGACCCCCCCTTCTCCCACCCTAGCAACGCCACTGGTCATTTATTTTTTTACTCATACTGAAAGCGTATTTTATTTTCAATTTTTTACTTATTTAAAATGAATAACCTTTATCAGAAGAAAACAAAAAAAAAGAGTAACAAGATAGCAAGAAAATGATACAATCGAAAACATATGTACATTTTGGGAACAACATTTAAATGATCAAGATGATTGATTTATAAAATGCATGAATCACTGACCTACAAATTTTTAACTAACACCTTCCAAAACAGACTAGCTCTAGTAAATATTTAATCTCTAACACATTATCCTACCTCTACCTTAACAACAGCATAAAAAAGACGAGTATATAATAACCCTGTATCAACTGTTTGACAGTTACATTAGCGTATAAGTCTTTGGTCCCATTTTTTGCTCTCTTTGGAGAGAATCCAAATCGAGAAAGTCTTTTTTTTTTGTCCACGACAATATGTCACACGATTGTTGACAATTCATCAAATCTGTCTTGGCTAGAAGTTGGCTGTTGAGCAGGACAATAGATAAAGTCTCAATCGACAGCAACGACTTTCTGGTCGATATCTGACATAATATAAATGAGCTGGCAGAAAGAACCTGCCTATCACCTTGGTCCTTGTTAGTCTAACGTAGAGATTGATTGCCCTGTGCACTTCATTAGAACTGAACTGGATTTGAACACCGCTGTTTCTGTAATAAGTGTGTTACAATCCGTTTTCAGTTTGATATTTAGCCGTTTAATTTTAATAACGGTAAGTTTGACATGTTGAATAGTTTATTTAATTCAGTCATTTTTTGACATCTATGGTATTAATGCTCTTCTCATATGTTAT
The DNA here is from genome assembly GCA_036873155.1 of Biomphalaria sudanica. Lineage (NCBI taxonomy): Eukaryota > Metazoa > Mollusca > Gastropoda > Planorbidae > Biomphalaria > Biomphalaria sudanica. The sequence goes on from JAZGLO010006698.1 coordinate 3,500,029, forward strand.
CAGACGTAGTGAGCGTAATAGTCTAAGATAAATAGTCATTGTATTTACTTTTTATTTGAAACTAGTCTAATTTTTTATACATGATTAGCACTAATTTTTGCTACGTACCGAGTTCTTGGTCTCTCCCAGACAGCTTAAGGCAAAAAGATATATCGTTACACATTGCATATCAAACTTGCACATTAGGAAATACATTTCAAATGGACTCCGCACATTAGGGATGCCAAGGGCAGCAGTCATGTTAAAGACACAACACGCAGGCATGTTAAAGACACAACACGCACGCATGTTAAAGACACAACACGCAGGCATGTTAAAGACACAACACGCAGGCATGTTAAAGACACAACACGCAGGCATGTTAAAGACACAACACACTAGGCAAGTTAAAGACACAACACGCAGGCATGTTAAAGACACAACATACTAGGCATGTAAAAGACACAACACATTAGGCATGTTAAAGACACAACACTCAGGGCTTGTTAAATACCAACTAAATAAATCAACTTGGATTTAAAAAACAAACTCCTACATCTCCGTGTATGCTCACTTGACCATACAAATTCTCTTGACGACACTATGTCAAACAAATTCTCTTGACGACACTGTGTCAAACAAATTCTCTTGACGACACTGTGTCAAACAAATTCTCTTGACGACACAATGTCAAAATGCTGATGTATTAACGAATGTTAAATTGTAATTTGTTTGTTAGTGGTTTAGGGTCAAACAGTACTTAGCTTATAGTCACTTTGTACTTTTCATATCATTTAATCTTGTAATATATTAACTGTCCTATAGATTTACTGGGTATTTGTACTTAAGCTCGATCTTAGCATAGTTTGTGTACTATAATCCATGTGTACTATTCATATCATTTTAATAGTATAGTTGGTAGAAGGTCTCAGTTTCAGCGTCACAATCTGAATGGAATTTAAAATATTTTCATTGTTTTATTTCCTTTGCCCTTTCAATACATGGAAATAATATCTTGATACTGTTTCAATAATAAAATAGCACAGTGTTAAGGTTTGACATGCTTTTTACATTTGTCACATAGAGCACGCACTCACTCATGTGGGTAAACATTACATCACCCTGGCTTATCATTGGATTAAGAACTGTTGAACAATACTTCAATTTTGTTGTATACACTTTAACTAATCTCGTGTCGAATTTAATCAAGGGGGGAAAATTGAAATGAAACTTCCTGATTTGATAATCTCGCACCAATTTATCACTCGGTCTGCCAAAATGTCTGGGACTGGACTTACACACTTTTAGAACATGATGTTGAAAGACTAGTTTTTTTTATACAAAACTTAGAACACCTTTATATCAGAAGTTTGGGCCAAAACAGTTCATTTTAACGGAGCCAAAAGTTTTTCCCACGCACAAGAAATACTTCGTACTATACAAAAGTAATACCGAAAAGATCTTAACTTTTTTCAAAGTATAAAGTGTGTGTTCATTCCTCCGAGTGGAGGCGCCAGGCCTTTGATGCTAATTAGCGAAAATAATAAATAATGTGTGTCCTTAAAACAAGGTTGAGAAAGAGAGAAAGGAAGAAAGAGAGGGTGAATGTGTTTGTTGTATGTGTGTGTGTGTGAGAGAGAGAGAGATAGTGTTGTGCTCCGACTAAGATCACTCATTAAATTTCTCAAATCTATAAACTATGTATCCTAACAATAGATTGAGAGATGAGGTTTCTAAATTAAGAAACAAATCTCTCTATATAGATTGCATTTATTTCTATCTGTTCAAATCCTATCTCGCTATTTGTATTGAACGTGAAGTGGTTGTAAAAAGAAGCCACTCTGGAAATTAAAAAAAAAAGTTTTGGGTCAGTGCACATGAATCTTCAATGTCTTCAATACCGATGTTCCTGTAACAGGATATTTTAGGACTCTTATTTCAGTCTTTGTTCAATTTAAATATGTGCTTCCGAGCCAGCATAACACTTCTATCTGACTTCAAAGCCAGTATAATACTTCTATCTGACTTCAAAGCCAGTATAATACTTCTATCTGACTTCAAAGCCAGTATAATACTTCTATCTGACTTCAAAGCCAGTATAACACTTCTATCTGACTTCAAAGCCAGTATAATACTTCTATCTGACTTCAAAGCCAGCATAATACTTCTATCTGACTTCAAAGCCAGTATAATACTTCTATCTGACTTCAAAGCCAGTATAACACTTCTATCTGACTTCAAAGCCAGTATAACACTTCTTTCTGACTTCAAAGCCAGTATAATACTTCTATCTGACTTCAAAGCCAGTATAACACTTCTTTCTGACTTCAAAGCCAGCATAACACTTCTATCTGACTTCAAAGCCAGTATAACACTTCTATCTGACTTCAAAGCCAGTATAACACTTCTATCTGACTTCAAAGCCAGTATAATACTTCTATCTGACTTCAAAGCCAGTATAACACTTCTATCTGACTTCAAAGCCAGTATAATACTTCTATCTGACTTCAAAGCCAGTATAACACTTCTATCTGACTTCAAAGCCAGTATAACACTTCTATCTGACTTCAAAGCCAGTATAACACTTCTATCTGACTTCAAAGCCAGCATAACACTTCTATCTGACTTCAAAGCCAGTATAATACTTCTATCTGACTTCAAAGCCAGTATAACACTTCTATCTGACTTCAAAGCCAGTATAACACTTCTATCTGACTTCAAAGCCAGTATAACACTTCTATCTGACTTCAAAGCCAGCATAACACTTCTATCTGACTTCAAAGCCAGTATAACACTTCTATCTGACTTCAAAGCCAGCATAACACTTCTATCTGACTTCAAAGCCAGTATAACACTTCTATCTGACTTCAAAGCCAGCATAACACTTCTATCTGACTTCAAAGCCAGTATAACACTTCTATCTGACTTCAAAGCCAGTATAATACTTCTATCTGACTTCAAAGCCAGTATAATACTTCTATCTGACTTCAAAGCCAGTATAACACTTCTATCTGACTTCAAAGCCAGTATAACACTTCTTTCTGACTTCAAAGCCAGCATAACACTTCTATCTGACTTCAAAGCCAGTATAACACTTCTATCTGACTTCAAAGCCAGTATAACACTTCTATCTGACTTCAAAGCCAGTATAATACTTCTATCTGACTTCAAAGCCAGTATAACACTTCTATCTGACTTCAAAGCCAGTATAACACTTCTATCTGACTTCAAAGCCAGTATAACACTTCTATCTGACTTCAAAGCCAGCATAACACTTCTATCTGACTTCAAAGCCAGTATAATACTTCTATCTGACTTCAAAGCCAGTATAACACTTCTATCTGACTTCAAAGCCAGTATAACACTTCTATCTGACTTCAAAGCCAGTATAACACTTCTATCTGACTTCAAAGCCAGCATAACACTTCTATCTGACTTCAAAGCCAGTATAACACTTCTATCTGACTTCAAAGCCAGCATAACACTTCTATCTGACTTCAAAGCCAGTATAACACTTCTATCTGACTTCAAAGCCAGCATAACACTTCTATCTGACTTCAAAGCCAGTATAACACTTCTATCTGACTTCAAAGCCAGTATAATACTTCTAGTTGACGGCATACAAAACAATATAAATATATATAAGAGTCAGAGTAAGAACAATCGGGGGGGGGGGAGTACGTGTGTGTCTTTGTTCGTTGTGTTTCATTAATTGTTTACCTCTAGTATATGTGTATGTATGTTCTTTGTTCGTTGTGTTTCATTAATTGTTTACCTCTAGTATATGTGTATGTATGTTCTTTGTTCGTTGTGGTTCATTAATTGTTTACCTCTAGTATATGTGTATGTATGTTCTTTGTTCGTTGTGTTTCATTAATTGTTTACCTCTAGTATATGTGTATGTATGTTCTTTGTTCGTTGTGGTTCATTAATTGTTTACCTCTAGTATATGTGTATGTATGTTCTTTGTTCGTTGTGTTTCATTAATTGTTTACCTCTAGTATATGTGTATGTATGTTCTTTGTTCGTTGTGGTTCATTAATTGTTTACCTCTAGTATATGTGTATGTATGTTCTTTGCTCGTTGTGTTTCATTAATTGTTTACCTCTACTATATGTGTATGTATTGTTACGTATCTAGGCATTGTTTTTTTCTTCTTTGACCTGTTGCGGTCGAGAGACGGGGAGGTTGTCTGCCCCTTGTGTAATAAGTTTTTTTTTATTCGTCAAGCCACACAGACAGTGACCGGTCCTTGACCTATGTGTGTACCTCTGGTTGAAAGGAGGGTGGTTTTTTTTTTCTTTTCTTCTGTCTCTTTGAAGAGCGTTCTAGATCTGGGTGTTGATGACTTTCTATTCTAGAAAGTACGAGATATCGACGCGCGGTAGATTATATAAGACCGCTCGCGTAACGTTGACAGACAGACATACGGAGACAGCCGTGAGACAGAATAGCGGAGACATTGCGTGACCCGTGCGTGGTATACCATTTATCGTGTAAGTTACGATTTTTTTTTATTTTTTTTCAAGGCCTTGCTTGCTTGTATTTGTAATTACATTTTCAAACTCTTGTATTGTAATATTTTTACATGCCATTTTTGTAAAAGGGTTTCGGTCAACACATCAATTCTGTATTGAGTAAATGTTTATTTTTCTTTCTTGTAACTTTATATTTGATTAAACATTAAGTTGATAGTTTACCTTCCGATTTCTTGTGTCATTTTTTTTTTGTTATTCATTGTAAGTCTTTGATTAAATTCAGACTTATTATAAGTGACACAACTGATATTCTATTGTCACGTTCCCCTAGGCAAGCCATTTTAAAAGTAGAATTCAATTCGTAATACGTGACAAAAGAAGTTTGGGGGCTCGTCCGGGATATTTTTCTGAACCTATTTTCGTCTTACTTGAGTAATTTTGTAAAGGCGAAGTTGACATTAACAAAATAAATTTTTTTTTTGTGTCAAAGAGTCAGAAGTAAAGTATCAATAGTATTGACCAAACTCTCTTAAGGTTTTTTGTTGTACTGATTTTGTACTGTATATTTACATTGTATACATTTTTTTTTTTTGCTTGTAATAGTTGCTAGTTAGTCATGGATATTCAGGTTTTTCTTGCAAATCCCTCTGTGGAAGAGCTTGATGCTTTTACTAGGAAGGAACTGGTCCTTATTTCTAAACATTTAGGGTTAAAAATAAAATCAAATGCCCTTAAAAAAGAAATCAGAGATAACATTGTAATCCATTATGTAGACGAGGAAGTGTTTTCTGAAGACCTTTTAGAAACCCTTAGACCCGATGAGGGTAAATCAGATTTAGAACTTCAGATAAAATTAAAACAAATGGAAATAGAAGCCCAGACGGCTAGAGAGCAGAGAGAAATTAAACAAAAAGAATTAGAGCTTGCAGCGGCTAGAGAGCAGAGAGAAATTAAACAAAAAGAATTAGAGCTTGCAGCGGCTCAGAAAGAAATGGAAATGAAATTACAAATAGAGTTTAAAAAATTAGAGTTAGCTGCTAATGTAAGACCAGATTCTTCCCCTGCCAGTCATACTGCTGAAGCAACAAAATTTTTGAAAATAATTCCACGCTTTAATGAAGCCACAATTGACAATTATTTTCCACAATTTGAACTTGCTGTGAAAAATTTTAATGTACCTGAAACTTTGTGGCCCACTTTGCTGCAAACAGTTTTGACTGGTAGAGCTGCAGAGGTATTTTGTTCTTTGACCATTGAACAACAAAAAGATTATAATGTTGTTAAGGCCTTAATTCTTAAGGCATATGAACTTGTTCCGGAAGCTTACCGAAAGCAGTTCAGGGATTGTCGCAAATCGGATGGCCAAACCCATGTAGAATTCCTGCGGGAAAAGGAGCGACGCTTTGAGAAATGGCTCACTTCCAAGGAAATCGGCACCGACTTTGCAAAATTCAAGAACCTAATGCTGATGGAAGAGTTCAAGAGTTGTGTGCGGCTGGACGTCCGTACGCATATAGCTGATCGTGGCGAGGAAGATGTGCACAAGGCTGCAGTGTTGGCAGACGATTATATAATATCACATCAATTTGCCAAGTATACGACGGATGTCAAGCCAAAACAAGTCAAACAGCCTGAGTCCACTGCTAGCAACTCCATCAAGAACAGCAGTACAAACGACAGAAAACCTACTACAAGTAAAGCTACTTGTTCCTACTGCAAACGAGAAGGCCATAAAGTTGACGATTGTTGGAAATTGAGGAAGAGAAACGAAAAAGCTCCTTCAAAAGTCAGCGCTTGCACAGTACAGTGGTCGTCGAGGTTTACTCCCTCATCATCAAGTCATATCAAGAATACCTCGACACCACCTGTTTCAAATGTATTGACTGTACAAGACTCTCCGAAAATGTCTCCACGGTGTTCAAATGACTCAACAGCGAGTTCTTCAAATTCATCTTTACGATGTTCCAATGACTCAACCAAGAGTTTTTCAAATACATCAAGCCGATGTTCCAATGACTCAAACAAGAGTTTTTCAAATACATCAAGCCGATGTTCCAATGACTCAAACAAGAGTTTTTCAAATACATCAAGCCGATGTTCCAATGACTCAAACAAGAGTTTTTCAAATACATCAAGCCGATGTTCCAATGACTCAAATAAGAGTTTTTAGAATACATCACATCGATGTTCCAATGACTCTATCCAGAGTTCCCATAATACATCACCCCGATGTTCCAATGACTCTATCCAGAGTTCCCATAAGACATCACCCCGATGTTCCAATGACTCTATCAAGAGTTCCCATAAGACATCACCCCGATGTTTCAATGACTCTATCCAGAGTTCCCATAATACATCATCCCGATGTTCCCATGACTCTATCCAGAGTTCCCATAAGACATCACCCCGATGTTCCAATGACTCCATCAAGAGTTCTCCAAATACATCCACAAGATGTTCTACTGACTCAAGAAAGAGTTTCTCCACTGCGTCTCCTAGAGATGTCAATGACTCCAGCGAGAGTTCGACCCAAGTCCAGTCTGCATCAACCAAAATTGATGTTTTATTAGAGGATTTTAAGCCTTTCATTTCGGAAGGATTTGTATCACTACCCGGTGATTCTACAAGTCTACGACCTATCACCATTTTGAGAGACACAGGTGCCTCACAATCGTTACTTTTAGAGGGTATCTTGCCCTTGTCTAAATCATCATCGACTGGGAAGAGCATCCTGTTACGAGGCGTAGAGCTTGGATGTATAGATGTGCCTCTACATCTAATCGACATAAAGTCAAATCTCATTACTGGACCGGTTGTTGTAGGTGTCCGACCAACATTACCATTGGAAGGCATCTCGTTGCTGTTAGGCAATGACTTAGCAGGTGGAAAGGTGATAGCCGAACCCATCGTCACTCAAACACCCGACTTATCTGCCACACCCGAGGAAGACCTAGAGTTATATCCAGCGTGTGCAGTAACAAGGGCAATGAGGTTGAAAGCATCTCAAGAAGAGAACGTCATCAAAGCCAACAGTAACCACGATGATGTGGACTTGAGCACCACATTCTTTGCTTCTCTTGAAGAAGAACCAACGCCAAATTCTGAAAAGCCGGCATCAACTCGAAAACAGTTGATTGAGGACCAAAAGAAGGATCCAGAGCTCGCCAAACTCCGAAAAACCGCAATGACATCACAAGAGGCAGAGCTAGCATCAACGTGCTATTACATCCAAGATGATATGCTCTTCAGGAAATGGAAACCTCCAGACGCATCCAACGAAGAAGAATGGAGAATATGCCATCAAATCGTGTTACCAGAAAGATACCGAGCGTACATCATGAATCTGGCTCATGACACACCAATGTCAGGTCATCTCGGCATCCACAAGACATACCACAAGATTATGTCACACTTCTTCTGGCCACGTTTGAAGAAAGATGTCATCCAGTACTGCCGATCCTGTCATGCCTGTCAGATGGTTGGCAAGCCAAATCAAAAGATCCCTGTTGCTCCTCTGAAGCCGATTCCAGCCTTTGAAGAACCTTTCAGCAGAGTACTTATTGACTGTGTTGGTCCTCTCCCAAGGACAAAAGCTGGCAACCAATACCTGTTGACCATTATGTGTGCTTCAACTCGTTTTCCTGAGGCTATTCCTCTAAGGAACATAAAAGCATCAAACATTGTGAAGGCCTTAATCAAGTTCTTTACTCTATTTGGTCTACCAAAGTCCATCCAATCGGACCAAGGAACGAATTTCACGGCCAATCTTTTCAAGCAAGTCATGACTCAGTTGGGCATCAAACACTGCATGTCGAGTGCGTATCATGCCGAGTCGCAAGGCGCTCTTGAGCGATTCCATCAGACTCTCAAGAACATGATCCGAACCTATTGCTTTGAGCACGAAAAAGACTGGGACGAAGGAATCCACATGCTGCTGTTTGCAACCCGTGAATCCGTCCAGGAATCGTTGGGATTCAGCCCTTTTGACTTAGTCTTTGGCCATTCGGTGCGCGGTCCCTTGAAATGTATAAAAGAGACTTTGTTGTCACCAACAGCCACTGAAGGACTTTTAGACTATGTAATTAAGTTTAAAACTAGACTTTATGATGCTTGTGTTCTGGCCAAAAATAACTTACAAAACACCCAATCCAGCATGAAACGCTGGTATGATAGAAAGGCCCGTGTTAGAGAATTTTCTCCCGGGGATAAGGTGCTTGTATTTTTGCCCATACCAGGTCAACCCTTGCAAACCAGATATTTTGGTCCCTATGAAATTGAGACCAAAATTAGTGACCTCAATTACACAATCAAAACCCCTGACCGTAGGAAAAAGACTCAGCTATGTCATATGAACATGCTGAAGCCTTATGTATCTCGGCCAGATCACTCAGAGAAGAGTAATTGTGTTTTAAATACAGTCAAAAGTTGTTCAAATAGCCATGTTTCTCCTATTGATGATGATATTGTAAAGGAGAAATTTGGACAATACAAAATCCCTAATTCTTTTGTATTACAGAATTTGGATGTAAAACTGTCTCATCTGTCTTCGACAGAAAGGCCAGTTATCATGAAACTCATTAATGAATTTAATGACATTTTTTCTGATGTACCAAAACAGACTAATGTTATAATGCATGATGTAGATGTTGGCGAGGCTACTCCAGTCAAGCAGCATCCTTACAGGGTCAACCCTGAAAAACTTGCCATACTTAGGTCAGAAATCAAGTATATGCTTGAAAATGACCTCATTGAACCAAGTTCCAGTAGCTGGAGCTCCCCATGTGTCTTGATACCTAAACAGGACAAGACTTATCGTTTTTGTACAGACTACCGTAAGGTAAATGCTGTAACAAAGACCGATTCGTTTCCTATCCCTAGGATAGACGATCTCATAGATCGTATTGGTGACGCTAAGTACATCACCAAAATAGACCTACTTTCAGGTTATTGGCAGGTTCCCCTGACTGATAGGGCAAAGGAAATCTCCGCCTTTGTCACCCCTGATGGTCTGTACCAATACAAAGTGATGCCATTTGGCATGAAGAATGCTCCTGCCACTTTCCAGAGAATGATAAATGCCCTGCTTGCTGACATGGAGAATTGCCACGCATACATAGACGATGTAGTAATTTTTAGCCAAGATTTTTCTAGCCATTGTAAACAACTGCATTGTCTTTTTACTAAACTGTTACATGCAAAAATTACTGTAAACCTGAGTAAGAGTGATTTTTGCCAGGCTTCAATCCAATACTTAGGCCATATTGTAGGACAAGGCCAGGTGAAACCTGTAATGGCCAAAGTAGAAGCTATCCAAGCTTTCCCTATCCCTGCTGACCGGAAACAACTCCGAAGATTTTTGGGAATGTCTGGATATTATAGAAAATTTTGCGAAAATTTTTCTGTCATTGCCAGTCCTTTAACAAACCTCCTGAGAAAGAACGTCCGATTTACTTGGACGGATGAATGTCAGAAAGCCTTTAACCAAATCAAGCAGATATTATCTAGCTCCCCCATTTTAATGGCTCCTGACTTCGGAAAACCTTTTAGGTTAGCTATTGACGCCAGTGACACAGGTGTTGGGTCAGTCCTTTACCAAGAAGATAATTTCCAAGTAGAGCACCCTATTTGTTTCTTTTCCAAGAAATTTAATAGACATCAAAGAAATTATTCTACTGTGGAAAAAGAATGTCTTGGGTTGATTCTTTCTATACAACACTTTGATTTTTATATCAGTGGGTCCAGATGGCCACTGGTTGTATTTACTGACCACAATCCCCTTACATTTATCCACACGGAAAACCTTTTAGGTTAGCTATTGACGCCAGTGACACAGGTGTTGGGTCAGTCCTTTACCAAGAAGATAATTTCCAAGTAGAGCACCCTATTTGTTTCTTTTCCAAGAAATTTAATAGACATCAAAGAAATTATTCTACTGTGGAAAAAGAATGTCTTGGGTTGATTCTTTCTATACAACACTTTGATTTTTATATCAGTGGGTCCAGATGGCCACTGGTTGTATTTACTGACCACAATCCCCTTACATTTATCCACAAAATGTCTGGCAAGAATCAACGACTTCTCAGGTGGAGTTTATTTTTACAAGAGTACAACCTAGATCTTAAACACATAAAAGGCAGCGAAAATGTTATCGCCGATGCCTTATCTAGATTGTAAAAAGTATTTTGATGTATATATTTTTTTTATATATATATCATGATAAATACATTCTGTAATGTAAATATTTTTTGTAATTCTAAAAAGATTTCCATTTCGTGGAAATGTAAACTTTTTATTTTTAGGAGGGAGGTGTTACGTATCTAGGCATTGTTTTTTTCTTCTTTGACCTGTTGCGGTCGAGAGACGGGGAGGTTGTCTGCCCCTTGTGTAATAAGTTTTTTTTTATTCGTCAAGCCACACAGACAGTGACCGGTCCTTGACCTATGTGTGTACCTCTGGTTGAAAGGAGGGTGGTTTTTTTTTTCTTTTCTTCTGTCTCTTTGAAGAGCGTTCTAGATCTGGGTGTTGATGACTTTCTATTCTAGAAAGTACGAGATATCGACGCGCGGTAGATTATATAAGACCGCTCGCGTAACGTTGACAGACAGACATACGGAGACAGCCGTGAGACAGAATAGCGGAGACATTGCGTGACCCGTGCGTGGTATACCATTTATCGTGTAAGTTACGATTTTTTTTCAAGGCCTTGCTTGCTTGTATTTGTAATTACATTTTCAAACTCTTGTATTGTAATATTTTTACATGCCATTTTTGTAAAAGGGTTTCGGTCAACACATCAATTCTGTATTGAGTAAATGTTTATTTTTCTTTCTTGTAACTTTATATTTGATTAAACATTAAGTTGATAGTTTACCTTCCGATTTCTTGTGTCATTTTTTTTTGTTATTCATTGTAAGTCTTTGATTAAATTCAGACTTATTATAAGTGACACAACTGATATTCTATTGTCACGTTCCCCTAGGCAAGCCATTTTAAAAGTAGAATTCAATTCGTAATACGTGACAGTATGTTCTTTGCTCGTTGTGTTTCATTAATTGTTTACCTCTAGTATATGTGTATGTATGTTCTTTGCTCGTTGTGTTTCATTAATTGTTTACCTCTAGTATATGTGTATGTATGCCTTTGTTCGTTGTGTTTCACTAATTGTTCAACTCATTGAAATATTTATTTCACTAGCTCACACACAAAAAACAGTGTAATCGGTGTGTATGCATGCTGGAAATTGCATCCCAGTAATATTTAGTGGTCGAATAGGAGAGCATTGGGTTCCTGATAGACCTGCCTGGGTTTAAATCCTAGTTGGAAGCATATTTTATCTCAGAATTGAAATACATTGCAGGGTTCACTTTGTTAAGAATGCGAGGCTTATGGGTGTGCAGCCCACTCGGCATAAAAATGGCAATGTCTTCCATTTCGACTATTAAGGTTGAGTGCAGTATTTCACTCGATAACGAAGCCCCAGTGGCGACCTGCATATTTTGTCACATCTGATATAGATGTGGTAGGTTTGGCACAGAAGAACTACTTAAATATCGAAAGCAGCTCGTTGGCCGATTAGATCTGTTCTAAAATGTTTGTAAAATGTTTTGCATGTTTCGGATGTTTCTTCAGAGTTGAAGATAGTTTACTTCCTAGTCCAAACCTCCCGCAGGACGACGGGGGATGAGAGCGGGCAGGGTTTGAACCCGGGACCATCGAAAAGTGCAAACGACAGTCCAGCACGCAGACCTGCAGCCGTACGAAAACACATGGTGTAGAACCAGGCACAAACAGGGAGTGGAGACGACGTAGGCCCAGTAACGAACAGACACTACAGCGACAAGAGATGCCGGTAGAATGGACCGTGTTCATGTTGTTTTGCCTTTTTACGCGTGGGCACAAGACGCCATCTAGGGGAAAAAGGTCACGTAGATACCGATGTGGCCTCAACAAGTATCCACTCCACTACACACACATAACATACTCTTGAACCTTAAGACAAGGAAATGCAAAGTCAATTTCCCAGATTTGATACATGGAAAACTTTCACTCGGAAGACTTATTTTCGACAATTTTGAGCTAGCTTGTTAAAAGCTATTTCAGATTGCGGTATCACTTATTTTAAAACTTTTTATTACAAGCTCTTTGAGTTAAGTCTATGGCATTCGGAGGCTGCTAAATGCAAAAGAAGAAGTTAGGTTACATTTATATATTGCCCACACACAACTACCGTTGCAGTATAGAATCGAAGCTCTTATCTGATTGTTATTCAGTTTTTTACATGTGCTGTAAATTATGTGTTGACTTTCAAATGGATCACCTCGTTTTATTGCTGTCCCTAGTACACAATGTGTGGGCTTTTCTAAATGCTACCGTGTAAGTTAACTAAATGTCTTCATCAGAGTAAAGCGTATAACATGATATATAGGTTTTACCTATATATATAATTCTCTTATTTGCTTAACAGTTTGGACGAGCAAGAAGTAAAGGAAAGATCACTCTCTTATTTCTGCGGATAGTCACCCCACGAAAAAACAAGAGGGGGGGGGAGAACAAGAAGGAGAACAAGTATTCACCAAATAGCAGGGCCGGACCGTTGTAACCGAGAAAGATCACTCTTTTTTTTATTTCTGCCTCACGTAAAAAAAAGAGGGGGGGGGAGGGAGAATCTACTCTGTAGGAACTATCGAGGCGACAGAGAGCACAGCTCGGGAAAAAAAGAGGTGGGGGGACAAGTATTTTTTTCACGGATGGCTACCTGGTATTGCTGTTTGCGCGCTGGACTGTCCCATCCCCCTTCGTCCAGCGGGAGGTTTGGAGTAGGAAGTAAACTATCGTCAACTCGGAAGGAACATCCGAAACATGTAAAACATTTTACAAGCAAACATTTTACAAACACTAAATAGCAACGCCGGACTTAACCTTTGTGACCAAGAAGTCATGGAAAGAGAACAAGTAATCTACTATGTATATTTACAGGTCACTAAATAGCAGGGCCGGACTTAACCATTGTGGGGCCCTATGCGAAATGTATTTTGCAAGGCCAAGTTTGGGTAGGGAAGCGGACAATAAGTGAAATTTAAGAGTTTGTATTAGAAAATAAATTCGTCTATGCATTTTATTCATTCTTTACTACGTACAGAATTACTTTACGAGCCTTGCGTGTAGCAAAGTCATACAGTATATCATAATAATTCTGTTTCCTACATAGATCACGCTCAATAGCAGGAATTACCAAATGTTTCAATCTATCTTTGAGAATTGTTGACCTCAAGTAATTCTTCATTAGTATGAGGCGCGAGAAGCTTCTTTCACCAGATTACACAACTACGGCTAATGCATAATGTCGTTTTATTTATCGCGCGTAGGATTGGCGTTTTCCATATTGAATGACACCCCAAAATGACAATTTTTGTCTATATATTTCCGTATATTTTAAGGACTTTTTTCGTATATTTTGTAATTTCGGGAGATTTCCAGGAGTTCCTGGTAAATCGACAGGAGGGCGCGGGAAAGTTATAATATGGTTTAATTTAATAATTTATACACCTATAATTAGCTCGAGTTCTATGAAAGTGAGGGTCCTATGAAAGTGCGGGGCCCAATGCGGTCGCATAGGTTGCAGTGGCCTAAGGCCGGCCCTGCAAAATAGCGGCGTATGCTACGCCGCCGGTCGACTGGTATTATATAATGTGTATTGGCTAGTTTCGCGTGTACCTCCAAATGGACGCACAAGTCCAACTAACGCCACAGCAAGCGAACACAAATCGGGTTAGGGTTCCACCGCTGGCTGCCGCCTTCTCTGTATTCGCGAAGCGTGCTCTTGAAAAATGGTTTAAGGTGGGTATGAGATCCAATTGAGTTATAGTCCAATAACACCATTCCTCAACCTCGTAGTGACCGATTCATAATGTGAGACCAGATCTCTGTTGTCGTAAAAAAATATCTATAAAATATTTGTTTTGTAATTACAATTTAAAACTTTTAAGTGGCTAGGTCACTATAACATTAACGTAGTTTTGTTTTTTCCATGTTAAAGACAATGCTGTGGTTCTAATAAATACCTGAGAGCTTTTCGTTAGGATTTACATTTCTAGTTGCTACATCAAAAAACTTTTTTTAAGACCTTAAAAGATTAAAGGTTGTTTCGACCTTTCTCCTACACTACCAGCACTTGCGTGCGTTAGATAGGAACTGGGTGAAGTCTGAAGTCAGGAATCTATCCTCATTGCACAAATATGTTAGCACGTTATTCATCTCTTATTTATTATTTTATTTTGAATGTTATAAATTAGTAGATTTGCTGACGAAGTTATGTTGAATCACATTTCTAAAACTTGGACACTTTCTAATTTTCCAATGATAAAATTCACATAAATTGTTTTCAATATTTTCATTGCATTCAGTCTACGTGATAAAATTCTGCTAATTTTATTTTTCTGGATTTAAAAAAAACAGAATTTTTTTTAGTCTAAATTTTTAAAAATGAACTCTAGAGAACGTGAGTGGAGCCTAAAATATAGACATTTTTTTTTCAAGTCATTTTGTTTGAACTGAACTTCATTCATATTGGTTTGTTTGTTTTTATTCTAGGAAAATTTGCTATTATTGCTGCCCTAATTTTTAGTTGATCGAATTTAAATACAGAGGTCTACTAATGTTACTTATTAATATTCATTTCAAATGCAGCACGCCCATTCCACTTTCTGTTGACTTCCTTGTCTCTAAATTAGATCCAAGTAAGTACATTAGACTAAAAGCTTTTAGACTCGCTTCTGAATATAGGACGTCACCCATTCGCCAGTATTGGATCATCGGAGCGCTAGCAATAGTCAATATTTCAAACGATAAAGCAGCCAAACCTTCTGTGACTTGCTATGTTCAATGCGATGTTGGTAATGGGGAGGGGAAGGGTAAACCATAAAAAAAGCCTAATTTGTCAACACCAACACTGATCAACTCCATAGATTGTCGATGCACCCAAAGACACTGACCTAGCTAAAATAACCTTATCTGTTTATTAGCTTCGCCCCACCCGGCAAACAAAATCGTAGAAAGCAATCGTGAATGGCCAGGTACGCTTCAGGAGGCTCAACCGATTTTGTTCCATACAAATCTTTTTTTTTCTTTTCATCGATTTCTCGTGATTCTAAGCCGATTGAAATGAGACGTTTCGTTCCTAGCTCTTTCTATTATAAATCTTGGGACCAGACCTTTTTTCTCTTCGCTGAACCAATTGAGCGGGTGGGGAAACGGTAATGCGATAATGCTGTTTGACAACGGGACTAAAATATAGTCTACCATTGTTATATCAAAATCTATAGGCTCCCTTTAGCTGTCCAGTTTTCATTTGGTCTTGTTACACACATTTCGAAGGGCTCTAAATCTAAAATTTGTTTATCTTCAAATTTAAAGGAATATGTTTCATCAGTGAAGTTATTGATCATTCTATAAGAGTTTAAACAGTAAGTAAACCAAATGTAGTCAATACACTAGAGAAGTTTAGGCTTTAAAAAATACACTAGATTCATTTTTTATCGGCCTCGAAAGGGGAATACACGCAATTGGTTTGGTGTGATCTGACTGTCCGTCCGTCCCTCCTGTTTAGATCTCGTAAATTAGAAAAGATAATGAAAATCCGAAATCATGATAGTTTAGACCATTCAATGTTCTGATGCAATGGCTACATTTTTCTTTTCTGAAAGCGAAAAAATTAATTTTTAAAATCAACTATGCTAGCTTTTTTTTATCAAAAAAAATACACCATTTTGACAACTATTCACTATTAATAGTAACAAACACGGGAGGCTATTTAGTAAGGGAGATGACTATTTACCATATTTTTAACACATTTATTCAAACTGTTTTAGATTTTTTTGTCAAAAAAAATAATTATTTTTACAATTATATTGCTAAGTTAAGTAAGTTCTGTCTTACTAACTACTACATTTACAAAAAATGTTAACTTTTTTTTAAAGAAAAAAAATCTCTATTTAGTATGCATATAAGTGGAATTTAAAACAACAATTAATAAGAATTTTTTTATGTTATCGCGTGAACTGTAAAGCGTCATACAGTGACATAGCAAAGGAAGAGAAGAATACTTTTTTTTTAAGGAAATGTTTTTTTTTTCCTGAGGCTTTGACTAAGAGATTGACCCTTTACAGAACACTTAGATCAATGAGATCTAATCATACTATGGCATTAGTTCGGCCAGGTTCACAGCTAACGTCTCCTTCACTTTCACCTACCCATTGGTCTGCTGGACCGTTGGGGCACCACACAAGATCTGTCAACCTTCTTACTCCATTCTTCTATGATATTTGCCTTTGATAGAATTTCATTCTGATGTTCTTTCTGAAAATATTGAAGCCCTCCTTTTTACCTGCCTGGGTGGACCACTTCGGGGGGGGGGGCCGATTTTGAGTTTGTATTTCCACACAAACTGTCTTTGTAACCTTGTTAATTCTGATCTCGATAAATATTTTGTCAATCCGTATAGTGCTTACTTGTAAATATGCCTACGTTGGACAATTACACGTGTCATACTATTACAGATTCGATTTTTGTTTCAAACTCTAAGACACTTATTAGAAATGAGGCAAAAAAAATAAAGCTTTATTACCTTCTTGACCATTTAGTATTTGGATGATGACATGTAAAAAAAATAATTCTAACATCTTCTAAATACATTGTATTTTAAATTGATCGAAAACTATTGTGTAAAAGTTATTAGCTTAATAATTTCTGTTTGCATGGTTATGAGAGCCGTTGGTGCACCACTGTTAACGTTTTCATAGCTTAACACCAGTAGTACTGTCCAGCTCGACCCTAGAGCTCTACATTTTTTTTTTCTCTTTTTGATTTCCTTGTTTTCTCCGGCTTGCCACTGAGTTCTGTTGGTTCTTGTACACACACCGTCTCCACACACACCGTCTCCACACACACCGTCTCCACACACACCGTCTACACACACACCATCTACACACACCGTCTACACACACACCGTCTACACACACCGTCTACACACACCATCTACACACACCGTCTATATTTCTTAAGTTTTGACAACGCTGCGCGTATCACCAATAAGCTTTTTGACTTGCACAAAGGCGGTTTATGCAATTCTGTCAAACATTTCTGGTTTACACTTTGTTCTGGTGACAGCAAAGTAGAGCTCCTAACAGATAGCATCCTTCAATCTATGTTATGGCTTTAGGGCTGGTGAAGACCTTCGTTTCTTTATAGATGTCGATGTTCTGTTTCATATCCCAAAAAGGTCTTTTTATTTCCATAGCCTGCCAAACTGTCTTTACCTTTGTCATTATCAAGACGTCGACTTATGAATTCTTTGTATACTAATAGTGCAGCTTATGTGATCTGAAGTCATTAAAAACTACATTATTAAAACAGACTCGCTTAATAGTAAAAGAGAAAAAAACAGCTTCACTTTGTAACGAGACATAAAGACATCTTCGTAATAACAAAGGCAATGATTTTTAAAAAAATTGAACTTGATTGGCTCAACTTCGTTTTAGCATCTGGCACAGGATTGCAGAACACGTGACCAGAGTCTATAAGCTTTTTTGTTAGGCTTTTTTAAATTACTTTTTTAAAATGTATTTTACATATTTCATGCCAGCTTTTTTTTTCTTGTTTTTTTTTTTGTCTTTTATATTATTTATGAGATGTCAAAATTCTAAAAAGTCTTTGAGGGTCTCACCATCGCTAGAACAGGCCCACTTTTGGTTGGGTCATTGAGATAGTCCTGATACGTCTTAAGTTCTGTAAATAGAAACTAACCTCGTGATGGAGAATCTCAACGGAAGCTTAAAATTCAACAAGAATAGTTTCAAGATTTGCATTTAAAGAGTTTTACTTCAGGAAGTGACGCATTCGATATAAAAAAAAGTTCATTACTAGGTTATCACTCCTGGAGTCTTGGCGATATAAACATGACTGCTTTAACAACTGAAAGTTTAAACTATGTCAATTGATTGATTAAAGTAGGTCAACTGGTTGCTTAAAGTAGGTCAACTGGTTGCTTAAAGTAGGTCAACTGGTTGCTTAAAGTAGGTCAACTGGTTGCTTAAAGTAGGTCAACTGGTTGCTTAAAGTAGGTCAACTGATTGCTTACTTTACTGATTCGTAAAAACTATTTCATTAAGTAATCTTACTACTATCTGAGTGTAGGTTTATAATTTATGCATAACTCTAGAGAACATTTTCAGTATTACATGATGGTATAAAAGTCCTTATGTACAAAATAAATATTCTTACTGGAGTCTACGCCTGTAACTACTTTCCGGACATGCCTTGAAACATCCAGACAGGATTTGGGCTAGCATAAGTCGACGTTAGATATAATTAAACTAATGGATTTTACTCCGCTCTTCTTTTTTAAAAATCAATAAATGCGAAAGATTATGAAAGCGTTTCTTTGCATTAAGTGTCCTGCTAGTTAGGGGGAAGGGGGGCGTAGGCTTCATTGATTCTAAGCGTTTTGTGAAATCACTGCTTTAAATTGTTAAGACGCATTCAACTGTTTTTAAGAGAGACATCTTTAGAATATGCGTTGTTATAATGAATCGTTGAGAGTTATGTGCCGATGAATAAGGGAAGCAACTTCATTCCCCAGCACCTTTGTTTCACGATTTACTTCACTCCACTCTATTTCTTATATTTTTATTGAATTATCGACCCTTTTTCCTTTCTCCTTATTGTGTGTGTGTGTGCTCAAATGAGAGAGAAAGAGAGAGAGAGAAAATTTAACACAGAAAAAAAAAACATAAGAGGGAAAGGAGGAGAGAGAAAGGGGAAATAGACGGAGCGATTTTTGTGTCTAGCCCATCCAAAACGAGGCTCTCTAAATCGATACCATCAACTTATTGTCAGTCTGAAAGCGACTTCGAATGGGCTCTACGAAATGTCCTATTAAATCTCAGGGATTTGAAATATGCACAACCCAAAATTAAATTAGAAGTACAAAGTTCAGTCTAAGCCAACTAGCCGGTGACAGCTGGATTCTATGTCCAAACCACAGTGGAGGTCAGCACCAAGACGTGAAAGTGTGCACATTTCATTACTGTTGTTTTTTACAGGCGGTATTAAATAGCTTGAGTGCATTGTTGCATACGGTGTTGTATGTGCATTGTTGCATACGGTGTTGTAAGAATTCAAATGGAAAACATGGTCACAACAGCAGGAGGGATTTTTTTTTTATGTTAAAATAAATTAATTACATGAAGTTGGGGAATTTTCGAGAATAAAGTTTTAAATACATCTTGTATGCTATCAGTTTTGTACTAATACATTATAAGCATTCATGTGAAACACTGCACTCATCCTTAACGGATAGCAAACATTGATATTGCCATAACTAGTACTATGTGTGAATTATTAGTTTGAAATCAACGATTCAACTTTTTATTTTACAATCATAGCTTTGTCCTATTTCCAACCAGGAAGAAAGTGTAAAGCATAGGCTTATATAGACTAGATCTAGACTGGACATGGAGATTTTTTAGCACTACAAAAAATGTGAAAATTTTTTAGAAAGTTGGATCAAGGCGTTGTTTTGTAAAGTAGTTAAAAGAAGTTAAGTTGTGTTTTTTTTTCAACCCTAACCTATGCAACTGATCATTTAATTTTTTTATCTAGATCTAGTAAATGAACATAAAAATAAGAGTACTCTCGTCTCATAATTGTTATCCTGATACATAATCTAGAAAGATCTAGGTAATCAATGTATTTAAATGTACATAAGATGATTCAAATCAACATGAATTATTTCCATCTAGGATTTTTGAAACATTATCTCAATGGAAACAAACAGGAAATAGCTTTGTTTCATATATTTGCGTGAATATCCGAGAAATGATTTTGCATTATTTCTAAACTTTGAAAACTAAAGATCATTACTTTTTTAAGACAGAAAAGATTGATTGGGGTGACTCCCCTTAGAGCCTGAAAGAAGAGTTTACGTAAATAAAAATCTATAAATGTATAGGTCTGTGAATCGATCTATCAGGGATTAGAATTTATTTCCGGTTTCCAGTCTAGATATAATATATAAGTCTATGGTGTAAAGCTAATAGTACAGGTTGTAAATATGAAGAGACAAGAGATACAGTGATTTGAGTCAATTAATACTGTGTATTTGACTATATTAGGCATGTTGTTTGAAATGTATTATTACACTGTTTTGCGTACGCTGATTATCACAATGTTCGTTTTGGTTGCCATTAGTAATATATATATATATATATATATATATATATATAAGCAAAAAAAAAAAGAAGAAACTGTCAATCATCTCAATCCTCTTCTTGTTCTTATAAGAATATACAACCCCCCCCCCCAAAAAAAAGGCTAAAAAAAATCCAGAACTAATAATATTTATAATGAGGTGTTTAAAATTTCTTACATATTTGTTTTGTGTTATTGTAAAGATTGTTATCAAAATAGTACACATTAAACTCCTGCTCAAGTCTCCGTTTGAACAGCTTAGAAATACAACCGAATCCAACAAAAAACAAAAAAAAGAAGAACGGTTCAAAACAACGACTGGAAAAATAAAAACGGCAATAATACAAGAAGAATGGTTTCAAATAAAAAGAAATTGTCCATATGAAGTTTTTTCTTTCTTTCTTGAAATGATCGAAGAAATGCAAGTCTTCATTATTTCTTGTCTTGGTTACAGTTACATGAAGCTATGTCAAGTGATCTCAAGTTGTTTCATGTCTTGGTAACAAAGATAAATAAAGCTATGTCAAGTGATCTCAAGTTGTTTCATGTCCTGGTAACAAAGTTAAATAAAGCTATGTCAAGTAATCTTAAGTTATTTCTTGTCTCCACAATAGTTTCATGAAGTGGTTGGACATTCTGGATTGCTCATTTCACCGTATACAACAAGTGCAAACCGTTATACATTACATTTAGCTTTGAAAACCTTACTTCTTAACTTGGTAACTTCGTTGCTTGGTAACTTCGTAGCTTGGTAACTTCGTAACTTTGTACTTGCTGTGTTCTTTTCTTTAAATACAAAATACTATTGATGATTAATTTGAGTATAAATGAGGAAACAATCCTCGTTTTATCTTCTTATGTTGGTATAGAAAGTGTAATCCAACTAGTCCAACTATCGTTATTTTAATTGAACTTAATCTTGGAAACATTTGTAATCCTCTACAGAAAATAAATCTCCCAAACAACGCTATAACTAAACAAGATTAATGTTGCAGTGACATCAGCCCTTAGCACCACATGACATTAGGTAGCTGACATTCATTACATTAACATTGAATCTTCTTAATCTTTTAATCTCTTCCCAATATTGTTGATTAAAGAAAACTTTAAGAAAAGAACAACATTATGGAAGAATATTTAAATCCTTTGAACAATAATTGACTCATTTATTTTGATGCCGATTTCAGTCAAAAGATAGAGATTAAGCTCCGTGCGAAGTTCCGACGTACAAATAATATGTGGACAAGCGCACACACACACACACATATATATATATATATATATGTTGATTATAGTCTGAAATAGCCAGCCGTTGTCTACACTCGAGATTGACAATTGATATGCATCTTCTATCCTCCTAAACTTATTCATATCACTGTTGACAAAACAACTACAAAATATAAAGTCAATACACAATATTATGCATCAAACAAGGCAGTTAGAAAATAAGATCATAGTCTCAGGGCAGAGTTAGCTTGGTATGTCACATTTGTTTGTTTTTTATAACATGAAAACAAAGTGGCGACTAAAGCATCAAACTATTTTTTTTAAATAAGTATCGATCTACTAATTTTTAATACTATTAACAGATGAATTTTGAATGTTTATATTTTACAGTGTCTTCAGTTGCAAAGCAGAAATCATCTGGGATGTAGAGTTTGTTAGCATTCGATACTTTTGGAGATTTCCCTTTCACTTCAGTAGCTGGCACTGAAAATAGGAACATATAAAGTAAGAAATGTTGAAAACTCAAAAATAATGCGCCCAAGAACTGCTCATGCCCTGAGGGGTCCTGCTTGCTCGCTGAGTGACATTATTAAGTTTGGGTATTTACACCAAGTAAGAGCTCTTATTTCCACTGGCCTTGACCTCGAATCACGAGATGAGCACGACAGAACACCTCTCCTGCTTTGTGCGTTTATGCAACCCCCAGATTGGGGCGCCAGCATCGCCATGACGCTGATAGAACACGGTGCAGACATGTCGCAGAGAGACTGTCTTGAGAGGAACGTACTCCACTACGCCTGCATCTACGAGAGACTCAAGCTAGTTCGGATCCTGCTCAAAGCCGTCGACTTCGATCTCAACCAGGCAGACTACGTGGGCAACACCCCCCTTCATTACGCAGCTATGTCCGGCAATGTGGCTATTGCTCAGCTTCTGATTCAGAGCTTCAAAAGATACCGGATTAGTCTAAGTAAGCGCAATCATCGAGGCAGAACGGCATTGGACGAAGCACTGCTGTCCGGGCAAGTCCGCTGTACTCAAGTGATTCAGGAAGAGCTGGCTGCCAAACAAACCGGAAACCTTATCAAGGACGTACGCTTCGCCGACTCGGTAATGAATGTGGTTCAATCAGGTCCAGAAAGACAATCGGAAAGAGTTCTAAGACCCAAAACAGCAGCCTTCCCTTCTCGTCACTTTAGAGCTACACGTATCGACGTATTCGATGACCCAGTTAGGTCCAGTAACAAATCAATGCAAATCAATACAAGGTAGAGCATCATTAGTATCTTTTTATTGCTGTTATATAAGTTTCTTTGCAAAGCAATTAAAAATCTACTCCACACGTTATTTACTTATAGCCAATTACTTAATGAAGTAAAAAAAAAAACAAAGAGGGGCGATTCAGAATGCCTGAACAAATTACTGGGCTGACGATATTAAGTCCACATTATAATGGCCGACACATTGGCCAAAAAAACGGAACTTTACCTACACTAGACCATTGGACTTTGAACTATGAAGATGTCTTTAATCTTGCTTCCATTTTTAGTAGGCCTAATTATCTTGGGCTAAAGCTCTAAGTAATCGTCCTCCACAACTTATTTAGTTGAAATCTGTGAAACATTGCGATATATAGGGAAGATGATGTAATAGTCGTCTGTTTCTATGGTCGACGCATAACGAGGCTGGCATGTGGCCAACTTAACGACCAACCGCCCTTACCTTACCCAACTAATGTCAGGTGCCCATTAGAGCTGGATGGACTCTAAGGCGTCCTATAAATCCCACAATTCAAAATAATTTAAATTTAATTTTTTTTTTTAGTTCGTTTGTTTTGTAGCTACTATTTTTCTATTTTTTATAAAATAGCTACGTGCATTTCCAGCGCTGTGTGTAAATAATACATTGGGAAACGCTGTCTTGGAGTGGTATTGGTTGATGTTTTATCTCAAAGATAATCACTATCACATGATTCAAATCAAATATGTCGCTCGACTTAAACTCAAGATAACTATGTCCACAGAAAGTCTGGTAGTTCTTCCAGTTGTAAAGATTATAAAAGAGACGAGGAATTGATCTTTTGCGCACCCCGTGAAGATTTTCGGAACACTCCAGAGTACGTTTTCCGGCTGGTCCGCGTGCCTTATGACCCAAGCAGCGTAGAATCTGTGAGTCTGCACGACACCACGTATCGTAGCAATTGGACTGACTCTAGCAGCAACAGTAGCCAGTCCCAGCAGACGACAGGGGCCGAAGACTGGAGAAATCAACTGAAAGTTTTATTTCAGGTAATTCTATCACGGACGTGCTCCCATACATTTTAGCGAAACCTTATAATTAGCCATAGCTTTTTCTTTATTTTCTTGAATGTCATTGGCACATGAAAAATGTTGAGAGCCACTCAATGCGCCCTTCAGAGCATCGTTTGTTTTTTATAGAGCAGGACAAAGAAAAACGAAAAATCGAAGGCTTTATTTAGTAAATAGAAACTTCTTTCCTTCTGTATTGGATCACATTCTGGCATTTATTTATAATCATCCATATGGTAATAAT
Source organism: Biomphalaria sudanica (assembly GCA_036873155.1). Classification (NCBI taxonomy): domain Eukaryota; kingdom Metazoa; phylum Mollusca; class Gastropoda; family Planorbidae; genus Biomphalaria; species Biomphalaria sudanica. The sequence goes on from JAZGLO010006698.1 coordinate 3,524,511, forward strand.
GTTCTAACAAGACAGTGGAACCATTTCTTTTTAAACCAAAGTGTCTTTCTATAAATAGAAAGTCAACCAATTTTTTTGTTTATTGCAGTGTATTTGAACAGTTATTTTTAGCTGGCAACAAAAAGGAAAAAGCTACTATTGGTTTATGCTGTCTGTCCGTCCGCCTGTTTGTCACGTTTAGATCTATAAAACTAAAGCAATTGAAAAATATGACTATGAATAGAAAGTCAACCTATTTTTTATTGGAGTGTTTTGGAAGATTATAATTAGCAGTCCTCGGAAAAGGGAAAGGTGCTATTGGATTTGTGCTGTCTGTCCGTCTGCGTGTTCATCACGTTTTATTCTTTAAAGCTATTGAAAATATAATTTTACAATCACCTGTTTCTAGCTCAAACTAGTCGAAACGATCTTGTGATCTTCTATAAGCAAACTTTTATGTTCTTATTTTATTAAATGTATTTTTAAAATGTCATTTGTATATGTCTTTGTTTAAAGACAGGTTTAAAGGTCTTATAGTATAGCGGTTACACCGGTCTAATAGTATAACGGTTACACGATAGGCTATAGAATCTAAGATTTGCTCAATAATTTTAGCAACATTTTTAGGTAAAATGTTTATATTACCCAATTTAATTTATTTGTTAAGAAATATTATTAAACGTGCGTTTTGGCGCAGAAAAGATAACTTTTTGTCTTATCGACGAGTCTTGCCTGGTGCCCCAAAGGTCCAATAGACTAAGGGATAGGTAAAGGTAAAAGTATTGTCTTTTGAAGAAAAAAAGGTTTACTTCGTACGTACCTTCAGAAGTGAAGTTTATTACGTCTCAGTCCAGACCTCGTGCAGGACGCCAGGGGGTGGTAGCAGGGGATGGTAGCAGAGGATGGTAACGGACAAAGCAATAACTCAGGAGCAGATGCACGCATAGCACAAAAATAAAATTTACACATTTTATGTACATACATATTAGCATTTTTCAACACAATTTAATTGTCAGATCGCGTTATACATACACTACGAAGTGCGCAGTGGTAGCAATCAACTGTCAATTTACATATAAAACAATATCTTCATCTTTCAAGTCGGTCATTTTAAAGCAGGCGACAAACACGACATCCTGCAGTGTCAGATTGCGGTCATTATTTTCCTTGCTGATATCATTTCATAGTGGTAAATTTAAAATTATGTGTTAAAGAAGATAGAACTGTGATTATTGTTACCTCTTATTAGAAGAGTCATCAATTAGGCTTTTATATTTAAAAAAAAGGCTAAAAATGCTATTTAAAACTTTGTTCACTTTCATGTTTTACATTCTCAAAAATATCAAAACTATCTTCTAACAAAACAAAGGGTTCCAAGGGGTCCTCTTCGATTTGAGAAAAAAACATTAACGCCCTTTCTTATCTTGTTTTAAAATTGAGTTTGCATGATGAAAATGACACTTCGAGTTACAAGTGTTCTCATTTGTCATCGTGCTTCATCTTATCAATTAGAAACGTTCGTTTAAAACAGAAGATAATTACGTCCTACGCGTATCCGTGTGTTAATCTAGTCGTGTATGTTAATCAGAAGCTTAAACTCTGCTAAGTCTTTCCTGATTCGGACATCATTTCAATGCTTTAACATTTCCATGCTTTAATAGCACTAGGGAGACAGGAGGAATTGTACAAATTTGTCTTAGCATATGGATTAAAAATCTTTATGTCTTTCTGACCATATTTTTAGGTTGCGTTTTTGGTTTTGGTTCAGTGTTTGAAGTATTATTGCTACTTTACTTTTAGTCTTCTGTACTGAAGTGTCTCTAAATTTAGTGACGTTACTATTGGTGAATGGGAATATTTGTTACAAATCCCACGGCCACAATATACGTCTGTTCTATTTTCTTAATGTTTCCTTGAATTGAGGGATCCCAAATAGAAGACGCAAATCTAATATTGGTCTAACGAAGGTAAAATGGTATTTTTGTTTTATGCTCATGTTTAATGTGTAAAAATGTATTGAATAAACCCTTATGGTTTAGTCGAATTGACAAATAATTGCGTGATAACTTTTTATTTATTTTAACACTTAAATTTTTTGAGATTTTAGGCTGTGAAACTGGCTTACCATGAATATTGCTCTTTACAATTGGCATTTTTTATTGAAAGACATGCTCCAATTTGATTCTTATTTCTGTAATTCATATAATTCTCTTTGTGAAATTTCAGTATCTTGTGTTGTTTTATTGTTCTGTATATTATGCACCTAACTCCAAATATCCTAACGTTTGTACTTGAGCTAATGCAGTTGGGTCATTTATCTTAATTACAAGCAGTAGTGCCCTAGCCGCCCTACACATGATTTTACTGTTATTGTTGTTGATCTGGAACTATTAATTATTACAGCAAATCCTTGGGTACAATTGACCAGCAAATTCTGCAAATGTTGACATAATTTACATTGTTATGTATTTGCATATATGTAATAGCGATTTTGTCGGTATTATCTATCATTATAAATAGTAACTTAGTTATGGTTTTCTCCGTATGTAAAATCGTATTTAAATATACATATGGGATTTATCCTTTGCATTCATTATATTTTCTAAGTTTCAATGTTCAATTGCATACATTGGTCATAAAAATTGCGATTTGTGATATAACAAATTATATATACAACGATGTACGCTAAATGTGATATCCATTGATTTAATTCAGTTGACATTTCTGTCGTCATCTGCCTCCAGGTGTATGAACATCAGTGTTCTCCGTCATGGAGAACTGCCAAAGCTGCTGAACAACTCTCAGGCTCAGATCAGGAGCAATCAACTCCTTTGGATGAGATTGATGGGGAAGATAAAGAGAAAAAAACTGGCAGACAACAGAGCGTTAACTCTAGAAATTCTAACTATGCTGGTACTGGTTCCAAGTTATTTCCCTTAGTAAAAAAAAATAATTAGGTGCGATAGAATATATATCTATCATTTCTCAGCCATTATTTCCTTAAATTCCAAATTATTTCACACCTAGAGTAATTTATCTTTACAGTTTTTCTTACAGATATATCAGATTCTCCCCTCTCCCACATAGGCCAATATATACGTAAAAAGTGGGGGCTAACCCAATTGTAAGGACATTAAAATACTAGTCAATATTTTCACAGTTGAAATATATCGTGAGAACATTACAGATATTCGTGTATTTTATTTTACATTTCAATGAGGTTGATGAGAAGGTTTTACTACAATAATGTTTGTTTCTAACCTGGGCTACGCGTAGCGTTGGACTGAATTCAAAATTTTAGATCTCACACATGTATTTAGACTAGGACTGTAGACAAAACTAAAATGTATAAAATGATATCACCTGCATTTACCCACGCAGAGTGCAAACTAAAAAATAGAATCGTAAAAATCAAATAAATCTTCTTTTGGGGGAGGGGAGGGGGATGTGCAGAATTAGATTTCAAAACAGATCTGGGTGTGATGAGTGTAGTAAAACGCAATGTTGATTGTCAAGGGCCAGTGTAGTGACAGTCTGGTCGACAACTGGGATCTTTCAATAAAACTAGAGATTTCCAAATCTTTCCCAGTCTTCCCCTTTTCATTTTCTTACATTTCTCCATAGCGCTTTCTCTTTTTATCGCTTACTGTACATTGTAGTGTCTTGCTTAAAGAGATGTCTTTGGAACGAAAACTTGATTAAATAAATGAACATATAAAAAAACAACAGAAAAATGTAATTAACTTTAGTATAAAAACTCCATATGACCGTATGATAGAAGCGTTCCAATTTAAAAATAAAAAGTTGTGGCCTCAAACAATAAATACACTGTGAAAGAATACTTATTGCTAAAAAAATGTATTTTACTTTTAACATTTTGCATGCACAGATGATATTATAATGCAACACTTTGAAAGGGATTATATATAATGAAATATTTTTTTGTTTCTCCTTAGATACAAAAAGACGCCAGTCTAATGTTCGAGTCAATAAACTTAAACCTAAGGACACTGCAACTGACGTTAATTCTGAGTCGACCATTCGACCACTATCCAGTAAAAAACGAAACTTAGATCGTTAGTTGTTTGTTTAGGCTAAGGCCTATTTACAGTTTATAGTAAGCTAGAGTCTATTTACAGTTTATAGTAAGCTAGAGTCTATTTACAGTTTCTACCAAGAGCTAGGACCTATTTACAGTTTATACCAAGCTAAGGCCTATTTACAGTCTCTACTAAGCTAGGGTTAGGGTCTATTCGCAGTTTCTGTTCTTATCTCTTATCTACACCAATCAAATGCTGAGAATAAAACCATCATTAGCTTTTGTACATAGTAATTTATATTCTGTTAGTCTCTATACAACATTCTTAAACACAATTTGTCTTGAAAATAAAAGTATGGGATATAAACATTAAAATATATAAGTGTATATGCTCGTCTGGTTATGTGCTGACTGTCATCGGGCTAGTACCGAACCCTGTGTTACCCCCTGCTGTCCTGTGGGAGGCTTCATCTAGGTAAGGTCGACTTCAATCACGAAGGTCACGACGGAATGATCTTCATTTCTGAAAGAACGTTGCAAACTTGCATGTCAAGAACGAGCGCTGCGTTTTGATTTCTTGTAAAGGTCTAGCAATTCTACTTGTGCCCTTTGTCCCACACTCTTTCATTAAGACTGACACCTGTGCAGCTACTCATCCTAATTTCAAAAATACTGGCACATATTATGTATAGGCCTACGTATATTAGCATTTTGCTGAATATTTGTCAATGTCAATTATGTGTCAATTGTATCAATAAATCTACTCAAGTGTGACACACATAGCTTGAATTAGACAAGACCAGGGTTCTTGTTTTCAGATGTTAATAGATGTGAATAGTCAAAACAAGGCAGTGTCTATTACCAGAGCGACGAAAACCATCCTCACGCCTCTTCCCAAGGGATCTCAAGGGAGCGTTAAATGTATCGAAACCTGGTCGTAGTGGCAAAATTTGGCAGGGGGTGGTCATAGTCTACGAGAACATTTCCTGATCTTTTATAAGACTTTCGAGCCAATTTTAAATCAAGCATTCAGCACTGCAATAATTCCATACATTGACAGTTGAACGCACAAACTTAATATGATAAATACCCATCAGTTTTATCATTCCATCTCAAAGGTTCCATTCGCTCCAGGTGAATGCAAGAATCTAAAATATGAATATTAATTTGATTTATTTTGACTTTTTTCTAATTGAAACAATTGTAAAGAGATATGCAAAATTTTGTTATCAAAGCATCTAAAGAGTTCTCTATGTGGTTGTATAACGAAAATAAAATAGCGAAGGATCTCTCCTTCAAAGACCGATAACAGATTGAAAAGCTGCCATCTATTTTTAATTTATATAAACATTAATATATTTAAAACTTTATAGGTCAACTATAATTCTCGTATTAATCATTATCTTTTCTCTTATTAATAATGTTTAAAGTCATATAAAATGTAATTCATACAAAAGTTCAAGATTTGGAAGAACTATTTGCAAAATAAGCATTAAAAATGTGTAGATCTCGAAGGAACTATAATTCTAAGTATGTTGTGACACTGACAAACTATACTCACCCTTTTAGACTGTGTTAAACCAAACACATCCAAATACTAATGTCAACCGATTAACATCGAGACAAATAAGATCTATATTGTATCTACTTGGATTAGTAGAGATCTGAATTTTGACTCAAGTCTAGACTAGTAGGATTCTAGATCTAATAATTTTATCAGAGGTATTAAAAAGATTGAGTGGCCAGATGTAAGTCCACAGAGGTATATTTTATTTGAGGTATCAGAGTGATTGAGTGGCCAGTTGTAAGTCCACCGAGGCATTATTTATTATAACCATTATTGAAGTTATTGATATTATCATAATACTACATATGTATAGTTGGAAGCTATAATAATTTGATTAACCGTTGTGAGAGGCACAACAAAGTTTAAATAACCTCGACTTTGTTAAATGTGTAACAGCCGTATAGTACTAACGAAGAAAGCTAGCTTTCGGAGCCATAGGCTCTGGGTACGAGTTTATGATAGGCCATAGTTTATAAGGAAACTTTTTTTTTTATTTCTTATTTGTAATCAAGGAAAGATCTGTACTAAGATAACCTAAAAAATATAATTTTGTCTTAATATATATTATTCAATGGATATTTTGGGCCTAAAAAAATTAACTTCAAAACAAGTAATATGAAAAAAAATGTGTACTGCATAAATATTTCTCAGATTCTAATTATTTCTTGTAATGCTTCAGTACTGTGTGAAATCTTTCCTTCCTCAACTCTTCTATTAACAGTACAGCTAATTAGTTTACAAAAGCATGTCGTCTGAAACTTTAAATCTACATAAGACGGTGTGCAAAATGTTCATGTGCGTCTAAATTTATTTATGAATCAAAGACGTAAGCCAAATCTAATTTGAAGATGATTTTATTTTGAACAATTGTATCGGTCAGATAAGAGTTTTTATTGTTGTAGCCAATTAGCTAGCATTTATTCCCCAAAAGATACAGCCTACAAAATGGGTGGCGTCCCAAGAGCCGAACAGGCTAAGGCATAGGTGAAGATAAAGAATGGTAAAAGATATACATAAATACTGTCAATTTTTCTGGAAAATCGTTATAGATGTTTGCGAAATATCCAACCAACTTCCAGTTTCCACCAGCCAACCATGTTAAGTTTGCAAGGTAGGACACTAGGACAGTGTTCCAGTTTTACTTGGTTAAGACAAATAAAGTTTTTAAACGTTGTTGGCTTCCGATTAAAAAAACAACAAAAAAGTACATGCATATATTTCTGTTTCTAAAATGAGTCTTCCTATTATCAAGTTAGTTTTTAAAAATTCTTAATTAATATTTTGTAAGTACTCTTTCAAACAATAAATATCGTAAAGTATGTGTTATTGATAGTCTGTATACATCAAAGTTAGAATGTAGAGAATTTATGCCGGGGTTTCACTTTAAATGGTTGTAATGGTTGATCCGAAGTAGCGAATGGGGGGGGGGCATGAAATAGATGGGTAGATGACGATCTCAAAGCAAAAGTAACTTAGTACATAAAACAAGGTTACAAAGACAGTTTGTGCGGAAACACAAACTCAAAATCGACCCCCGAAGTGGTCCACCCTGGCAAGTAAAAAGGCAGGTCTCAATATTTTCAGAAAGAATATCATAGTGAAATTCTATCAAAGGCAAATGGCAGAGAAGAATGGAGAAAGAAGGTTGACAGATCTTGTGTGATGCCCCAACGGTCCAGCAGATAAGAGATAGGTGAAAGTAAATGTAAAGTTAGATGTCTTGTAATAATTATCTTACTTAGACTTAGGTCCTCCCGCGTTCGGCGCATTGGGCGGCAAGCTGTCTCCATAAAGATCTGTCATTTGCAATGTCTGAAGCCTCCTCCCACCTGGTATTCACTGTTCTTAGGTCCTCCATGAAGACGCTGTCTTCGTATTGGCCTCCATGTCACCGAAACTCTTGGTATGCGTAGTTCATTTTGTCGTAGAACATGTCCCGCAAACCTCATGCGACGCTCTGTCACAACCTCACTAAGTGTTCGACCAGTTCGGCATAGGATTTCCTTGTTTGAGACCCGACCTGTGTAACTGAATTTCAAAATCCGTCTCAGCCATTTTTTGTTGAGCCACATTTAGTCTTTTCTCCATTTTGACACATGACTTCCATGTCTCACATGCATATGTTGCAGTTGGAATGACGATTGTGTTGAGAAGGTGTATTTTTGTCTCGAGTCCAATGGCTTGCCTTGTCCAAATAGGCTGCAGCCTTTGGAAAATGTTCCCTGCCTTTCCTATTCGACACGCTACATCATGGTAGGCATCCCCATCATTTGTTATGATGCTGCCAAGGTTTGTTCACGCCATGGAATACCAAAGGCAGTCTGGTTTATTGCTCTCATCAGTATGTAGTCGATGGCTAGGAGGAAAAGGAAGGGAGATAAGATGCACCCCTGTCTCACACCTGTCTCGATTATAAACAACTCTGTTATTCCTTCTTCTGTTTTAATGCAGCAACTAGACTGACTGTATAGGTGTCGTAGGATCTGGACGAATTTTTCTAGGATGCCGTATTCTCTAACTATTTTCGATAGTGATTCTCGGTGGACACCATAAAACGCTTTCTTAGAGTCTACAAAACTGATCGTTATCCGTTGTTGGTTCTCAAGACTTTGTTCTATGATATTTCAGAAGCCTGCTTGTTCTTCTCTAAGCTATTTGCTTCTTTATTGTGCTTTTTTTTTTTCAAAAAAAAATATTTTTATTAGTAAAGGTACAAATTAAATAGTTACATTTTAAATTAAAATGATTACAAAACTGGAAATGGAAATAAATACATTAAGGTTGTCATAACATTTTATCGTTCTAAGTTGCTTTGTACAGGTTATTCATAATACGACATTTGTTTTTTACTGGCACAAAATAAATATTTTTTAAAATATAAAGTACTTTTTTACCGTGAAAATGTTTACAATAGATAATTGAATAGAAACATCAATAAGTAAAAGTAACACTTTAAATGACATTTAAACTTTTGAAACCTCTTAGTCACACATTTTTTTCCTTTTTGTCTCCATTGCTTAGGGTTTTTCCCCCATCTACTTTTTGCTACATTAATCCAGTTCCCCACATTAACTTCTATCCAACGTGTATAGGCCTATATGCATATATATAAGAAGGGTGAAAATGCAACGGCGCCTGGTGATTATATATGCCCAACCTGCGATCGCAGCTGTGTATCAAGGATTGGCCTCTTTAGTCACACAAGAAGTGTGTGTGTGTGTGTGTGTGTGTGTGTGGTGGGTTTGGCACAGAACAAACTAAGTGACACGACAAAGGTAACTCGAAGGACGATTACAAACTGTTTATTATTATATACTAAAGACCTGCCAAAGGCAAACAAAACATAATTACAAATGAACATAAACTAAACATAATTAACAGGCCTAAATACTAGATCTAACGAAAAACAAAAAGAAAATCTGATAGTGTGAACCAATCATCTCTTTGACAAACACAAGAGAGATGTGGAACACCAACAAACATCTGATAGTGTGAACCAATCATCTCTTTGACAAACACAAGAGAGAGATATGGACACACCAACAAACATCTGATAGTGTGAACCAACCATCTCTTTGACAAACACAAGAGAGAGATATGGACACACCAACAAACATCTGATAGTGTGAACCAATCATCTCTTTGACAAACACAAGAGAGAGATATGGACACACCAACAAACAGTGTACAAATAAATGACAACGTAGTTCTCTAAAAATAAATCAATTAGTTGTTCTACATAAAACTAGCATACATTGTTTGAAGAGTTTCGCTCTTTCCTTTCCTTACAAAAACTATAATTAAATATAACAAATCTATACACTCACAAATATACTGTTTCTTAAAAGCCAGTATCTAAACACTTGTAAAAATACATTTACAAGATGGACAGTTAACATTCTATAAAGAATACTACAGGTACGCATTTCCATAAATGAATTCATCTACATGCTGGCCTCTAAAAATAAGAATAGTCCAACATGAACAAAAACCACGGTAGTGATATTCTATATAAACTACTAATTAAATTTACAATCTAATATGAATAAGTAAAATGTGATTACCTGCAGCCATCCATAAACACATGGTGTAGAACCAGGCACAAACAGGGAATGGAGACGACGTAGGTCCAGTAACGTACGGACACTACAGCGACAAGAGATGCCGGTCGAATGGACATTGCCCACGTTGGTCTGCCTTGTTATGCGCGGACACAAGGTGCCATCTAGGGGGAAGGGTCACGTGGATATCGGGGTGGCCGGTGTTTTCTGAAAAGGTATCCACTCCACTACATATACACACTCACACGTACGTAGACATCCAAATATTCTTTTTTTTTTTTAACCAATGACCTACATTCTGCCAAGTCACTGGTTTTTCTGGCTAGCTCAGGCAACCCATTCCATGCTCTAATAGCACTAGGGAAGAAGGAGCATTTGTACAAATGCTTTATCAGTTAAAAGATCGGTCAAGGTTTAAGGAAGACTTGTGAAAGACAAATGACACCCACACGATAGTTAAAATGCGCCAAGACTTCTTTGAGCTTAAATAGATTGCAAAACTATAAATCTCTTAACTAACCTAATCTTAAAAATTATAATTATTCATTTAAAATAATTATGTCTTACGCGTATCCATGTGTCAATCTAGACGTCACGTGCATGTTGTCACATGTTTATTATGTTTATTCGACTTGAAGACCTTGATGCTATAAACTTGTGACATATGTGGATTCGGAGGTGCCTTGATTATAGTTCACACACTTTAATAATCAATGAAGTAACAAAGTGCTGATATGTTTTCTTGAGTTTTAATTATTTAAAACTTGAACTTGAAACAATAAATGTATGTACAAAGATATATAAAACAGATACAGGATTTGGTGAAAATGTTCAATAAAATGAGTAAATATTTACTTTAAAAACTAGCGACTTCTAAGTCTAACTTTCTAGCTATCTCCCTCGTCTCAAGCTAACACTCCACTTTTATATATTTCTTTACAATCAAGAACCGTGACATCTCAATATCCATCCTTGACTCCTTGACCCGTTTACATTTAATTTTCCCCTCAATTGTTTCTGTAATTTAACCTACGCCAATTATGTCTCCCTGCTGTAGCCTTGAACCAAGTTTTAATCGGCGTCCTTCTGGCATTAAAGCGCGAGCGCGCTGACCCGATTTGAGATAGGTACAATGTCCCATTCTGTGAACAACGAGGTGTCACTGGGAACTGTTTTTGTAATTTAAGCTATGTTAATTTTGTTTCCCTGCTGTAGTCTTGAACTAAGTTTTAATCTGCGTTTCTCTGGCATTTAAGCGTGGGTACGCTGACCTGATTTGAGATAGCTACAATGTCCTCATTTTGTAAACAATGAGGTGTCACTAGGGACGTGACACATGTTAGTGAACTGGCTGATTCAGACAATCCGCCCCATGCTCTAACGGCACTCTGTGGCATTTTACGTCTCGAGAGACGATCTTTTCCCTTTGCAACTTCTTGTGTGACTAAAGAGGCCAATCCTTGATACACAGCTGCGATCGCAGGTTGGGCATATATAATCACCAGGCGCCGTTGCATTTTCACCCTTCTTTCTGCTTCTGTTGTGTATGGCATCTGCAATCTTTGACCCTTCCTTTATGCTCTATCTCCATGAGGATATGTCCAGTGCCACCTCTTCCCAGTTGCCAGTGTCGATTTTGAAGAGCTTCATGTCGCGTTTGCATACATCCGTATAACGTAAAAGTGGGCGACCAGCGGCTCTCCTGCCTTCTATTAGATCGCCATACAGGATGTCCTGTGGAAGTCGACCTTCTGGCATTCTACGAACGTGGCCAAGCCAGCCAAGGCGTCTGCTGCTGATAACAGAGCGGATGTCCTGGCACCCTGCTCTTTGAAGCACTTCCTCATTGGTTATCTTATCTTGCCACCTTATTTTAAAGATCCGCCTTAGGCATCGGAGGTGGAAAACATTCAGCTTTTTTTCCTGCCATGAGTAGGTTGACCATGTTTCACTTCCGTACAGCAAGGTGCTCAACACACAGGTCCGGTAGACTAGGGCTTTAGTACTGTTAGTCAGCAATATGTTGTCCCAGACTATTTTCTGCAGCCGTGACATGGTGGCCATTGCCTTGGCTATCCTGTTGTTTATGTCTTTATCCAGTAGAGTGTTGTTGGATATGATGGAGCCAAGGTAACAAAAGTGATCAACAATTTCTAGTGGTTGGCCATTAATGCTTACTTGAGGTGCAGTGTTTGTGTTTTGGACAAGTATCTTAGTCTTGCTTTGACTGATGTTTAAGCCGAACTTCTGGCAAGCAGCAGATAATTTGTCAACCAGGCACTGTAGCTGAATCTCAGAATCAGCCACAATAGCTGCATCATCAGCATACAGGAGTTCCCTGACGAGTAGCTTCCTAACCTTGGTTTTTGCCCGCAGCCTTGATACATTAAATAGTTTTCCAGAGGATCTTGTATGGAGAAACACACCTTCGTTTATGTCGTTGTACGCATAATGCAGTAGACAGGAGAAGAATATGCCAAACAGAGTAGGTGCGAGCACACATCCCTGCTTGACACCACTGCAAACCTCAAAAGGTGCTGATTGGGCTCCATTGAATTTGACAGTGCATTTAGTTTCCTCGTGAAAACACTCAATGAACTGCAGAAGTTTGGGAGGGCAACCTATTTTTTTCAGGAGTTTGAAAAGGCCACTTCTGCTGACCATGTCAAAAGCTTTAGTCAGATCAACAAAAACGATGTAAAGGGGTCTGTCTCTCTCTCTGAATTTCTCCTGCAGTAGTCGTAGAGAAGATATTATGTCTATAGTGGATCTACCACTCCTAAATCCACACTGAGACTCTGGGTAGACTCTAGAAGCTATCACTTGCAGCCTGGATAGTGCCACTATAGCAAAGATCTTGCCCACTATACTGAGAAGAGAGATACCCCTGTAATTGTTGCAGTCACTCCGATCCCCTTTGTTCTTGTATATTGTGACTATAGTTTCGTCACGCATTTCCTGTGGGACATGACCTGTTTCCCAACAGCGGCAGAAGAGAATATAGAGTTCAGGGAGCAGGAGTGATTCGTTGACTTTCACTACTTCCACTGGGATACCATTACTCCCAGGAGATTTTCTATTTTTTATGCAGTTAATTGCTTTTTTAAGCTCACTGAGGCTCGGAAGATCATCTAGGCCTTGCAGTACTGGAAGATCTGGTAGAGAAGCCAGGGCGACATCGTCTACTGTATTCTGTGTGGCATAGACTTCGAGGTAGTGTTCTGTCCAACGTTCTAGCTGCTTGGTTTGATCTGTAATTTTTTCTCCTGATTTGGATAGAAGGGGGACAGGCTTAGATACTGTTGGACCCAGGGCCGCTTTAATGCCATCAAATAGAGCTTTGCTATTTCCTGAGTGGAGACTATCTTGGATTCTGTTGCAGGTATCCCTCCAAAAGTTGTTAGCACATTTTCTAGCCATTTGTTTCGCCTCTTTATTAGATCTTGGACTTGGCTTTGTCTTGAGAGCGAGGTGTGCAGATCGCTTTTTCTCGATGCAAGGTTCCATATGTGCTAGTCTCGCCTCAAACCAGTCTACATTTTTGAGGCCCAAAGGCGGTGATTGCCGAACTGTAGATTACATCTCTTAATTTCTCCCATCTGATAGAGATGTCTTCTTCATCACTTAACGAGGGGATTGAACTGTTCAGGAGCTCGCCAAAGAGTGCACACTTTTCTAGGTCACCTACATGGTTGACGTTAATTCGCCTAGTTCTGGGTTGAGTGGAAGTATAAGCCTTCTTGAGAAGTAGTTTGATTTTGCTTAGCACTAGTGAATGGTCCGAGTTGCAGTCCGCACTATGGTATGAACGGGTGTGGATGACACTTTTCAGATCCATCCTTCGGGTGATGCAGAGGTCAAGCTGGTGCCACCTTTTTGAGCGTGGGTGCTGCCAAGAGACTTTATGGCGTTCCTTGCCAGAGAAGAATGTATTTGTTACACACAGTTCATGAGAGCTACAGAACTCGAGTAGCCTTTGGCCATTGTCATTGATTTTGCCAACACCATGAGGTCCCAAGCATTGTGGCCACTAGGGAAGAAGGATCCCTTGTTAAATTCGCCCTAATATACAAAATAAGAATTGTTTCTTTATCTTTGTGTCTTTCTGAAATTATGTTATGTTTTTGTATTGTTAAGTCACGGTTCAGTGTTTTATGTATTATTTCTGCTTTACTTTTTAGTCTTTTGTTCTGAAGTGTCTCTACATTTTGTGATTTGAATAATGATGTTACTGTGACCAATTCGTTTGTTACATAGTCTATGGTTTGTTATGAATCTCATGACTCTTTTGCAGTAACGTCTGTAATCTATAAGATCACATTCAAAGTAGGCCTATCGATGTATTATAAGCCTATTGTTGGAGGAAAAAAAATATGAAAAAGATTGTCACACTAAGAACTGACGCTAGCGTTAACCCTACATGTGTTATCGTCAAGAATGGTGATGGACGATGGAGAATCTTTTTCGGAAAGAATGACATAATAACATAAGAATCACACGCCAAGTTAACTGGCGGGAAAAAAAACCTTTTCGATAAGCTTTGTTAAAAAGATAAAAAATTATTCTTTTTTAAAGAATACTTGATTGTATATTGCTTTATGAAATTTAAGTCTACACGTTTTAAAAAAAAATCAAAACAAAAAATGCTGCTTGAGATTTCTTAGATCTAGACTAGATCTATAGATCTAAATATGTATCAAAATCTAGTAAAAAAAAGAAAAATAATAATAATAAGGTAACCTAGTAATATCCAGATTTGGCATCATTTTATATTTAAAGCTTTTATATGGAAGTACTAAAATAAATTCATATAAATTTTTTATTAAGTTTTTTTTGCATAATTTTTCTATAATTATTTTCATAAAATGGAATTAATATTAGATTAACTACAAATTAGAAAACTAGGCTCAACTTCACGTGGAAAACTGCGTAAAATAGTTAAAAACTTAATTATGGCCTGAAATCAATCCGGTAACAAAATCTGGTCAAGTCACAACTAATTGTAACTGTTTTGCAATAATGACTGTGTTGTATTATCCATTGTTGACATTGTGACAAAGGCCGTTAGCAATGGTAAAGACAAGACATAGTGTTGATATTGACGTTGAAACACCTCCGAAGTTTCTCTCACTCAGCAACGAGAAGAACCGATTGTCTAATCGGATCAGTGATGTAAGACTTGAACGCTAAGCCTAACAATAGAATAGTAACTTTTCAGTAACCTCTCAGTTCAACTTCAACTTCTTCAGTTTCAGCTCACTCTAATCAAATCATAATGATCATTCAGTGATTCACATTCACTGTCTTCCTCTTCACAGGTCTTCAGTATTCAATCAATAACAATCTGACAATGACAATTTCATAATCATATTTAGATTATACTTATAGTCATATAATGAATAATTGACAAACACAAAAAGGTCTAATAATTTGAAATCACATTATCATTATGATTATCAGGACAATATAATAAAAATAATAGATCTAGACTAGAAGACAAGTAGAATTTTTAGATCTACAATTATTTAATAATTAATACAATAAATTGAATAATAACTCAATAAGAATAATGAATAACTTAATAAAACATTTTAAACATTATTGTTAATTATTGTATTATTATAACTAATTATAAGGAATGTAACAATGTTATTGTTACAAATTACGAAATAGATCAATCCTATTCTGACCAGTACTAATCTAGATGATAGATCTAGATCTAGACCTCTACTCAAAGCCTACTGAGACTCTACTGTCTCTAGACTCTACTATCTCTAGCTATTGTCAGTATTGAACTGTTGCGTAAAATTAGTATAAAAATAGTATAGTATAATAAATATAATATTAAGATCTACTATAGTTATAGATATTATAGTTCAGATATTAAGTATATAGTCTACTAGATTCTATAGTCAGTGCTTTTTTTGTAAAAAAAAAAATAGCTGCTGGTACTCAGTGATGGATTGCCTAAACTTTAACTACCAATTCGCACCTGGGTGCAAGCTAAATCACAACTGCAAAGAGGTCTAAAACAATTTTATTTTATACCAGTATCACTTACCAGCATCACATGTAAAATCCTAGAACACATAATATGTAGCAACATCATAAACCACTTAGACAAACAAAATGTCCTCACACCATACCAACATGGCTTTAGGAAATATAGATCATGTGAAACATAACTAATAGGACTAATTGATGATTTTTCTAAAGGTTTAGATAATAGTGAACAAATAGATGCTATCTTACTAGATTTTTCTAAGGCTTTTGACAAAGTTCACCACCTTAGTTTGCTTAAAAAATTAAAATATTTTGGCATTAATGGTCCACTGCATCAGTGGATTAAAGATTTTCTGATAGGGAGAGAACAAACTGTAATAATAAATGGCTCTAAATCAACACCGATAACAGTAAACTCAGGTGTACCTCAAGGAACATTTTTGGGTCCACTACTATTTTAAATTTACATAAATGATTTACCAAATTGCATTACTTCAGGAACAAAAGTCAGATTATTTGCAGTCGATTGCAAAATATATAGAACAATAAAAACAACACAAGACACAGATATTTTACAAAGAGAATTAGATGAATTACAGAAATGGGAATCAAATTGGAGCATGTCTTTCCACCCAGAAAAATGTCAGTTGTTAAGAGTAACAAAAAAAAACTAAAACAAATTAATTCCACTTATCTTATTCATGGCAAACCAGTAACACAGACTAAAAATGCAAAATACCTAGGTGTTATAATAAATGAAAAACTGTCATGGAATCCACATATTGATGAAACTATAAAAAAATCAAACAAAGCATTAGGATTTATTAAAAGAAATTTCTATAAATCAAATAAGAACATAAAACTAAAATGTTATTTAACCTTGGTTTGGCCAATAATAGAATCTGCATCCTCCATTTGGGACCCCTCAACTCAAGAAAACATTAAGAAACTGGAACAGACACAAAATAGAGCATTGAGATTCATAACAAATGAATATTCACATTTGACTAGAACAACACCTATAGTAAAATCACTAAATTTAGAAAGCCTTCAGGACAGAAGACTCAAAAGTAAAGTAGCAATTATACATAAAACACTGAACCATAATCTTCAAATACAAAAACAAAATTTAATAAAATACTCTGAAAGACACAAAGATAAAGGCACATTCCTCGTCCCATATGCTAGGACAAATTTGTACAAATACTCCTTCTTTCCTAGTGCTATTAGAGCATGGAATGGGTTGCCTGAGCTAGCCAGGAAAACCAGTGACTTGGCAGAATTTAAGTCATAGGTTAATATGCATGACTAAATGCATGACGCGTAGGACGTAATCATCTTCTTTTTTGAAGTAACGTCTGTATTATATAAGATAAGATAAATCACAACTGCAAAGATGTCTAAAACAATTTTATTTTATAATTAACCAACTTCAATTGTTTTGTTACTTTATATATAAAAAAATTATATTTTAACAAATTAATAATATATTAAATTAATAATAAAAATGTTAAAATACAAGAAAAGTAATAATTTTTTTCCCACATTGATAAGGTGCCATACCGGTGCATACCGTCACAAAAAAGCACTGTGCTGTTTATAGTTACATTCATCTTTATCTAATCTTTGATCTAGATCTAAACAAACTAAAATATATAGATCTCCCCTCTAGAGATTTATAATAAACATACAAGTTTTACAAATAGTCTAGAATCTAGATTTAGATCTATATCTATATATAGATCTCTAGATATTGAACAATGAATCTGATTTTCAGACCTCCTGTCTAGATCTTGGATCTAGATTAATAATTATTTTATCTAGATTTAGTACTACTAGATCTTGTCAGTCTATGACTAGATCATTAACAATTATAAAGTATATATAGATTCTATATAAATAATCTATTTCTTCAATTATTTTTTCTAACAGCTAGAAATTTAAGGCATTTATTATCACACATAAACTAATTTTACTTGTTTCTAAGACTGAAAAAAGGTCATCTGTTTCTGTGGCCTAGGGTTAACAGAGGGTATCATGTGGCTAGCACAAGGACCAACCACCTTTACTTTTCACCAGGTGATGTCAGGTACCCATTAGAGCTGGGTGGACTCAGAGGCACCTAAAGATACCGAAATAAAAAATCCAGTCACCAGGATTCGAACCTGGTACCCCAGTTCAGAAGCCAAGTGCTTTATCGCTCAGCCACCACACCTCCATCTAAGACTGAAAATAAAAAGATTTATTGCTGCAGGGATGAATGACTTAAGAAAATACAATAAACATATTATATATACACATATAGAAAACGCAAGTAAAAACAGAGGATGTTTGGGCCATGAGGCAAACAAAATAGACTTAAATTCAAATTCGTTGGTAAATTGAATGTACTTCTCCCACACACACACATCCCTTTTTCTCTCACACATAAAAATATCGAGGCCTTGTGTGTCACATCTAATATTCATGACTCCTCTATTTGACCCTGATAGCTCCCTTGGCTTATAATCCCTTATCAAATCTCTTCCACAGCAAATAGGGGAAAAAAACGATCTTTTTAGTTTTAAAAAATGTACTGTACTAGATTATTAATAGTAAAAAGAATTCAATTAACTTGGTTTTCCAGGTCTCACTTGCTTTTAGTATCTATTCATTTGTCCTTTTTTAAAATCTCAAACCTTAACTAAAATTTTTATGGCCGGTCTTTTGAACATTAAATTCAAATGTAGATAATATTTAGTTCTAGATATAGAGAATTTATAAAAAGTAATTTATTATTTTTCAGGCTGTTGAGAAACAGTCAACTTGTGCTTATGGAAATCAGAGTCATGACTATAACATTTTTGAAGAGAAAGTTGTAGAATCTCGTTTAAGACCTCGAATAGGACCAGGGTAACATTATTTTTAAGAAAAATTATTTTTTTTCAGCTTCCTGCAACTTTGTGAGTCATTGTTTGAATGCCATATGGATACAAATTGTAATATTTATGTTTTTTTTTATTCCAAGAGTTAAGTCCCTTTTTAATCTTAGTTCTTTCCTTGGAATTCAAGTACATCTTGATTTTTTTTAGTACACATAAGGAAAATTGATAAAACAAATGTTAAGAGTGTAATCTTTTGTATGACTGTGAGAGACCATAATTTAAAAAAATGGACACACTTTCTGCTATTATAATGGTTATAAATACTCATTAGTCCTATATTCATTTGTTTTTTTGACAGAAGGGCTTACAACTATCTAGATGAGGATTCATCTGATGAAGGTAAGTGATTTCTTTTCTGCTTACAAATAAATTTAAAGCTCTTTGCAGTTTTTTGGACAGCACAGCAATAAGGGGAAAAAAAAACTCTGAGAAAGACTTTGTGTTTATTTTTATTTTTTTTATAAGTATTCATTTAATATCTAAAATCTTTACTATATTTTATTTTCAGTACTAAAAATTATATTCAATATTCTAGCATAGTGAGATAACTCTGCCATCTTCAAAATATGCAATTTTTGTTTTTCACTATTGATCCTTTTTCAAGAAATTGAATATTGTAGTTTTAATAATGCGGTTGCAATTTATGTTTTCAAAGTTTTTTTTACAAAATCATTAGTATTATTTTTGTGTAGTTTTTAATGGTTGCTGTGATTGATTATTTTGTTTTTAATTGAAAAAAAAATTCATATTCAGGTTCAATACAAAGGCAAGCTCAACACTTGGGGTATACTAGGTCTCGTCAAGTTAAGCAGGAAATGTTAGATAAACATGAGGAGTCTTTAAGGGGCAATTTAAGAAGCAAAAGGTCATTTCAAGAAGATGCTGATCAATCTGTTGAAGATGAGGATGAAAATGATGATGATAATGTTATTCAGAAAAGAATTCTACCTCGATTACGCAAGGATAGTAAAGAAGACAGTAAAGACAGAATCTCTTTATTAAGCAAAAAGAAATACAATAGAAAGAGCAATCAGTCAGATGATGATGAAGGTGAAAATTTGACCCAGGGATTAACTTGTCAACAGCAAGCTTCTGAAGATGATGATGATGAGGCTGAAAATTTAATACGCAGAAGCTCACGTACTAGACGACAGGTAAATGTGAATTACACTTTTTCTTCCAAGTATTTAAATTTAAAAAGCTTATTTATGTTAAAACAATGTTAACTTTCTCACTACAGAAAAAATCTATAGCTATATAGATTTCTTATTAAACCCTTTTGAAAAAATCATTCTATTCATTACACTTAAATCACTCATCTAAATACCATTTGTATATATATCTTTTCCTTTTTTTCTTCTTTTGTTAATGAATATGAAAGGTTTACGACACACTAAATCAGTCATATCTTGTCAATTTACCTGGTCAACAGAAGCGAACAACCAATGAACAAGATCATTCTGATGCCAAAGACCAAGATGATAGTGACGATAATGAAGTACTGTTGTTGTTTTTTAGTACTTCAATTGTTTAGATATTTTTGAAAAAAAAAATCACTTTGGAGATTTCATTATATGAATTTTAATACTATATGTGTTATTAGGCTTTTTTTGTTAAATATTCAAATTATAATATTTATGTATTTAAAAATTTATATTCCAGGAGTTTTCAGACATGTACAGTCGTGTTAAAAGAAAGAGAGTTAGAGTCAAAAGGAATATGTATGGAATGCCTGTTACTGAAGATTCTGACTCTGGTCCAGGTAGTTCTTTAATGAAAACTTATCTTTCACAAAGTATTAATTTATTCAATGTTTTTGATAGCATTATTGGAAAAGGGTAAGTTGTTTGTCATCAATGAGGACAAAGAAGGCCTTATTATGACAGATTTAATGAATATACAGTGACCCCAAAACCCCCCTATAGAATCAAAACTATATGGAAAGCTGCCAGATCTGGAAATCACTGTGCAGTTCATCTCAGATATAGGACGACTCGTCTGAACACTCCAACATAAGTATGAGAACAAATAAAAAGCAATCAGTATGACTGCTAAACATCCGATAAACAGGACTTCATGTTTACATAACAAGTGTTTCTTAATTTTGGAAAATAAATTCTTTTCATTAATGGAATTCCCTAGAAGAATGGATGAACTTGGATTGTTGCACTGCAAACAAATTGGATCATTAATAACTACAAAAATATAAATATATAGGTGATACATCAATTATAATACTGTTATTGAGATGCCATCACTAATTTGGCCAATATAATTGAATTAATACAAAATTGCTTATCTTGCAAATTTGCTTACAAATAAGTTTAAATGTTCTGAAATGTTTATTTTTTCCAGAATTACGAAAACGAAATAAGAACAACAACAAAGATGATGATGGCTTTGAAACTGAAACTGAAGATGAGGAGGGGGATGTTCTAGAGAAAGAGGATGCTATCAATAATTCTAGTAGAAGAGTCACAAGACAACAAAATGTACCTGTTAAAAAAAAGGAACCTGTCATCGTCAAATCTTATTCATTGAGAGAGCACAAGCCTCGGACTGATTTGTATAAAGCTCCTCTTGAAGGTAATGATTGATTTGTCATAATACATTGCATTGTTAACACATGATTTCATCAAAGCTGCTTCATTAAACCTAATAATTGTTAATGATGACTAATATGAAACAGGATATAGATGTTTTAGACACACTCATAAACTATAGGCTTAAACTTACCAAAGTACAAACAAACGGCTATTAATTTATTAACTCCTTTTAAGAAGAATGTCTGTCAAGTGAATGTAATGGAAGAAATTATTGTTATAAATTACAATTATATATAAATATATTATTTCTGACTTTTGTTTGTTAAATACCATGCTTATTTATGCATACATAGAGCCATAGTCATTTTCTAAAAATTAGATTTATAACCTAGTTTTTGTATGTCTTGTGAGGTTATGCTGACTAATTTGTAAAAATATTTTTTTATTTTGTTTTTGCTTATTAGAAAGAAAAGTCAAAAAGATACATAGTTCCATATTTATAGGAACCCCTACAAAGAAAAATGCTAGTCAAACCTATCACTCCCCAGCACAAAGGCGAAATATCAGGTAAAAACTTTTTACTGTTAATATTGAATACATTTTGTGTTATCTTTTATTTCTGTTGATGTTAAGTTTGTATTTCAAGATGTAGAGTAAGTGCTTGGAAGGACAAAAGATCAACTTTTATTCTAGTGCCTCCTTTATATTGAGCATTTTTAATACTTGGATATGTCTTAGGAAAAGATCAGCTTTTCACTCTAGCTCAAGCTCTACATCATCGTCAGATGGTGAAAGTAGTGATGAGAAAAGCTTTAAGCATCGCAAAGCTAAGAGCATGGCAAAGGCTCGAAACAGGTAAGTTGTTGTTTTGTCCTATAATTTATTTTATTTTTTTGTTGTCATTTTTAACTCTAATTGACTTTTTTTTTTTTTTTTTTTTGTCATTTCTCTAGGCTTATGCCCTTGAACTATTCTACAAATGCCTTACCACCATCAAATATAGTAATAGATAGAATTAGGTCTGGAGCAAGTCTTGCTGATGTAGAGCCTATGACTATAGACAGAAATGTATGTAAAAGTCAAATTACTTGAAAAATGTTACAGCTTACAAGTTTTAGTACTTCACTGGTATTACTTCTAAATTATTTGCTTCTTAAGAGTTTTTTTTTTAAATTGTTATTTTAGATAACTTTTACCAGTATTGGTGGACTTGGTAAACATATTCAATCTTTGAAAGAGATGGTAGTTTTTCCACTTCTGTATGACAAAGTGTTTCAGCGTTTTAATGTAGACCCTCCTAGGGGTGTATTATTTTATGGACCACCAGGTAAATATTTTTTTTTTATATTTATGAAAGTGAGTATAGTTTTATAAATCTGTCCCAACTATTTCAATAATAATCATGTATAAGAATTTCACAGCTAAGATCAGAATTCTGATTGTTTTATTAGCTTTTTTTTTAAAATGAAAATATGAACAAAAATGTTTTATGTCTCAAACATAAGCAAAAAACTGTATTTATAAAAAGATTGTTTATTTTATGCCGTTGCTGTTTGTTTGATGCTGTAATTTAGTTCTTAAAATATATAACAAGATGAAAAAGATAGTGTAGGCAACTTTTTTTCAAAATTGATAGCAAGAGCTGTCGCTAAGAAAAAGAGGAAAGCTGATGTTTCATCTGTTCATTCTTTTTAAAGATAAAAAGAGACAGTGGTACTATTTCTAATATTCTATTTTTGTTTAACAGAAAATTTATTTTGGGAATATATCTAAATTTTTAAAATTTGATTGAAAGACTGAGTGATCAAGTAGAAAAGCTATTAACCTCCTTTACTTTGTAATGATATTTAATACTGTTTTTTTTTATCTAAATGTATTTGTAAAAAGAAATTGTATAGTATATGCATATTTAGAGAGAGTTTTCAAATCTGATTCCACCATTTCATACTTAAACTAAGTCCAATGGCTGCTTTGGGTCTTTTGAAAGTGAAACATTTAGTTATAAATTGAATATACAAATGTTTTTTTTTATACTCATACAGCTTTTAAAACCAAGATTTTAATTCATACAATATTCATACAATATTGAATAGTGATTTGTCCCACAACAAATGTAATAGAAAAATCACATAAAATATAAGAAAATTCTTGTAAAACAGTAATGCCCAACCTGGTATGGCTTGTGGGCAGAAGTTTTGATGGGGCCAGATAGCACCACATCATATACCTGATATGACTTGTGACCCGTAGGTTGGGCATTGCTGTAGTAGTGTGTTTACTTACTTAGTAGTTTAAAGCAGCAATTCATACTCTGTTTTAAAATGTTTGTTGTTAGGAACTGGTAAAACATTAGTAGCACGAGCCTTAGCAAATGAATGTTCCAAGGGTGATCGCAGAGTGGCATTTTTTATGCGTAAGGGTGCTGACTGCTTGAGTAAATGGGTTGGTGAATCTGAAAGACAGCTAAGAATTTTATTTGACCAAGTAAGTACAATACATATTTTTTTGTTTACAAAGCTAACATCAACTTACTCTATCTGGTACAAATTTTGTACATTTTATTTCCTCCACTTCCCATTCTCAGTTCAAGATGAAACTTTGTACAACTAGTCATTGTTTTGTTTTCTTACAACATATGAATCAATAAAAAAAATTAACTAATTAATTAGTGCTAATTAATTGATTTTGTTTTAAATAGAAAAAGAAAAAGGTGAAAAATATTGCAGCTCTGAAAGATATGGTAGTAATTGTGTTGCTTTTTCTTATATAAGCTTTGTTGTTGATTTTTTAAAGTATTTTTTTTTTATTTTGCTTGTTTCATTAATTTATACCCTTACCAATTTTTTTTTTTATAATATATACTTGTATTTGTATGTAACTGCTTGCAATGATAGGTTTTTTACACACAAAAAAAATCTTAATTGTCCTAGGCATACAAGTTTCGCCCTTCCATAATATTTTTTGATGAAATTGATGGACTGGCACCTGTGAGATCCAGCAGGCAAGATCAAATCCATAGTTCAATTGTATCAACTCTCTTGGCTTTGATGGATGGTCTTGATAATCGAGGAGAAATAGTTGTCATTGGTGCCACTAATCGTATCGACTCATTAGATCCAGCTTTGAGACGTCCTGGACGATTTGACAGAGAATTTTTATTCCCCTTGCCTTCTTCTGAGGTAACATTTTAAAATAAAAAGTTTAACTTTCTATTATTTGTGTATTCATTTTCAAGTGACAGAGTTATTTCTACAATTTGATTGTGATCCAATGTTAGAGTCATTGTACTTTCAGGCAAGAAAGCAAATTTTAAAGATTCATACGGACAGTTGGAAACCAAAATTAAATGACCATTTTATAACTGAGTTGGCAGGGAAGTGTGTTGGTAAGTAGATTTTGAACAAAAATTCAACTGAGTAACAAACTTAAACAGTTTTATTATAAGCATACAGTAGTTTTGTTTCTGCAAGTTCTATTTTAGATTTTTGTTTTTCAATTATGTTTGTTTTACAGGCTACTGTGGTGCAGACCTAAAGGCCTTATGCACAGAAGCTACAATGTTGGCTCTTCGTCGCAGGTATCCTCAGATCTACATGACCAATGATGCTTTAAAAATTGATGCTACATCTATCAATGTTTCGGCCAAAGATTTTTTCGAGTAAGAAAAATTAGTAATAGTACTTTCTGTAGCATTTATAATACATAGGTGTTGAATAATTTTTGTTTTCTTTAAACACTTCTCATTTATAGCTCTAACAGAACATTGTCATACTAATCAAAATGATGTTTATTTGTTTCAGTGCTGTTGGTAATATTATTCCCACTTCTCAGAGATCTGTTAGTGCTCCATCTCGTGCATTACCTTCAAGAGTTCAGCCTTTGCTACAGGGACAATTAGATGCTGCATTCAATGTTCTTAAAGATATATTCTCTCCCTGTGTGACTCAATCTTCATTTTTAGATGCAGCTGGTATGCTATTGTATCTAATAAATAATGGTGTGCTTTTAAAGTAATATATATTATATTACAAGTAGTAAGTTTAAATATTTATTTTGTTTCTCAAAATAAAATACCTATACATTTTCTCTACATATATCTCATTTAAAAGTAGATTTAAAAAATTTGCAATTTTATTAAAGTCTTTTAATTGCCTAATAAATATTTATGACATAATTACTACTATTACTGTTGAAATGCTTTTTCAAAAGTACTTTTTTTTTATGCACACATATTACTTTTTTAAAGCTTTCTGGTGTTAATTTTTTTTCCGTACTTTTAACCTTAAAAATGGTATTAATTTCAGCTATGCCCAATCAAGCACAATTAGTGGGTGAAAATGATTCTTTGTGGGATGATTTAATAAGTGACGAGGATGAAAATAGTCCTTCAATATTTGTTCCTTCTACTTCTAGCAAAGGGAAAGCCCTTAGAAAAAGTACAGAAGAGACTACCAGTACTAATCCTGTGTATCTAAACTTTGCAAGGTAAACTTTAAGTTTAATGGTTCACATTGTGAATCTCTCACATTATGACAGAATTATTCACTCAGTCTCAGAATGTTGTCATTAAATTTGTCTAAAAATGTTCAATGTGACATAGAAAGGTATAAAAAATATATTTAATAAAAATTAATTTTATAGAATAAACAAATATTTCCCTTTTCTACATAGTGAAAATGCAACTTCCAATGACAACTCACCAACTCAAATATTTGTTTCCTATTACACAGAAATTGAATAATGCAAAAAATATATTTGGCAAGTTCACATTTAAAAAACAGCATTAAACAGAGAACTGGACCTTATGATAAGTCACAACAAGTAGGGAAAAAGGTCTATTAAGGAGACTACAAATTGTAGCTGTCATTGTTTTTTAAGCGGCCCCCGCAAGGGGAAAAGACGCTATTTGTTTTGTGTGGCTTGTCTGTCTGTCCGTCCCATTTAGATCTCAGAAACTAGAAGAGAAAATGAAACTCGGACATCATGGTATTTTAGATCATTCAAAGTTCTGATGCAACTGCTAATTTTTTTCTTTTCCGAAAGTGAACCATCTAATTTCAAAAATTATATATATGCAAGCAGATTTTTCAAAAAATTACACCACTTTTCAAAGAAAAACTTCAGGGGAGATAACTTTTTTTAAAAGGTCATGGACTTCTTCATTAATAATACAAGCTTCATTCATAGATTCGTGCATTGGTACAAAAAAATTGCATCTAAGGTCACAATGGTAAAAGGTTCATTATAAAATATATTTTCCATTTATTAACTAACTCATTGAATAGAATACTGATACAAATGTTGTTTTAAAAAAGAATTTTGATACGAACTTCGTTTTAGTTATAAGTTTTAAAAAAAAACTACTTTTATAGCAAGCAGTTTTGACATATCCTAATTATAGGGGCCTACACTTGACAGTCTAAATAAGATCTAGATATATTTATAATAAATGTATTAATAATTTGAACAAAATTGTAATTAGTGAGGCAATAACTTACCTTCTGACAGCTTAGGGGTGCAGATTTATTTATTATGTAAACAATAGTATCACATTAAGAAATGAATTGGATACAAACATTAGTAATGGCATTACCAGGTAACAAAACCTAGACTTAGATCTTGAATCTAGATCTAGACTTAGATCTTGAATCTAGATCTAGCTTGAATCTAGATCTAGCTAGATCTATGTCTAGTTTGTATAACAAATGACAAAGGAGATATTAATTTTTATTTTGCAAGGGGAATGTCTGGTCCAAGTAGACCTACTCCAAGTCTTTCAAGTCATTCCTATCTAGCTCACTACCTAACTAAAATAGGTCAAGAATTGTTTTTTTTTTTTCGTGTTGCCAATTTATCTAATTTTGTAAGAAGAATGAATCTTTTTTAGTTTCTCTTTATTACATGTTATTAATTTTGAATGTATGGCTAAGGTTAATTATTATTATTTTAAAAAATATAAGTGTACGTTAAATGAATATGTGGAGATGCTGTGACTGAGTGGTAAAGCACTTGGAACCAGAAGTCCAATGTTCAAATCCTGGTGAAGACTCTTGGTAGACTACTTCGTGGGCCGATTTTCAGTTTGTTTCCACACAAACTGTCTTTGGAACCTTGTTTTTTTTTTTTGTTCTTGTTTTTTCTTTTATAACTAAATTTTTTTATTTGATTTCTGTATTTCTTAACTTTCCAAAACAATAGTTTTCTTATAGATGTCTTGTTAGGGTGTTCAAAAGATTTTGAAGACTTAAATCTTCCATGTTTCTCTAATAGACCTGCGACAAGATGTCCTTTAACTTTCCGTCCTCGTTTGATGCTGGTTGGAAGAAAATGCCAAGGTCAAACAACTTATATTGCCCCAGCAATTATTCATAAAATGGAAAATTTTCCAGTTCATGTTTTGAATCTTCCTGCTTTATATGCTGTCACTGCTAAAACACCAGAAGAATCCTGTGCAAATGTAAGCAGGATTTTTTTTATTCAAATAAGTTTTTTTTTTTTTTTTTTTTTTTTTTTACTTTTTACTAATTTTTTTGGAAGCATGCCAATGATGTTATTGAGAGTTGATGGAATACAATGTTTTCTTACACTGTGTTTTGATGTCTGAATCAGGTATTTCAAGAAGCCAAGCGCAAATGTCCAAGCATTATTTACCTGCCTAATGTTAATCAGTGGTGGGATTCTATGGCAGAAACATTGAGAGCAACATTGCTTTCACTTATTCAAGACATCGATCCATGCTTACCACTCCTTTTGTTGGCTACCAGTGAACAATCATATGATACTTTAGATACCATGGTAAGTTTGAACAAGTAAACTAGTCATTTCATATTTTTAAATATTGATCATTTTTATATTACTTTACATTTTTAAACATTTTTTCTTGAATTTCTTTTAGCTCCAAGAACTGTTTTGTGACTCTAACGGTGAAGTTATTGAAATGAGGAATCCCAATGCAGATGAAAGAAGAACATTTTTTAGTGACCTATTAGTGGAACAAGCTTGCAAGCCTCCATCCCAGAAGAAGAAAGCAGGTTTTAAATGTTTTAAATGATTGTTAATTTTTTTTTTTTTTTTTTTTAAATACTTACACCTATGCACATTAATTCCAATTAATACTTCTTAGGAAAACAAATTGTGTAGCAGTATGCAAAGCTGAGAGATTGCCTTTCAGTATCTCCAGTGTGCTTGTTAAAGAAGATTATTTTTTTTACCATATTATTAAGTATTTAAAATTATGAAATGTGTTAAAATAATTTATTTGATTTTGATCTAATTCCAAAATTTGTTGTGTTTGACTATCCTCATGCTCTTGTAACCACCATTACACATTGTCCTGTCTCCTAAAGTATCGAAATCTCTTATCAAGCCTATATTAAAAGGTCATGTTTAACTTTAAACCCTGAGGACATGGAAATTACAAGCTGGTATTAAAATGCCCATTGAGGTCATATTGTCTAGTTTTGTTTCACTTACTTAGAGAACTGTTCCAGTCTGCATACAGCCATAGGGCTGGTCAGGGTATAACATGATCTAGCCCACCTTTGGCCACAAGCCCACTCTCTTGCTGATCCACTTGTCAGCAGTCTTTGAAACATTGCTATTGTAGATCCTCCTCCAGCTTCTATCATTTGGACTTGACTGAACACATCCATAGTAGTTGGTCAGTCTAGGCACACATTGTTTTGGATATTCAAGGGCTGTTAAACATGTACACTTGTTCACTCAAGGATGTTAGTAGGCAATTTGAAATTTTGTCCAATGAGCAATTAGGCATTTTGTGCTATTTTGTGTTTTCCTGGCCACTCACTACTGAAAAGTTTTCCATATTGCCATCCATCAATAGAACTGCAAGCTTCTTGGTGGACAAATATGAAGTACATTAGGCTTATTGAGATCATTAGAATGAAAACCCAAATATTGAGTGCTTAACATCTGGACTCAATTCAGATTCAATTTGTGGATAAAAATCAGAATCTTGTAGGTTTTTTTTTATTCATTACTGTCTTTCAGAGGACATATAAGTCACAGAACGTCTGCAAGCATTTCTATATGCACATGCTCTAAACAAGTCAGATCAGAGCTTCCTGTACCATTTTATTTTATGCAATGATGTGTTGACTTGAATTCCTGATGCAAAATTACTAAATATTTTCCATACTCTCTGGTGTAATCATTAATCATAACTCATATTTTAACAAATTTTATTATCTTAGCTGTATTTATCTTTTGTTTTTAAATGTGACAAGAGCTTTATATGTAAACTAATGTGAAATAAAGCTCTTAAGCAAAGGATTGTTTAAATTATTATTCCTGATTTCTGTCCTTTCAAATCAAAATGACATTGCTTGTCAGAATTTTCTTCAGAGTTTTAAGGACAATTATGCAATTGTGGCTGAGGGACATAACTGCTTGGCTACTTGAATCCCAGCTCAAACGGAGTCTTTGTTTGCTAAGCATGTGATGGCAGCATGGATGATTCTCCCAGATAATGCTTTACTCTCATGTCATCAAAAAATATTGAAGTATTGCACATTTAGGCTACTATGGAATGAAAGATGCATTACTCAAAAGCAATTTTTTTTTTTTTTTTTTTTAATGTAAATTTAGAATATTTTTATTTTTTTTTGTTTTTATTTTAAGTCTGAATTTTACTTTGTTTTTTTGTTTTTTTAATTACAAAAGATCAGATTTTTTTATGAACGTTAGCTTATTTACTTCAAATATTAGAATTTTTACAAACATTATTTTCACCTAAATAATCTTATACTAAACTAAAATTAATGAAAGCACAGAAATATTTATTTAAAATGCCTTATTTCTTAATTTTTTAGGAATTTATTAAATGGACCAACAATAATCATTGTTTTTCAGGAGTGTTACTGCCTTTGGTAAAAAAAGACAATGATCCTTTGCTTAGCAAAGTCCACTCTAAAATATGTAGGTGTAAAAAACAGAACAAAGGAGGGAGAAAAAGAAAGCATTCTTCAGCTTCTCCTTTTCCCAAGTCTTCTAAAAAGGTCAAAGTTACAAAGTGCTCGAGGTCCAAACCTAAACAAAATTCATCAAGGACACACTCTATGACTTTGAGGCCAAGAGCTAACATTGGAAAACTAAACCTAAACCAGTCTGCCAAAGAATTTGATCATATAGGTGTGGATAACAGCTTCAGTGTACTTCCTTGCTATTCAAGCAATCCTAGAACTAAGAGTGAATTGGTGTTCAATGATCAGAAATATAACCAAGACATACAACAAAGTAAAAACTGGAAACTTGCTAGAAAAGGATTTTCCATGACCAGCCGCTATGAGCGCTATTTTTATCGATCGCTGAGAGCAGAGCTAAAATCTATGGGAAGCTGTACATTGTCCAAGTTGTGTACTTGGGCTGCTGGTACTAAAGGAGACAATCAGTTACAACATAGCAGTAACATCAAATCATATGACTTATCTGTATTGTCTTGTGGATCTTCTCAAATGCTATATAAAGAGAACTCTGACAAAAGTGAGAACTCAGAATTGTTAAGAAAAAGTACTGCCCAAATGTTGCCCTTGAATCTAAAAGATCTAGAGAATAGTGCCAATAGAATTTTGAGTCACACTACTTCCAGTGCAAGCCAAGGTTGTAAAGATACAAAAATGTTTCTCTCTTGTTGCAGAATTGAATTTTTTTGTTATTCTCCTTAATTTTTTATTTGTTTTGTTTGTAATAATCATACACTTAAATTGTCAGGGTTACAACTTATATTTATATTATTTATTTCTTGTTCATCATTGTATGTTGAATTCATTGTTTCTTTTTTTTATATTTATAATACAATTTTACAATAATTAAGTGAACATTGGATGAACACAATTTTCTATGTCATAACTATACTTACATATATTGTACATACTTTTAAAGCTTGTTTATATTGACATTATATTTCTTACAATTATTTTTATATATTAAATTATGTTTGATTAAATGCCATGTATGTTTGGTAACTGAATCCCTAGAGTAACCTGTAGAGGCCTTTTATGCCAGCAATCATCTGTAAACTAGAAAAACATATTTAAATACTGTCATATGTAATAGAGTTAGAGCTCCCCATCACATTGCACATGATCAAAGCTTGTTTTCTTTCAGCTCAAAGAATGCTTGAAGTTCTACCTAAAGCTGAACCGCCAAAGCCTACAGAACTAACTAAGCAGGAACTTGATCAATTGTTAGAAAAAGAAGAACTTACATTGATGGAATTGCGCATCTTTCTTAGAGATGTTCTCAATAAACTGGGCAGCGACAAAAAGTTTTCTATATTTGCTAAACCTGTAAACATTGAGAATGTAAGTGTTACAATGGAATGAAGTGGTGAATATGTCTTGATATTATCAGAAGTTCAATCTAATGCCCAGAGTTCAAAGTCTGTGTGGGCATCTTTGTTCAGGAAAAGAGTTCCTCTTTATCAAATAAAACAGCTCCTCAAGTAGAAATGATCAAAGACAAACTATAAACACTAATGTCAATAATATATTCATAAACAGACATAAAATGAAGCTTACCCTTCTTAATGTCTTCCCATGTATTTTTACTCTCTAAAATTAGCTTCTCCGGCAGACAAGAAAGAACCAGAAACCTATATTTAACTCCCTCTTTTTTTAGTACTATTGGAAATTTACTGTTGTTTCTAAAAATGTCAACTAGAATGTATAAACCTATAAAACCTCATAACCTTTCTAATGAATTTTTGTCATCATCATATGATTTAGGCACCAGATTACTATGACATTATTGAACACCCCATGGATCTATCAACTATGATGTCTAGAATAGACCTTCATGAATATGGCACAGTAAGGGCCTTCATGGATGATATTGATTTGATATGTTCAAATGCTTTAGAATACAATCCCAATAGAGGTGCAATGGGTAAGCAATGATTTTGTTGAAGTTAATTTTTAAAAGTTAAGAATATTTTTTAAAATGTAAGAAAATAATCATTTGAAATTTATTTTATCTTTGCACTTAAGATCGCATTATCAGACACAGAGCATGTGCTCTAAAAGACACAGCTTATGCCATTTTAAAAACAGAATTAGATAAAGACTTTGAAAAGACATGTGTGGAAATAGAGGAGTCCAGAAAACGAAGAGGTAAATTTATATTTGAAATATTGAATTTTCTAGTCAATTTTACTATCGATACTGCAAGTTTGTTTGTTTTGTTTTTTTTGTTTTTTTTTAATTCACCTCTATTTTAAGAATAATTCTTATGCATTTTTGATTTTCATTTAATTATAAATCAACTAGACTATTAAGCTGCTGGACAAAAAAAAATTATAATTGGGTGAAATGTAAAATGGATTTGTTTTAAAGTGACATCTGCTTTTAAGTAAACATATCTGGATCACGTTTTTTCCTAATGCAGAGGAAGGTCTGAATGAAAGATAAAATAAGATGATGGTGGGGTAAAACTAGTTTTTATGAAAAATGTTGTGGGTTTTTTTATAATGTAATATTTCTTGTCCCCAATGGTCCTTTCTTGTAAATACAAATTAGTAGACTGAAAAAGGTTAGCATCCTGTTTGGTACAGAAAGCTAGAAAAAGGGTAGAGAGAAGTTTTTTTTAAACCTTAAGCTTGGCCAAAACTTGTTTAAATATCAAATATTTCTTTATATTATAGTGGGTCAATTATCATTTTATCAGAGACATGATTGTGCTGTCTGTTCTTTTATTTTTAATATGGTTGTTAGTTTTTCTTCCTTAAAACTATATTTTTGTAATGTTTTATTGTAGGACACAAATCTTCAACCGTTCCCAACTTTTACTACACAAAGCCTCAGTCCCAGCAAATGGCTTCCAATAAAAGTCAAAGTGTTACACCAAACTACTTGGAAAATGCAAAACAAATTCGCTCCATACCCAAACCTGAAGGTGAACGCTTCAGCAGGAGAGTAAGGGGCCTCAATACTGATCCAGTGTTGCCTTTGGAGGCGGTAGAAAAAGTCTTCAAGCTGTCTAGACTTTCCGCTTCTACTGGGACAGAAGAAAGTAAAACTAATGACAAAGACACCTTTGAATCCAACAGCCAACCACCTGTTGACTGTAGCAATAAGGATAACCTTCCCACCTCTTCCAATCAGGCTATATCTTCAGCTAATGCAGTCAAATTGTCAGACAATAAGGAGATGACAAAAGCTCAATCCTCTTCCTCAAGTGCATCCAAGTTGAAGAAAAAGAAAGATATTTGGTGCAAACCACGACGTAAGCGTCCAAAGTGTATGATTAAGTCTGAAGACGCTAAACAAGTCAATAGTGAAATGGACATAGATTTAGTAAAACAATCCAATGTTCCAAGTGAAGGTCAGAGTCTCTCTTCTTGTCATCAAATATCTCAGCAGCTTAGAATAGACACAACTGAACTGGAAAGTATGATATTTGTTTTGACTATTATGTCTTTATGTTTTTTGTTTGTTTATTAAAATATACATTTGTTTTAAATTAGCACA
Organism: Biomphalaria sudanica; assembly: GCA_036873155.1. NCBI lineage: Eukaryota > Metazoa > Mollusca > Gastropoda > Planorbidae > Biomphalaria > Biomphalaria sudanica. Next base: position 3,558,115 of record JAZGLO010006698.1, read on the forward strand.
AAAAAAATGTTATTCTTTTTTGGGCTATTTAAGTTTCTGAATCAAAAGAGGATAAAAGTAATCCCAGTGGTTTATTAAAATATACATTTGTTTTAAATTAGCACAAAAAAAAATATTATTCTTTTTTGGGCTATTTAAGTTTCTGAATCAAAAGAGGATAAAAGTAATCCCAGTGGAAGATCTTCCGTCCGTTTAAAAAGCCCAGAGGTTAGTCCCAATAGAGTAGTCACCAGAAGAAGTAGCATGAGTCCAACAAATTGTGTTCTGAAAAGTACAGATCCTGGGTCAACCCATCATAAACAAGATAAAATAGATGATTCAATACTGCAAGTTGACCAAATGAAACAGACAGAAGACAGAAATCATTTAGGTAATTCTTAACAAATAGTCTTATTTTAAATTGTATGGCTTTCTATAAAACTCTAGAACAAAATTGTTTATTTTCTTTTTAATATAATAAATATCTTTGAATTAGGTTTGAAAAGACAGACATCAATAGGAAATGAAACCCATGAAAAACCGAGTGCTGTTAAAAGATTAGATTTAGAAGCTGTAGCTTTGGACAGTGGTGTTGGTAGTTCAATTGAGAGTAATGGTGACTCCAGAGACAGTATAGATAACCATAAAACAGAGGTTGGACAAATTTACTGTTTCAGCTTTATAAAATACAAATGTTCATGACATCAATGATTACTTATAATTCTTATTGGCAATAGCAATCAACACAATTGTAGGATGTCATGATAGTGTTAAACATGCCTTTTGCAGAATACTTATAAATAGTTTAAAAATATCTTCTCTTTACATGTATTTGTTTGGCGTGTTACAAATCTCATCCTTTATTACTCTGATAAAATTTTTAAATCATCAGTTTTTTGTGTCAGCGCTAATGTACTTTTCTTTTTTAACTCAGACATTGTCCAAGCAAACAGTTCAGATCAATACTAAACAGACAGTACCGGTATTTGAGAATTCGCCGCATGGTAAGTTATTTTTGGATTGAATAGGCATTATATGTATATATATATAAATATATATATTAAATTGCTCTTTTTTTTTACTTCTTGTTTATCATGAAATCTACATAAAAAATTAATTTCAGATAACAATCAAAACTGCAATAGTGATCTGAAGAATGCTGATACTGTATGTACAGCAACAGATGAATCAAAGAAAGAGTTTGTTATAGACAAGAATCGCTTGACGGCATTGCTAAATGTACTTGTGTCCAACACTGAAGGTTTCAATGCTGAGAAACTTGAAAGAATCTATTGTCAACTGACAAGTGTAATATTTCATCACAGACATAACTACAACAGACTTGATATGATTGAAGTAAGTGGAAACGTTTCATTGAGATAGCGCAGAGAGCTAAAAACTGTTCTCTGAAGTAGATTGTAAAGTGTCTATTATGTAATAATCAATATAAGGGTTTCAAAATGTTTTTTTTTTTTCTCTTTATTCCAATTTTGATCTACTGTACCAGTTCATTCCAGCTTACATTTTTTTGGATCTTAATAATTGATCTCTTTATATTGAACTTCAATGATTAATTCAATTTGATAAAACCCATGTAAAAAGAAATGAATAGGTCTACTGTATCATGTAGTAAAAGTAAAGTTTTGTTGTATATAAACCAAATAGAATTCCTTTAAAAAGCTATTCAACTAATAAACTAATATCTTTAAATTATAGATTTAACTTAATTTAGCATTATTTCCACTAATTAATTCAAATTAACAACTCTTAGTTTAGGTATTTTTATATTCTTAGATTTTAGATCTAGTCAGTCTTAGACTTAGACTTTAATTAAGGCCTTAGATCTACTAATCATCTACAAATACTACTAATTATAAACTAATAGTAATACTCTATATAGTTAGTTAAACACATAAATATATTGATCTACAATTAGATCTAGATCTTGAATTAGATCTGGATCTAGTCTAGGTCTATATTTTGAATAAACCATTTGATTGTCATTGTAAATTAGCTATCACTTTAGACTTAGCTTAGGCCATCTTAGGCATTTTTAACCTTAAACTATTTTAGACTAGACCTTTTAAAACTAAAATCAACAACAGTCATCATGAAATTGCTCTGGCTATTTATCCTAATAATTACTAAATACACACTAGCTGAACACAGAACTAGATCTACCTCAGTCAACACTAAACTTAAAAATGAAGCAACAGTCATAATCAATCATCACACTTTAGATCAATGCAACTTCAAAAATAACCTAACATACACATCAATAACATTAAAGAAGATTACCCATCACAAATGGAAGTTCTCAATCAGACACAGTAGAAATAAATACCTTTCACTGTTAATATTAATAGCAGGAGATGTAGAGTCAAATCCAGGGCCTAGATCTAAAGATAGATGCAACATCTGCAAAAAAGTATGCACCATGAAACAGAAAGCCATTCAATGTGACACCTGCGATGAATGGTACCATGCATCATGTCTCCATATGAATACACCTGTGTATTATGCCTTAGGCAACAAAGATGCATCATGGCACTGTGTACCGTGTGGGTTACCTCAGTTTACATCAGGACTGTTTGATTCCTTTGATGCGGACACTTCTAACCCATACAACATCTTAAACACCATCCCAAAACCAACTCACCAACCACTAGCCAGATCCACTCCTGTTAAACCTAAATCTACTAAAATTAATACAACAGCCTCACTAAACAAACCTCCTAAAGAAGTAATACCAAAATACCTTAAAACCTTAGTAATAAATTTTCAAAGTATTAGGAACAAAACAGCAGACTTAGAAATTTTATTAGAATGTGAGAAACCAGACATAATTGCAGGAACAGAAACTTGGCTACATCCTGAAATTTATAATGCAGAAATTTTCAATAGTAATTATGAAATTTTTAGAAAAGATAGGGCTGATAATCATGGAGGAGTTCTTTTAGCAATAAAAAACACTCTTATAGCTGAAGAAATTACCTTACCTAACTCAAAAAACATAGAATCTACATTTTGTAAAATTAATACCACCTCAACATCCCTTATAATAGGCAGCATTTACAGACCACCAAATTCTAGTTTAGAATACATGCAGGAACTATGTAATCAGATTACTACACTTAAAGAGACAAATAAAAATGCAGTTTTTTGGATTATGGGTGACTTCAACCTACCTGATATAAATTGGAAAACACTAACCATAGATAAACACCAAAACCTTAAGGACATAAATGAGCTTTTCATAGAAACTTTACACAACCTAAGTTTAGATCAAATCATTAAAAAGCCAACTAGATTAAACAACACATTAGATCTCTTCTTAACCAACAGACCTGGATTAGTAGTTGATTATGATATTATCCCTGGTCTATCAGACCATGAGATCATAAAAATACACAGTCAGATAAAAGCAGTAGCCAATACAAAAACCAAAAGAAAAATCTTACTCTGGAATAAATGTAACCTAACACAACTACACCAAGCTGCATTAAACTTTCAACAAACATTCTTATTAGAAAAAGACATTAACCAACCAGTCGATGACCTCTGGAATTTCATTAAAAACCATCTTAAAAGCATTATAGAAAATCATATACCAACTAAATACACATCAAACAAAATAAATAAATGCTGGTTTAATAATAGACTAAAGAAGCTTTGTAAACAGAAGGAAAACCTATATAGAAAATTTAAAGAAACCAAGGCAGAAAGAGTTTACAAAAAGTATATAAAAATTAAACACCTAACCCAAAAAGTAAGCAGACAGCTGCAGAGTGAATACATAAACAATGTAATATCTAAAGATAACAACAAAAACCTATGGTCATACATTAAGTCTAAGAAAATGGAAACAACAGGCATAGCGCCATTAAAAGATGAACATAACATAATACATAATGATAATGAAACTAAAGCAAACATCCTAAACAAATACTTTGCATCAGCATTCTCAGCCCCAGGAGACACAAGACATATTTCTTAATTTGAACCAAGTAGACAACATAGAAGATTTAGTAGTACAAGAAAATGGAATTAAAAAACTATTAGCCAACACCAAACCAAATAAAGCGTCTGGACCTGATGGTATTCCAGCTAGATTACTCAAAGAACTAAGCAATGAGCTAGCCCCAGTGTTCAAAATACTCTTTCAGGCATCGCTTAACCAGGGCAGAGTACCAAAGGACTGGAAAGAAGCTAATGTCACCCCCCTATTTAAAAAAGGAGAAAAATCTGATCCAGGAAACTACAGACCAGTATCACTTACCAGCATCACATGTAAAATACTAGAACACATAATATGTAGCAACATCATAAACCACTTAGACAAACATGATGTCCTCACCCCATACCAACATGGCTTTAGGAAATATAGATCATGTGAAACACAACTAATAGGACTAATTGATGATTTCTCAAAAGGTTTAGATAATAGTGAACAAATAGATGCTATCTTACTAGACTTTTCCAAGGCTTTTGACAAAGTTCACCACCATAGTTTGCTTAAAAAATTAAAATATTTCGGCATTAACGGTCCACTGCATCAGTGGATTAAAGATTTTCTGATAGGGAGAGAACAAACTGTAATAATAAATGGCTCTAAATCAACACCAATAACAGTAAACTCAGGTGTACCTCAAGGAACAGTCTTGGGTCCACTACTATTTTTAATTTACATAAATGATTTACCAAATTGCATTAGTTCAGGAACAAAAGTCAGATTATTTGCAGACGATTGCATAATATATAGAACAATAAAAACAAAACAAGACACAGATATTTTACAAAGAGAATTAGATGAATTACAGAAATGGGAATCAAATTGGAGCATGTCTTTCCACCCAGAAAAATGTCAGTTGTTAAGAGTAACAAAAAAACTAAAACAAATTAATTCCACTTATCTTATTCATGGCAAACCAGTAACACAGACTAAAAACTCAAAATACCTAGGTGTTATAATAAATGAAAAACTGTCATGGAATCCACATATTGATGAAACTATAAAAAAATCCAACAAAGCATTAGGGTTTATTAAAAGAAATTTCTATAAATCAAATAAGAACATAAAACTAAAATGTTATTTAACCTTGGTTAGGCCAATAATAGAATATGCATCCACCGTGTGGGACCCCTCAACTCAAGAAAACATTAAGAAACTGGAACAAACACAAAATAGAGCAGTGAGATTCATAACAAACGAATATTCACATTTGACTAGGGTAACACCATTAGTAAAATCACTAAATTTAGAAAGCCTTCAGGACAGAAGACTCAAAAGTAAAGTAGCAATTATACATAAAACACTGAACCATAATCTTCAAATACAAAAACAAAATTTAATAAAATACTCTGAAAGACACAAAAATAAAGGCACATTCCTCGTCCCATATGCTAGGACAAATTTGTACAAATACTCCTTCTTCCCTAGTGCTATTAGAGCATGGAATGGGTTGCCTGAGCTAGCCAGAAAAACCAGTGACTTGGCAGAATTTAAGTCATTGGTTAATATGCATGACTAAATGCATGACGCGTAGGACGTAATCATCTTCTTTTTTGAAGTAACGTCTGTATTATATAAGATAAGATATAAGTTCCCTTTTGATCTTGAAATCCATAGGGCAGATGATGTAAAGGACATTTGTTCTGTGGCCCATGGTTAACAAGGGTGTCATGTGGCTAGAACAACGACCAACTGCCTTTACTTTACCCCAACTAATGTTAGGTACCCATTAGAGCTGGGTTGACTCAGAGGTGCTCTAAAGATCCTGAAATAAAAAATCCCAGTCTTCACCACAATTCGAACCCGAAACTCTCGGTTTGGACGGAAACAAAGTGCTTTACTACTTAGCCACCGCACCTCCTCCGCAAAGACATAATTAAATATCCCTCATTCTTTAAATCTTTTTGAAGCAGAACACTTGTATTAGGTCTAAGTCATATTGATATCAAACAGAAATAGTTTTTGTCAGAAATGTAGTCTTACATCATACATGGATGGCTGCCTGGTCGTGCGTTTTGCGTGCTGGACTGTCATTTGGATTTATCCGGGTTTAAACCCTGCCCGCTCCCATCTCTTGTCGCCCTGTGGGAGATTTGGACTAGGAAGATAACTATCTTCAACTCTGAAGGAACATCCGAAACATGTAAAACAAACATACCTAATATATCTTTTCTAATTAGCTAATGTTCAACACATTTGAGTATATATTTATAACTTAATTCAGCATTAGACCATGATGTTATGGCTGCATATATGTAAAACTGGGAAATAATTATTTAAATATGGATAGATTTGAGGACATTACTTGCATTTAATTCCTTGATCAACTTAATTCTTTGTGACATTTTTGTTCGCAAGAGACCTTAGCAACTTCTCATGTGACTAAAGAGACAAATTTTTAATACACAGCTGCAGGTTTGACATCTGTAATCACTAGGCACGTTTGCACTTTTACCTTTCTTTTACTTCTGCAACCCTTTATGCTTACTCTTCAAGAGGCTCTATCCAGTGCCTCTTTTTCTGTCCATTTTGAAGAGCTTTATGTCACAGTATACTTCAAAAGTAGGCTACCAGCAGCTTTTCTGCCTTCTATTAGATCACCATACAGAATGTCTTGTGGAAGTCGACCTTGTGGCATTCTGTGAAAATGACCAAGCCAGCCAAGACGTCTTCTGCTGATAACAACGTGCACATCCTGTCACCCTGCTCTTAGCAGCACTTCCTCATTGGTTATTTTATCATGCCACCTTATTTTAAAAATCTGCCTTTATCATCAGAGGTGGAAGATATTCAGCTTTTTTCCTGCCAAGAGTCGGTTGACCATGTTTCACTACTGTGTAGAAGAGTGCTCATACACAGGTCCAGTAGTTAGCAAGGTATTGTCCCACACTCTTTTATGCAGCCGTGACATGGTACCCATTGCCTTGGCTATCCTACTGTTGCTGTCTTTATCCAGTAACACATTGGCGATGATGTAGCCAAGATAACAAAAATGGTCAACTATTTCTAGTGGTTGGCCATTAATGGTCATGTGAGGTGCAGTGCTAGTATTCTGACTAGTACTTTGATCTTGCTTTAAGTCAAACCTCTGGCATGCAGCTGATAGTTTGTCAACCAAAGTTTGAAGCTGAGTAGCATATTCAGCAACAATTTTCCCCTATTAGTACCTCCCTAAATTCTTCCATACTGCTCCAGAACTTGTCATTTACTTGATTCTAATCTACTAAGAAGTTAACAATTGTATAAGGAATTTTTTTATTTTGTTTTAGGAAATGGAGAAAAAAGTTCAAAGACTGATTAAAGTCAAACAGTTTGGACCATCAACATCCAGTAAAAAGTGACTTGTTATCATCTAGTGCCAGATTTGCAGCAATTTTTTATTGGTCTATGGCTTGCACCATTCAGGGAACTAACGATGTTGGTACAAGCCTTAGCTCTTCCATTATCTTTGAAACTTTTGATGTGTGCCTGACCTGTTGTATTTATTTATTTGACTATGCTGTGTACAAATAACCTCTAAGGCTGAGTATAAAGGCAGCATTTTTCTTAGTGCCAGTTACTTGTTTCATACATTTGTACTTGTAGATATTAAATACTCGGACAAGTTTGTCTAGCTCTAATTGTATGTGTAGCATAATTTATAGCTTGTTGATACTTCACTGATAAACTTTTTAGCTTTTTTCTTTCTTTGAACAATTACAAAACAAAGAACTGTAGATAGAACAATAATCCTCTAATTATTTTAATAGCCATTTGAGGAGGAAACTAAAATATACAGCATTACACTTTTCCATTTCTTTTCTATCAGAGGCAGCATTTATTAACTATAATCCTTGTAAGCTGGTGTTGGCTCTAAAATGGCATGTTTTCATTCCAAATGGATTCCTAAATACACCTGTTGACCATACAGCCATGTTTCAACCTCAAAATAAAAGCCCCTGTTGATCCTACAGTTATGTTTCAACCTCAAAATGGACTAAAAGATCAACACTAATAGTTTGTCTACATTGTAATGAAATCCTTGAAAAAAAAATTCCTTAGGCATAATTTTTTTTTGTCCTTTTATTAATGAAGATAAAGTGTTAGGTCTAGTCATGTGACTGATTTGTTAGCACTATCACTTTATCACCTCATGTTCTGTTGTTACCAATGTTTAGTGTGTGTAATATGTTTACTTGACAATGACAGGTTGGACTAGATCATGTACACTGTGGTTCAGTACTTTCAACTAATCTAGAGTACCAAATTATATGCTACATGTGGACACATACATAATTTTATTTTATTTAGATATCCCATCATTTAGAAAATTACAAAGTCAACCAGTCTTTGATAAGCATCATTCATCTTGCTCAATATCAACAATGTTTTAGTCCTGACATTTTTATCTGTCCATCAGTTGATATAATGGCAAACAAGATTAATCTATAGATATAATTTATATAATTACATATTTATTATTGTTTTTATATCTTATATATTTACACCTCATTGAACCAAATTTTTATCATTGATCTCATACTTTAAAAAAATAGATTTTTAAATCTTGTATTGTCAATGAGTTTAAAGAAGAAACAAACATTCAAACTTTCAGAACTCTATAGGTTCCAACAGTTACAGAAAATAAATATATACCTTTTATAATACTTGGTTTGGATTAGTTTGTTGTCATTTATATTTGTAATCCTTATCTTCTGTTGAGCTTATTGTCAATTATGAGTAATGACTGTGACTGGTTCCAGTGTTGAGCATTCAATAGCACAGTAGTGCCCTGAAAGAAAACCAAAAAATGTCCAAGTCTAGTTTATAATGTCTTGGTCGGAATTTAGTATAGACTTGATTTCACTAGTTGAAAAAAACATCTAGGTCTGGGCTCTGCTGATGGTTCAAATGAAATTTTTTTTAGCGGCCCCCGAAAGGGGAAAAGACTCTTATTAGTTTTGTGTGGCCTGTCTGTCTGTCCGTCCTGTTTAGATCTCAGAAACTAGAAGAGAAAATGAAAATCGGACAGCATGATATTTTAAAATTAAAGTTCTGATTCAATGGCTACTTTTTTCTTTTCCAAAAGTGAACCATCTAATTTTTTAAAACTATATATGCAAGCAGATTTTTCAAAAAATTACACCACTTTTCAATGAAAAACTTCAGGGGAGGTAACTTTTTTTAAAAGGTCATGGACTTCTTCATTAATAACTCAAGCTTCATTCATAAATTCGCGCATTATGGTACAAAAAAATTGCATCTAAGGTCACAATGGAAAAAGTGTCAATGGATCATTATAAAATATATTTTCCATTTATTAACTATCTCTTGGAATAGAATACTGATTCAAATGTTTTTAAAAATGAATTTTGATACGAACTTCGTTTTAGATATAAGTTTTTAAAAAAATACTTTATAGCGCTCAATCGTGGCATATCCTCGTTAAAGTGGCCTACACTTGACAGCTAAATAGAGCCCAGACCTAGATATATTTATAATTTGAACACAATTTTAATTATTATGGAAATAACTTCTGACAGCTTAGGGGTGCATATTTTTATTTATTATGTATACAGAAGTATTACGTTAAGAAATGAATCGGATGCGAACAGCATATAACAAAAGGTCTACTATTCATGATCATAACATTGCCCTAGATCTATACTTAGATCTAATTCTATACAAGACTTAGATATATGATATTTGATATAGATTATTTATAGATTTAGATCTAAAACTAGGGCTAGATCTATGTCTAGTTTGTATGATAAATGACAATGGAGATGGATTGATTTTTGTTTGCGAGAGGAAAGTCTTATTGTTAAGTCATTTGTACACTACTGTAGCTAGCTCACTAGTCTAGCTAAAGTAGGTCAAGAATGTTTTTTTTCGTGTTGCTAATTGATCTAATTTTGTAAGAAGAATAAATCTTTTTTTTTGTTAGTTTCTCTTTAGTACGTGTAACGTGTTGTTAATTTTGAATGTATGGATAAGGTGAATTAATTATTATTTTAAAAATATAAGTATATGCTAAATGAATGAGTTGCTGTGGCTGAGGGGTAAAGCACTTGGAACCGGAAGTCCCCGTGTTCGAATCCTGGTGAAGACTCTAGGTAGACCACTTGGGGGGCCGAGTTTGAGTTTGCGTTTCCAGACAAACTGTCTTTGTAACATTGTTTTCTTTAAACTCGTGTAAACTTGTGCTGCAGTTTATTCTTGATTGTACATATGCTGTAGATCGCTATAGCTATTGAGTCCATGCCCCCCAAGATTGTTAAAGTTCTCCTACAAGGAAAAAAAATCAGATCTGATGATCTCTAGATGTCACCACCCTTTTGTAACTAGGTTTAAGGATGTTATGGATGACTGCTCAATGCAGGGGCTACTTAATATGTTGTTCTCTTTTCGCCGACTACGTCTACCATCGGCAGTGGATTTTCTTTTGATCTCAAAGGTGCATCTCTCGGCCTTTGTAAAAACAAACAAAAAAACTCCAACGTCTCGTTCGGAAGCCGCTTTAAGACCAACTGAATAGGTTTCGGGGTCAATCACAGCAACCGTTTTAATACTTGTTTTCTGATTAGTATTGAAGTGTCAAAACAAAACAACAAATGTATAAGTTGGGTCGTACATATTTAATTCATACATCATACGACGTCATCTTGCGCAAAACTGCTTGTTCACAACCAAGGACATATAACTAACAACGACAAAGGAATATAACTTAAATATAACAAGTATTAAAACAATAGTACTTTTAAAAAAAACATGTAAGCCTATGCAAAATATTTTCTAGAACTTTTAAGCCGTTAATTAGATATTAGCATTTTAATGTGAGTTTTGTTTTAAGGACACTTAAATAGTCAAGTCTCATAGCCACTAGAAATGAGTTGGTGACGTCATAGTGAGGAAAAAAGGTCAATGTTTATGACTTAGCGTGTAAGCTATTAGCCAGGCGGTTTAGCCTAGATCCATTCATGCGTAACGAGTATTTGACCACCCTGCAATGCGTTTCTCTCCACCATATCATGCAGTCCACCTGTATTTTGTTTTAATCATCAAATCTTTTAATTACTTTTCGTTCTGATAACGATGAATCCGATGATAGTAAAGTAGATGTTTTGATTGCAGAAACAGCACCTTGACTCCTGGAATTCTAATTAGTGTTAAGATGGGTGGGAAGGCTGATTAAGACTTAACAAGACATTTTTTAAGTGAGTATTTTAAGGAACCCAAATCTACGGTCCTCAAACCTGTATTGATGTCTTAACGAAACATCTGTGTGTTAACATGTTAACCTAGACAGATCCCGGGAACTGTGCCCAGTAAGTTTCATATTAAAAGGGGGGGGGAATAAGTCAAAACAAGATATATAGCTTAGCTACTAGCACACTAAAATACTATTTAAAAAAATCTTCTTTAACTTGTATGATTCAAGAGTAATTCCCCTATTGGAAGCAGTTAGTTCAATGGAAAGCTGATATCATGTAGTTTTAGGCGAATTACAAATTAACGGTTAACTTTTATTTTTCATTAAATTAACATATTTTCAAAGTAATAATATCATAGGGATATTTTAATTTAAATAAGATTGTAAGAGCAGGAACAGCTGAGGTAGTATATGTGATCGTGTAGATTCGATCTATAAATATTTCAAGTTCTAATATTAAACTATTTATCTAGCTAAATAACTTGCTGATGGTCTTCTGTATAGCCTGCTTGCCTACAAAAATCAGAGTCTACCAAGCAGTGGTTCTTTCAACCCTTATATTTGGATCTGAGACGTGTGAGATTTATAACCAAAGAAATTTCACATTTGATTAGAGTAGAACCATTAGTATAATCTCTCAATGAAGAGACCTTTGAGGACAGAAGACTAAAAAGTAAAGTAGAAATCATATATAAAACACTGAATTAATACCTAGTAAAAATACTTGAAAGACAAAATAAAGGCACAATTTCTTATTCCGTATGCTAGGATAAGCTTGTATAAGTGCTTCTTCTTCCATGGTGCTATTAGAGCATATGGAATGTGCTGCCCGAATAATCCAGTAGCCAGGAAAACCATCGACTTGGCAGACTGCTTTAAACCTACACTATTTGACAGATACTATAGACATCTTCTAGAACTTAAACATACCGGTACCTAGGATACCTTTCGAGAAGAGAGCTGTATTGCTACTGATCACAAAGTATTCTTAAAACGTATTCTAAAAGCCAATGGACAATGGAAAATAAAGCCAGAGTTGACAAACACGTTTCTAAATACTCTAACGATAAGGAAAAATTTAACAAAAAATTTTGAAATGTCAATACAAATGCCAACAATATGTCACCTGAAAAGATACCAAAAAAAAAAAAAAGTCTGTAGACGTAAATATTGAACAGTTCATATTGTCTGATCCAAATAAAATACCCTACCAGACTCCTGTAGACCTTGATGGTAAAGGACGACAATCCCTTATCTCAGGATTTCACAAGGAGAAAAAAATTGAAAATTTATCTAGGTAAGATGTTAAATGTCATTTAATAGAACCCCTTTTTAAAAAATATTTTAAAAAATATGAATTGTAGTAAGCTTACCTCTAGTTAAAGGTAATTGGTTTTCATTTTTTTAAAAAAAGGCGGCAAACATTCCCTAAAAAAACAAACAATTATTTACATTGGATTTTCAACACAAAGAACTAAAGTAAATCATCATATGACAAAGGGTAGAGATCAATCATTACAAGACGGACCAAGATTTAGTTAGTTCAATCTTCAAGTTCCTATAATCTACTATTTATGTATAACTTAATCACTTTTTATACTATTTTTTACTTCCTTTCATACTCAACATGCATGTAAAATGTGAAAACTTTTCAATAAAAAAAAAAAGAGGCAGAAAGGCCCAAAAAGAGGCAAAGAAAAGAGGCCTTGAGCCCAAGGATACCCATGATGAAAAAGATTAGTAAAAAGCACAAATGCTGAGGTTTCAAAAAAAAAATATTAAAAAAATAACTAAACGACAAAGTTAGACTATTCGCAAATAAGTCCACATGAAATAATGTAAATGTGTGCAACCGTATCTTTTACTAATTATGACTCATCATATCATCTTTGCCTGTGGTCCTGTCTGGAGGATAGACCACTGTTGGGGCACAATTTGGAATTAGTCGCGAAAAATTATTTCTTTTATCCAAGTTTTGGCTTAGCGATAGTGACGTGACTATTAAAAAACAAAACTCGGTATTGAAGTGCAATAAAAGTTAACACAGGATACTCTTGGCAGCTTTAAAGAAAAGTCGGCTTTAGTTTCGGGAGTAGCCTAGATATTTTAGCGACATTCGACGGTTCCCTTCATTAAGTATTAACGCCATATTCGACATCGTTTATCAGCGTCTACTATTTTCTGCATTGTTGGCCTTTCGCCTGTGTTATTATCTTATCTTATATAATACAGACGTTACTTCAAAAAGGAAGATGATTACGTCCTACGCGTCATGCATGTAGTCATGCATGTTAACCAACGACTTGACTAAAAAAAGCTGGAGCCTGGAGAGTAATGCAAGTGGTCCGCAAGAGGAGAAGCTACGTCGGCAGTTTCCTTGCATCTCGACAAAATCATCAAGCTGTTGTAGAAACTTTGTGAATTAACAACCGAAAGAATGGACACTAGAAGCAGTGCACAGAATCTTCTTCATGTAGTGGAAAATTATGAATTTTTTGCTTATCTGCAATTCTTTTCAAATCTCCTGGTCTCAAGTAGCTCAGAAGAAACGACAAAAAGTCTGGACTGCACATACGAGAAGCTGTTGAAGAAATTAAAACCCTTTCATGCTTTCTGCAAAGTGATGAGAAATTGACAAAACTGATCACACAATCCATCGAAAAAGCAAAAGAAGTGAATGCTATGAATTCCCTTCAATCAAAACAACCAGAAGAAAGAAAAGACTTGATGGGGAGTTGAGTTCTGATTTAGGACTGTCAATAGAACTGCAATTCAAACGTGTTGCGACAGAAGTGCTGGATAGACTTCATATGGAGATGAACGACAGATTCCAAAGGCTGGAAAACTATTTGGACACCTTTGGGTTTTTCTTGAACCAAGACACCTCTT
>JAZGLO010006698.1:3577186-3696985 GCA_036873155.1 Biomphalaria sudanica
CTCCATAAAGATCTGTCACTGGCAATATCTGAAGACTCTTCCCACCTAGTGTACATTTCATGTACCAATTAGGGTCGGTTTTATTTGCATTGAAGGGCTTTTTCTAATTAATTTAGTTTAAAGTATTAATAGAAATTACTTATAATACATTTTATTTTTATGTAAAAGAAAAAAGTGTTAAGAATTAATGTATCAATAATTCTTTTAATTGCAGTTTGAAATATAAAAAAAAATGAGTGCTGGACCTCTAGTAGTGGAAATCATTTTCACATGTGCTTTGGCTGCTTTTTTACTCCATCGGTATGGTGATCTAAAAAAACAGCACTTATTGATCACAATTTGCTGCTTTATATCATGGTATTTCTCTCTGATGATAATATTTATTCTGCCCCTGGATGTTTCTCTAGTAAGTAAAATATGATTGTATCATTATTTCTTTAGTGGTATTATTTAGATTTATATTCAGACTCTTAACATTATTAAGGACGTAACATGTATGCTGGTTTATTGCAGACATTTTATAGACAATGTGTATCAGATCATACTACAAAATCGACGACAGTGGCCTACACTACTCTTGTAACCAACAGTTCTCAGTTATACAATATTACAACTAATCCACAAGCTTATGTTAATAATAATGAAGTAGCCTCCAGCCAGAAAGTTTCAGAGTATGTAGATCATGTTAACAACAGCTGTGAACAACCTGCATCTTACATACCAGATCAAGTGCTGCCTATTCTCTGGAGAATTATCTATTGGACATCACAGGTTTTAACCTGGTTAGTGCATTGCTATTCACTTTTATTCTTATAGTCTCGACCATGTAAAAGGAGCACTAGAAAAAAAAAAGGTGAATTAAATAGTAGCTATCTAATTAATTTTCATGTGTGTTAAAAAAAATTTGAATTAAGTTCTTTGGTTGATAAGAAGGCTTTGAAATACAGATGAATGTTGAACAGTGAATTTAATGCATACATAGTAGAATCCCAGCAGTTTAAATCTTTTTTAGTGGTTTTTTTTTCTTGTACATTAAAATTCTTAAAATACAATAACGTTTTAACGTTTTGTATGATCTTGTTACAGGTTAATTATGCCAATGATGCAGTCCTATGCTAAAACAGGCGATTTCACAGTGTTAGGGAAAATAAAGTCTGCACTTATTGAAAATGCAATCTTTTATGGAACCTACTTACTTATATTTGGAATTTGTTTAATTTATGTGGCAGCACATGTTACCATTGATGGGTAATTCAAGTTGTTAAATTGTGTACAAAAGCTATTATTCAAGCCTCGTTAAGCTATATTAAAATATGGTTATTCATTTAGATAATTATTTCTACATAAAATGCATCACACATTAATTAATTTCAGAGAGAAATTAAAGATAATTGGTGTAACAGCAAGTAATACCTGGGGTCTATTTGTGTTGGTGCTGATGTTAGGCTATGGTTTGGTTGATGTACCCAGATCACTATGGAACAAATCAAAAAAAGGTTATACATTATCAAATACCTATTTTAAAATTGCTAAGTTAAGCACTGAAAAAACTGAAGCTGAAGAAGCATTGGAAGATGTGCTTGAGGTGATTTTTATTTATTTTTTATTTCTTACACCTGATAGATAATATATTTTTGTTTATCTTAAGATTAGGGTTATTATTTTCAGAAATAGATTTTAAATTTGGCATTTCATTGTACTTAAACGTTTGATATTATGCATTAACTTTTGATGTGAAATACTTAGCTTATATTTACTTTTTACAGTATTTGAAAACACTTTTTTTTCAGGAGACTCGGAGAACTGCAGAAAAAATAAGATATAACCACCCATTAAGAAAACATATGGATACAATATTGACAAAGGTATTGCAATTTTATAATAAATGAGCTTGAAATAGAGAAAAGAATGTCTTACAATTTTATCTTTGTAAATGTTTTTTAAAATTATTAGTTAATATATGTTACATATCCACCTTTGCAATGAGCAGTCAGCACTTTCCTAAGTTCTCTTACTAATACAATCCCCCTTTTTTTTTATTACCAACAGTCTTTTTTAAACATAGCTTTCCCGGTTCTCTTTGTTTGTCTATGTTTTTTTCTGATATTTTTGTGTTTCAATTTGAGAACTGCCATGGATTATCTTTGTTTTTGCATTTGAATGGTATGACCTAACATAATTAAACTTTGTAAAATTTTAAATTTTTTAGTTTGATCATAACTCTAATATAATAAATTGTATTAGTAATATAAATTATAAGTTCTCCTTCATCAAAATCAATACTTTCAGTGCCCAGAGAGTACACGTCAGTCAGTCAGAGGAAAAAATGATGACTTTGAAGACTTTAATCAGCCACAGGATATTTTGTGTGAAAGTACTTTAGTCAAGCTGCATAAGAAGGTGATCAGGTTAGTCTTAAAGGAATCAACTTACACCCCTCAATGAAAAATCCTGTGATCGGCCCTGCACGACCTACACCAATCATCCATCATTACTGATCTAATGAGCATCTTCAATTAATTATTTTGTATAGCAAAATTCCTTATGGTGTTAACTTATAATGACTGCTTTATGAAAAATGGGTTGTGATTACAAAACAACATTGCCCCACCCCCCTTTAAAAAAAAAAGGACATACTCTACACACAGAAGTTTATCGAGTGACTACACCCAGACATCTTGATCCTTTTCACATTCACTAGTCAATGAGTAACACTGATACAGTCTGACAGAGTAAGGAACAGTTATGTTTGAGCCTTAATGAACAGAAGTCATCCACTTTGAGACTTCGATTAATTACACTGGAGCAGGTGTCAGTTGTCTTCTAAGATTTTTCAGACTTTGTTGAGACATATTTTGTCTCAAGGTCCTTGGTGCCATATAAATGATGGTACTGGGTATCAGAACTTTTGGGACTGAAATGGCTAATAAAAATCAATTCCTTTATATAATTTTACTTCTTTTGAATGCATTATTATTGTTAACAGGAGAAGTCAAATTCAAAGACGCACAAGTATTCTTTGGGCAAATCTAATCAACAATGCACTTGAATGGGAAGATATTGATGCAAATATGCAAAACTCTGAGAGGAAATACAGGCACTCTGATTTGACCAAAGGAGTTTATTACTTTCCTTGGATAAGAAAAATCTATAGTCCTGCAATCGGTAATTTTCTTAGTTCATTTTTTTTATATAAATTGGTCTAGTATTGTTCTAAACAATTTATTTAACTTTCCAGTAACATTTTTTATTAACGATATATATATATATATGTTTGATTTAGATTGCTATGTTATGTGTTGCATTGCATTTATTAACATTAAAAAAACAACAACAGTGTGGCACATAGTACAATCAAATACTGCAATTTTTAAATATTCAGAGAATTGCCAAACAGTTCAAAACCTGAACTTTTTCTTTTTAAGTAAACTACTAGTTGATTGCATGGCATTTCAATAAATAATTCTGAATAGTACTATTAGCATACATGAATTGTTAAAATGACTTTGTAATACATCTCTGTGAAGATGTGCTTGTAGAAAAATCCAAATAACACTAACTGTAACTGATCACCTCTCCATTCATTGATACACAATTTACTTAATTCTAAATTGAATTAGCTGAATGTGAGGTAATAACTGGGCAACTCAGCAACTGTTGAAGTAAAAGCATAGTCAACACCATCAGCATTGGTGATAAAAGCAGAACAAATAGTATGCCCCTACAGCAACTTTAGATGTGGCTATTAAAATCTACATCAACTGTAGCTAAGGGAACCAAAGGACATTTTGTTGATGACATGCATTGTTATCATTTTTAATCATTTGAGCTCTAAAAACTATAAGGCACTCTAAAATATTATACATAAGTAGAGTTTGTATTGCATTTTTAAAAATTACTATTTTTATGTTTTTCACTCCAACTGTCCTATTTACTAAGCCTATAGACCCATGAGAATCAGCCCATGCATTTTAAAACAGGTGTTATGCTTATTTAGTTACTGGTATTCACAAATTAAAAACTTTCTTGGCTTTTACTTTCTCAGTTTAGTTAAAGAAAATGCTTAATGTTGTACTTTTTAGAATGGTACTGGATATGCTTGGTGAGACCCTATGTATATATGGTGGGAGCAGGAGTACTAACTATTGTCTCCTTCATGGTTGTCTGGTCTGAGTGCTTATTCTTTATAAAGGAACCAGTACTCTCACTGTTTGCTGTGTTTATCAATCTGGCTAGGGAAAACTATGACTATGTCTATATTGAGGTGAGTATGAGAAATAAATCTTTATTTTCTTTCATTATAATTTCCCTTCTTGTGCTCATGTTCCTTTATCAAACACATTTCAGTTTGAGGGTGAAGGAAACAAAGTGAATCTGTTGATGGAATGTTATATTTGTATGAAGAGTTGTGCCCATGCACAGGGGAAACTACTCTAGTAATCAAGATGGCTGATTAAACTTGTTTGTGATTACCTGAGATTGTTCTTATGTTAAGTGTATTTTTATTTGAGTGTCCATCGTAACATGGTGGCAGCGGTTTACACATCTAATAAAGGTAAACAATAACCTAGAATATCTTGAGGAAAATATAAGAAAGCAGTAGCTAAAATGGCAACTGCTAATAATTCCCAGTACCGCAACCGCTATTGCAAACAGGCAATATGGCGACCAATTGGAAACGATTCAGAAGAGACTGGGATAACTACGAAAAGGCCACGAAACTCACAACAGAGACAGAAGATATACGTGTAGCAACACTAATGACCATAATTGGAAGTGAAGCAGCAGACGTGTTTGATTCATTTGGAAAAGGGCAGGAGACAAAAATAAATGAAATTTTAAAGAGTTTTGAAGAGTTCTATGTTGGGAGAACCAACGAAACATATGAGAGATATGTCTTCAATACCAGAAGACAAGAAGAGGACGAGAACATTGACTCATACATAACTGCCCTGAAGAAACTGGCAAGCAGCTGCAATTTTGATAAACTAGAAGAGAGTCTGATTAGGGACCGAATTATCTTAGGGGTTAGAAGTGAACACTTAAAGATGAAACTGTTGCAAGATGATAAACTAACCCTACAGAAATGCATAGATGTGTGTAGAATATATGAAAGATCACAAAGGCAAATGAAAGATATTAGAGAAGGAAGAAATGAACCTTTGGACAAACCAATAGTTGAAAGAATCTCAACATCTAAGTCAGGTCCAAAATACAGAAAGGAATATCAACAGAGTGACAAGGGGCCAAGACAAAGTAAAACTTGTAAATTTTGCAAGGGCAACCATGAATACCTAAAGGAAAAATGTCCGGCCTGGGGAAAATCATGTCACATTTGTGGATGCAGGAATCATTTCGCTTCAGTCTGCAAAAAGAAAATATATAGCATTACTCAAGCAAAGACACAGAGCAACATAGACTCAGACACAGAAGAAGAAGAAGTTTCACTCCAAACTGAATGGGTAATGGCAATGAATGGCCCCAAAAAGCATAGGATGACGGCCGTCATGATGATCAACAACCAAAGAGTCAGATTTCAAGTGGACAGTGCCGCCGACGTCAATACCATAAACGAAAAATATGTTTGCCCAGACCAGATAGTACCGACGTCCCAGAGATTAACAATGTGGAATAAGACGGTAATGGAGCCAAAAGGAAAAGCTACGTTGGTAACCACCAATCTAAAGACCAATGAGAAATTCAATGTAGAGTATGTGGTAGTACCAAATGATCTAACATGCCTGCTAGGATTATCAACACTGAGGAAGATGGAACTCATTCACATTAAAGAAGACCGATTTATTGCTAAAGTGGAAGCCACAAGAAACAAACATCAAAACATTGACGCACTTGGTGACTTGGGCGTGGCTACATTGAAAATAGACAAGACAGTGAAGCCCAAAGTCCTACCATGTAGAAGAATTCCTATAGCATTAAAAGAGAAAGTCAGTGCCGAACTTAACTCATTAGTTCAACGAGGAATTCTGGAAAGAATAACTGAGTGGGTTAGTCAAATGGCATTGGTAGAGAAATCAGATGGCAGTATCAGAATCTGTATTGATCCTCAACCCTTGAACAAGGCACTACTGAGGGAGCACTACAACCTAACAACACTAGAAGACATTTTGGCTGAAATGGGCAACGCCAAGATATTTAGCAAAGTCGATATCCAGGAAGCTTTTTGGCATATCAAACTAGACCCGGACTCATCAGGTCTCACTGCAATGGCGACCCCATTCGGTAGATACAAATGGAATAGACTTCCTTTTGGTCTTAAAGTAAGCTCGGAAGTCTTTCAAAGACATTTGAATGATGCGTTGGAGGGACTAACAGGATGTTTTAAGGTGGTGGATGATATAATGGTAATTGGAAAGGGGGACACAGTAGAAGAGGCTTGCAAAAATCATGATGAAAACCTATCAAAATTACTCAATAGGCTAAAGGAAAAGAACATCAGACTAAATGAAAAGAAATCAGCATTCCGAAAGTCAGAAATTGTGTTTTTGGGACACATTATTTCCCAGTCAGTAATAAAACCAGACCCAAACAAGGTGAGAGCCATAACAAATCTAAAAACCCCTGAAGACATTAAATCGGTTCGTAGATTTTGTGGAATGATACAATATCTATCAAGATTCATCCCAGGTCTTTCAGCAGACCTACAACCAATAACAGAACTGACAAAGAAACACAAGCTATTTGTGTGGTCGAATGACTGCGAGAAAGCATTTAATAGTGTCAAACAGAAGATATCCAATCATGGAACCCTAAGTTATTTCGAGAAGAAAGTAACTATTCAGGCGGACAGCAGTCAAAATGGCCTAGGAGCTGAACTACTACAAGATGACAAACCCATAGCATACACATCAAGATCACTCACAGAGCCTCAGATAAAGTTAAAGATGCAGTCAAAGTAGACAATGAGATGCAGATGTTGAAACAGTACATACTGAACGGTTGGCCAGACAAGCATCATATTGTACCAGAACTCAGTATTGAACACTTGCAGATGTACTGACCTATGAGGATGGCCTTCTAATGAAAGGGGAGAGAATAATTATCCCAAGAGCATTAAGAAAAGAAGTTGAGACCAAACTACATGCAGCACATTTAGGGTATGATGCCATGATGAGAAGAACAAGGGACGCAGTTTTCTGGCCGGGAATAGCGGCAAGAATAAAAGAAATAGCTAATGCTTGCCAACCTTGTCAGCAAAGTAAACCTGCAAACCAGAAAGAAAGCTTAATACAGCATAATGAGGGTTCAAATCCCTGGGACAAAGTTGGAATAGATTTGTTCCAAATATTTGACCAACAATACCTTGCCATAGTTGACTACTATTCAAATTTATTGAAGTAGAACATTTGCACACGACAACAAGTCAAGTTGTTATAAGAAAACTACAAAATTTGTTTGCCAGATATGGTGTCCCCAAAGTTTGTATCAGTGATTTTGGACCTCAGTTTTCATCTGCTGAATTCACCGCATTTATGAAAGCATGGGGTGTCCACCATTTAAAATCTTCACCAGGACACCATCAGTCAAACGGCAAGGCAGAGGCAGTAGTGAAAATATTAAAGAATCTGATGAAAAAATCCAAAGAAAGTAAATCAGATGCCTATGAAGCCCTATTAGAGTTTAGAAATACACCCAGGCAAAATACCAACTTAAGTCCGGCTCAGATGTTCTTTGGAAGGGCAACAAGAACGTTATTGCCAAGAAGAGAGCATCCTGCAAGAATGTCACAACAAGAAGCCACGGCCAAACGGGAGAAGCGACAGCAAAGTATCAGAAAACACTACAACAAAACAGCTCGTGACATGAAGCTTATAAACGTCGGACAGAAAGTCTTCTATCAATCGCCAAACGATACTACCTGGAGACAAGGCAGAGTATGTCAGAAAGTGAACAAACGTGCCAAAGAAATAGAAGACACCTTCGACCTGACGCCACTAACAACATAGATTTTTCTCCAGATAGAGAAAGTAATTGTACGGACATTTTCCCAGACGCAGAGAATGAGTGTATTAACAATCCGCCCAACGCGGAAAACACTCACCAGTACTCTCTGCGACCTAGGGCCACTCTCCAGAAACCGTCAAGATATGGAGACTATGTTTAAGAACTATATTATATATGAACTGTTGGAAATAGTTTTGTTGATCTGATTGTAGTTATTTAATTTGAAACATATTTACGGTTGTAAATAGTTTTGTCAATTTGATTGTATAATTGTTTTTTTCGTTATATTTTTTTTCAACTTTCCTTTTTTTTAATTTTTTTTTGGGAGAAGAGGGGATGTTGATGGAATGTTCTATTTGTATGAAGAGTTGTGCCCATGCACAGGGGAAACTACTCTAGTAATCATGATGGCTGATTAAACTTGTTTGTGTTTACCTGAGATTGTTCTTATGTTAAGTGTATTTATATTTGAGTGTCCCTTTTTTTTTTTCAAATATTTTTTATTTTAGAACATTTCCAATGACCTAAAATTAGAATGAGTGAGGCCACTTCAACATTCTCAAATATTGTTTCAGCATAAACACAGACACACCACTTACGAAAAAAATACAGTAGATACAGGGAAATAAATATTGCACTTAACCATTGAAGTTAAATTAAAAATTAGCATAAAATCAGTACAGTAAGTACTCAAGAAAATATTACATCCAGTGCATTTTAAACAAATAGTACAGTACTGACATGTACTCTCTTGGCCATTGACACAAATTGTTTGAGTTGAGTTAGTTTTACTCTTTGATTTTTGGTATACTGCTAGGGTTGTTTCCTATATCTTGTAAAAAATGATCATGTAACCATTCACCAAGATACCCCATTCTTCCCTTCCCCCTTTCCCAACTGGTGCAGACAAGTGATAAGATCATTAGCTCATTGAGAAAGCTAAACAAAAAATGTCTAATCGCAGATTTATTATGTCAAAGTCGGTCATAACTATAATTATCATGTTATTTATTACAGATGTTACTTCAAAAAAGAAGATATTTATGTCCTATGCAAGTCATGCATGTTAATCAAAGAATTAAACTCTGCTAAGTGCTAAGTCGTTAGTTTTCCAGGCTGATTCAGGCAAAACATTCCATTCTTTAATGGCACTAGGAAAGAAGGAGCACTTGTATGAATTTGCTTTAGCGTATGGAATAAGAAATGTGCATTTATCTTTGTGGCTTTCTGATTTCTATTATGAATCAATATCTTGGTCCCTGTATGTGCACATTTTCTCTACTATGCAACACTCAAGATTCCTTGTTCATATTATTTCACCAGTCACACTCATTCCACAGTTCTGCTCACATAAGTCATACACATATATATCCTGTTTGTAAAAAAAAAACATGTTCCCAGTATATCACTGTTGTATAGCATTTTTTAAAATTAATTATAATGTTTTACATTCCAGCTGGCTTCAGTCCTGACTATAGCATACCTTTGCTTCTGTGCATATTTCAGTGTGTTTAAGATCAGAGTTCTCAATCTGTATTACATTGCTCCACACCATCAGACTAATGAACATAGTTTAATATTTATTGGCATGTAAGTTGCTTGATTAGATATGCTTGTTTAGGCAAATTAGAGTTAACATTGTCCTTTTTTATTATATTCAAGGTTTTCTAGCTTACCAGCTATTAGAGCTTTCTAATTCAGGTTTTTTTTTTTTTTTCTAAGGATGTTATGCCGTTTAACACCACCAATGTGTCTGAATTTCCTTGGCTTAATTCATTTGGACAGTCATATTATTCAAGATAAGAAAATTGAAGAAACGTCTTATACTAGAGTGAGTTTTGTTAATATCAAAAAGTGGGTTCATTTTGTTAATTTGTTCTATAACAAGTCTATAACTCATTAGGTAATTTGAATTGATAGTATTTATCTTCTAAATGATGTGGAAACCTAATTTAATGTAATTTTTTTATGTTTACAGATTATGGGTCACATGGATGTAATTGCTATTATTTCCAATGGCTTCAATATTTACTTCCCAATCCTGATTGTGTTACTTTGTATATGTACCTATTTCCACCTTGGAAATCGTATTCTCAGTGCTTTGGGATTTCAGCAGTTTATTGGAGATGATGATATGACCCAAGAGTTGATAAATGAAGGAAAAGAGTTGGTTGCTAGAGGTGAATATCCAATTAAAATTATCCTTATAAATTGTTTCTAATTTTCTTCTATATTAAAAAAACACTACAAAACATTAATATAAATGAAAAGTTATTACTATTATATTTGTTTGTTGTTTCTTTTTAGAAAAAAGAAAAATGGAAAGAAAAAATGATGCTGAAGCAAGAAGAAAAACTTGGACTGAAAGATTTGGTGAAGCTTCATCTAACAAGGATGTTCCATTATCTGCTGAAAGAAGAGGTTATTATTCAGCTTTCCTTTTAAATATTGTCTTAGTTCATTTTGAGAAGTCTTCAATGCTTCATTTTAGTGTTACTACATTGTTAAACTTGTTAGGTTGGACTTTTAAATATGTTGACATTTCTGTATAGCTTTGACTTGATAACGAATTAGACATCTTGCTGGTATCTATTTTCTCAGAGCGCTACACTGTGCCACGAAGTCCAGATGAGGATGACCGCTCAGAGCTTTTAAGATCTATTGAGCCTGTAGATTTCAGAGAAGATGCAGAAGATGGTTTGTATGCTGGAGGCCAAAACTATGGAAGGGGAATGAATAGAAATGAAAATGGAGGATATCAGTCCAGATTGTCAAGACCAACCAGCAGTCGCCCCTCTGGAAGGGCACCAAAAGGAATTTTTGATGATGTGTGATGCCCAAGCACAAAATCCTCATTCAGACATCATTAAACTGATGTTTGACTATGACTATTACTACAGCATTTCAGAGTTTGTATTACTAATATTAGTTGTAAATTTACATTAGTTGTGAATTAAAACATTTTAAATAGATTCAACATATGAAGTGTCCATGGGATTCATGTTCTATGTTTACTGTAATATTGCAGAAATTATTATTGCTACATAAATTAAATCTAGATATTGGAATAATAGCAAAAAAACAAAAAGAACAGGTATGATAACTTTCATTGACTGAAATTTAAAAAATTAAAAATTCAGTAATCTTTTTTTTTCACTTTTTGTGATTATTACAGTACTGTCTTCTTTCCATGTACTCTTCAAATGAAATTGAAAAAATTCTTTTCATAATTGTAACCAATGTATAACATATGTCTACCATACATGAAATGTAAAATCTTTATCAAATGCAATACAATGAAGTGAACTGTATCATCCAACAAGGAATTTATTGTTTATTAGTTTGTGTGTGTGAGTGCAAAATGTTATTAATTTGTCTCTGTAAATATTTATTTGGGTAAAATATTATTATTATTTTATTTGCTGTGTGTCTAAAGGAACATTCCTTTTAGTTTTGAATAATTTAATATATTTTTAGATACATATGTTGTTGATATTGTTAATTTTCAGCAAATGGTTAATATATATTTTTTTTTAACTTTTTTAATTTATTGTGGATGATATTGAAATATAGTTTGACTGTTTAAATGTAAAATCTCATTCCAATAACAAAAATTCCTTTTTTTTGTGTGTACACAATTTTTTTTAGTCTTTCTTTTTCATTGTGTATATTAACTTGACTAATGTTGACTATTATAAATATATAGATATAAAAATCATTTGGAAGTATGTTGAAATGGTTAATGTGAGAATCCAGGATATTTTTTTGGGGGGAAAAAAACAACAACTCTTAGCTTAATTTTATTTGACTTAATTTTATGTTAGATCAAAATATTGTAATGTATTTATTACATTGTGCTATTTAAAAATATTTCTGATAGTTACATAAATTATAAATTGTTAATCACAACAAAAACTTTTTTTTAGTGTTAGAATTTCTTTTATCTTAGATTACAGATTTATTCACCTAGACAAATAGTTATGGTGCAAAGTATATATATTTATTTTTAACTTCTTCTTTTTGATACGAATGGTCACATTTAACATTCATCTAAATGTGGTTGGTCGGTCATTGATTTGAATTTGTAGCTCCAGACAGCTAATACAACTAAACTGATGGCATATTAAATTCTTAATATAAAACTTTAAATAAACTTGAACAGACTTCTTTTTAAACAAACTATAATGTTTATTTAGAAATATACATAGATATAACTTGAAATGAGGTATAGATCTAATAGTAACAAATGAAATATTTAAACAAAATCTCACTCACTACAATTACTTGTCTTAACTGTCTCAAATCTGTGATATGTCTCCCATTCAACTATCCCCATGTGACTTCTATTAACATGAATTATGACAGACTGTGTGGTGGTTTCATCAAAAGTAGCTGCTTCCTTTCCTCATCGTTACCTTAGAAACACATACAATTGCTCCATAACCCTAAGTATTTAAATTATACTTTCAAAAAAAATTATTGTATTTAGAATGATCAATTAATTGATTTCTTTCATTTGTATTATATGTGGCTTGTGAGTACATACTTAACTTCCTGTATCTAGTTGATTACCAAAAATTGAAAAAAAAAAAGATCTTTATTGTTGAAATCCTTTATTGTCATTCTTTTAAGACAATTCATCTCCATGATCTCATTGTGTTTTGTTTTTGTTGATATTTCTACTTTTTTTTAAAAAAACTGATCTATTTAGTTGAGGAGGCTGAGCTTTACGTAAAGTGATTGGTTTCTGAACCAGTAAGTCCTGGGTTTGAATCCTGGTAAAGACTGGTATTTTTAATTTCGGGATCTTTGGGCGCCTATGAGTCCACCCAGCTCTAATAGGTACCTGACATTAGTTGGGGGAAAGTATAGGCGGTTGGTCGTGCTAACCACATGACACCCTCGTAAACCGCAGGCCACAGAAACAGCTGGCCTTTACATCATATGCCCTAGTGACCACAAGGTCTGAAAGGGTAACTTATTTAGTTGAGTTTCTTAAAGGTTTATCTTTCAGTGTCATGCTAACAACTGTACATCCAGCACTTTCTTTTCCTCAGCTTTTGACTTGGCAAATTTGTATAAATTCAAAATGCAAATATTTTTTTATATATGTATATCAGGCCTCAGGAGTAAGTCTTATTTGAGATTATTTTTTTGTCTGCAAGCAGTATGTGTAATTCACTTTTACAATTGTGAGTTGGTGCTTACATTATTTCTACTTTTGAACTCGTTGTAAATAAATCAGTTTTGTCATGTATTCAACTTTTTTTTTTATTATGTGATCATTGTAAATGTTCTCACTCATAGGCTACAGCAGCTGTCATTGCACTGAGTGTCAGCCTGAAACACAAGTTTTTGTTTTAAGTGTTAGTAAACAAATGTGTTGTTTTTTTCTCCATAGGATCTATAATCTTAGTAATTGGTTGTGATTATTTAATTTACTCTGATGAAGTTTTCTTTAGCATTATAATTATATAGTCTGGAAAAAAAATCCTATGTTGACTTTATATTTATACTCAAAGTTCTTCATTGGCAAACAATCAATCAACCAAAATTAGTGCTTATAAGAGTTAAGTTTAAAATGTCTATGTCAGAGATTCTGATCGATACATTGGAGATATTGGTGAAATTTAAAAAAAAGAAGCAGATTTGATAAATATGGTACTTTTCATAAGCAAAAATTACTGCTCTAAAATATGTAAATGTACAAAAGCTTTAGATCAGTAATTTTTAGACCTATTGTATGACAAGGAACACCTTCTGGTAACAAAAGTTTTTATATGCTGAAAACTAACTGTAGCTAGCATTTTTCTTTTGTTGTCTCTTATTCTTTTTTTTTTTTAAACCTAATTTTGCATTAGCCCAGATTTAGTATACATTTCAATGTGTAGCCCATTTCATTTAACAAACAATAATTATTTGTATATGTAGGCTTACATGTTTATTGAGTCTTTGCTAAATGGAGATACGTAGTAATACTTAGAAGCTATTGTAGTTTATGTATTTTACACTGGTGGGATGTGTATAAAATATTTATTATCTATGGCATAATTTATTATATTCAGTTGTATTAAAAATAAAATTTTCATTTTATACACAAAAAATACAAAATATTTCTGTGAGTTTAAATTTTTTTATAGCTTACAAAAATTATTAATTGTTACCAAAATATAACATTTATTTATCCATTATGTAGTGTGTTTCTATTTGGATAAGACATTCATTTTCAAAGATACTGTTTTCTTTATTGTTGACCCTGTTGCTTAGGAACTCAATGCTTTGCCTATCTTTTTTTTTTAATATTGTCTCATAGATTATAAAGTCTATAATTTCTCCTTTTTTTTAGTTTTCTAATTGAAGATTACTTTGAAATGGCTTGTGTATATGTTTTGACAGACTATAACCCAATCACCAAAGTTCTTTACTGTTATCAGTTTCGCTATTACCAATGTCACTAGACTAAAAAATTAAACTTAGAATTCATCAATTTTTGTTTTGAAAAGGGTTGCCTTTCATCTTCATGATACATTTGAGCAATGCCAATGAATTGCAAACAAATCCCTCACTACGGTACATATTTCTCACTGCCTAGTGCCAGTTATAGAAACAAATCAGGCTTGTTATGAATTGTTTTAAGAACCTTGAATGGAGACTATAGCTGGAAAGTTCTGCATGCATAACAACTCTCCACCCTGCCCCTCTAAATGCAGATGATTTCAAAGGTAGGTAAGAAACTTGTTAGGTTTGGTATCAGAGGTGTTGCTATTGTGGACGAGGACAAGTGCATACAGTATATAGATATATTATAATTTAGAAAGAGGGTAGCCTATTTAAAGTTGATTAGAGCACAATATAGGGTAAGTGCAACAACACAATGTGTATGGTAAATCAATACATTAAATAATTTTAGTACATGTACTTAGGTGCTGCTGTTACTGGTCTATAATATGCTACATGTGTTTATTCACAATTTGCCTCGGCACTAAAAGCGTCAAACTCCATTTACTTATTACTTGTGCTACCAATGAAAGAGATAAGAAATAGGATTCTGTAGTGCTTAAAAGGGCAATAAATATATTTTTTTTACAAATATATAGCTTTTTAATACTTCTGCATTATGTACACAAGTCCAAAAATCGGGTTAAAAAAAATTCGAGTAAAAATTTCGCTCTTATTTTAATTTATTCATATTGAATGAATTGCGCTAATTGCGGCTGGTTAGCTAAGTTGTTAATTGTTAGAGCATCTCGCAAATAACGCGAATGTCGAGGATTTAATCCGAATACTGGCTAATTTTGCATCATTATTTTACAATGACAATATATGAATCTTTTGTTTATAGATCTAGGTCTAGGATAGATTAGACTCTCTATAGATCTAATACTCTAGACCAGGGGCTCTCAACCTGTGGGTCGCGAACTCCTTGGGGGTCAATTGACGATTTGCCAGGGGTCGCCTAAGACGATCCAAAATATGGATTGTTATTGACTACTCTTCTATTGCTGTATGTGTGTGTGCGTGGAGGGGGGTCGCGACAGAGTGGGGGATTGTAAAAAGGGGTCGCCCAGCATAAAAGGCTGAGAACCGCTGCTCTAGACTATATGTGGTCTTCAATGCCAAAGTTACTCTTTCACGATTTCATCCCTTTCCGTCAAGGGAGACTAATAGCGTTAAATAATTCTAGTTTTTAATACACATTTATACACATGGCGAAATTAAGTCTTCATCTACCAAAAAGAAATTGTATTATAAAATTAAACCAGGATTAAGAATAGATCTACTTTTGTATTGGTAATGTGTCACAATTAAGCTTAAGCGCATATTCATTATAATAAAAATAGATCTAGATAAATTCTAGATAGATCTAGATTTAGATCTATAAATGTATAAATAATAAATCTTTAACTACTGAACTCAGAACTGACTTGAAGTTTAAGTTTAAAGTTAGTCTAAAGTAAAGTATCTAGATATATAGATTATCCAGACAGACTGTGACTGTGAGTTATCAGTTGAGTGTGAGTGACTTTAGAAGACTAAGACTAACTTGACTAGATGTAGATCTAAGACGACTACACTAAGACTAAGTCACTAACTTGACTAAGTCTAAGTCTTACTCACTGCCAGGCTACCGTAAGTTGTAACTGTCATGTCTGATTCACTAGCAGTAACTGAGTAGGTCACTAGGCTAGGTGAGTAGCAGTAGTTAGTTAGTAAGTTAGGTGAGTCTACGTCACTCTAGTTAGTCTAGTTTAACTTAATAATAACTTAAGTTACTCTAGTTTAGTAGTTACTACTTACTACTCTTTGTAGATATGGAGTCTAGTAGTACGGTCTAAGTCTAGGGCCGGTCTAGGCCTAGTCTTTTAAGCATAGGTCGGCTAGGTCCTCTACTCTAGACTCTAGGCTACTCTTGGTCGTCTAGGTACTAGAATGCCTAGATGATACTAACCATGACTAATGATAGATATTTCATATTATATATAGTTTTATACTTATAGATCTAGGACAATCTAGGTAGATTACCAGATTTAGTGATTAGATCTAGATCTACCTAGTTCTAGTACTCAAGTAGATTATCATTATTAGAAGGTAGATAATAGTAGATTCACAGTGACAAGTCACTTCACTGAGGCGAGGCTGTATTCGACACTATCTCGAGATCTCTAGATCTAGAGTTGAGAATGACTAGAGACTAGATCTAGTCACTAATCTAGACTCAAGTAGATCTAGAATAATCTCTGAGATCTAGTTTTTTTTTTATATTGATCTATACTCTATACTAGTCTAAAGATACTAATCTAGATCTAATTATTGTAACTATTAATAAATTTTATATAGATCTAATTATAGCATTAATGATTAATAGATAGTTAAGATAGACTCTAGATTCTAGAACTATAGAGACTAGATTAGTCTAGATATCAATATCAAGATTGACAAGTATCAGTAATTAGATCTACTATGATTATGATTCTATCTATTCTAGATCTATTCTATCATATTTTTATAACCCTATTCACGACGCAAAAGGGTTAACTGTGTGTGATTAGCTGACATATGTGACACAGGCCAGTAATACAGTTTAGCGTGTTATATTGAAAGGCAAGGGACAGTACTGGCATGAACTTTGCACTTGAATAGCGCCTGTGTTATGGTCATCTGATCATAAGCCTGCGCAGACCAGAGACACAGTGTAAAAGGAAAGCGGCAGTTCGAGACTGGAGACCGGGACTGTTAGTCGACCATGAAGTTGGTCATGAAGTTGCAATCCTCCAGTGAAACGTACGAGTTTAGGAATCTAAGAGACAGTAGAGTTTATGAGTTTAGTAAAGTGATATACAGTCTAACTTTGTAGTAGTTAATTGTGTTGCCAATAGTGTCATATTGGCTGATTAATTTGACCCTTATTAAAGTACCAGATTATTTGGAGCCTTGTCAAGTTCTTGATGTGTTGTGTTTAGCAGTGTTTACAGAAGGCCTGATTAGGAGAGAATCGTAACAATATGATCTAGAACTAAATAGTATAAAATTTTTAATTCTATCTATGTCTATATTCTATATTATTATATAGAAAAGATCTAAAAATAATCTAGAGATATTACTAGATCTTAGATTTTAGATTAAAGGAAACTCATATGTTTTTGACATTTTTTATATAGATGTAGATCTAGATCTAATACATTCTAATGACTAATATGTGTTTTGATTTGTACAGATAATGAATATATATATATATATATATTCTTTGTTTTTATTTGCAATTTAATCTATTGACTTGCTGTATAACGAAAATCCATACAGTAAAGTTTACATTCTCCTAAAAGAAACATATCTTCATCTATGCGGTTAGATCTAGATCTCATAAGCAAAGAAAAAAATTTGTGTTTGACAAACCACAGCAGTGTGTATTTTCTCACCTGACCACTCAACACACAACAAGCACTATCTCTTGGCTGTCTTGTCATGACGGACTACAATCACTACATGTAGTTTAGACTAGCCTTACACCTACACTGACCAGTTTGTTAGAATCAGTCAAACACACAATCTTTTTACTTTTTGGGACAGGGAGGGGCTTCTAGATGAAAATGTTACTTCTTTTCTCAAGTTGGTTATCCTTTAGAATGCTTTTAGATCTATCTATATATATATATGACTGTACCATAGCTCTGGACTAGGACGTGACTAAACCTAACAGCCTTTACGGCTATTTTAAGAATGAATTTAAAGATCAAAGATATCTTATCTTATATTATACAGATGTTACTTCAAAAAAAGATGATTATGTTATAGGCCTCATGCATCTTGTCATGCATGTTAACCAATGACTTAAATTCTGCCAAGTCACTGGTTTTCCTGGCTGGCTCAGGCAACCCATTCCATGCTCAAATGGCACTAGGGAAGAAGGAACATTTGTACAAATTTGTCCTAGCATATGGAACGAGGAATGTGCCTTTATCTTTGTGTCTTTCTGTGTATTTTATTAGATTTAGACTTTACTTTTGAGTCTTCTCTCCTGAAGGATTTCTAAATTTAGTGATTTTACTATAGGTGTTACTCTAGTCAACTGTGAATATGCATTTCAATCTCAGGGTCCCAAATAGAGGATGCATATTTTATGGTTGGCCTAACCAAGGTTAATTTTATGTTATTATTTGATTTATAGAAATTTCTTTTCATAAACCCTAATACATTGTTTGATTTTTTTGATAGTTTCATATGTGGATTTCATGACAGTTTTTCATTTGTTATAACACCTTGTAGAGGTATTTCACATTTTTAGTCTGTGTTACTGGTTTACCATGAATAAGATAAGTAGAATTTATTTGTTTTTGTTTTTTATTACTATTAATAACTGACATTTTTCTGCGTGGAAAGACATGCTCCAATTTGATTCCTATTTCTGTAATTCATCTAATTCTCTTTGTAAAATTTCTGTATCTTGTGTTGTTTTTATTGTTCTATATATTATGCAATGGACTGCAAAATAATGACTAATGCTATTTGGTAAATCATTTATGTCTGTAAATTAAAAATAGAAGTGGACCTAAGACTGTTCCTTGAGGTACACCCGAGTTTAAGTTTATTGGTGTTGATTTAGAGCCATTTATTATTACATTTTGTTCTCTCCCTATCAGGAAATCCTTAATCCACTGATGCAAAGGACCAAAAATGCCAAAATATTTTAATTTTTAAGCAAACTATGGTGGTGAACTTTATCAAAAGTCTTTAAAAATTCTAATAAGACAGCATCTATTTGCTCACTATTATCTAAACCTTATGAAAAATCATCAATTTATTAGTTGTCTTTCACATGATTTATTAGATATTTCCTCAGGACATTATGTTTGTCTAAGTAGTTTATGATGTAGCTACATATTATGTGTTTTACGATTTTACTTGTGATGCTGGTTTGTGATACTGGTCTGTAGTTTCCTGGGTCAGGAAGTGATATCTCACACTAGGTATCTGTTTTCAGATGTTTTCAGCCTTGAGCGTAGTACTGTTTTTTGCAAACACATAGTTAAATAGAGTATTGTAAATTTTTATTATAAATTAATTTTTATAAAAAGCATTATATTTACAATGCTTAAATGATTTTAAAATTTTGCCTGAATTGGAAATGATGAATCTTTTAGTTCTTTAAGTTTCTAGTCATGGGTTTATAATTGTAACTCACTTTTTTTAAGATGAGCATTTAGTTGATGTAGCATGTGTCTAAAATTGACATAATTGTAACTCACTTTTTTTTAAGATGAGCATTTAGTTGATGTAGCATGTGTCTAAAATTGACAGATATTGTATCAAGTCACAAGAAAGTTTAAAGAAAGGAAAATGACTTCTTTAGCTGCCCAGTTAAGACAATTAGCAGTCCCTGAAACTCAAATACTTCTCAGTGGTGACCTGAAGCAAGCTTCTTTTCTTTACGATGAGGGGGAAGCAGCTAAATTTGATAAACAGCATTTCTATAACATAGGTTAGTGAACTGTTAATATGTATGCTTTTTTTTAACAGAAGATAATGGTCTTATTATTGTTGTTATTAATAAGATTTAGTTCATTTTCTTTTCAGTAGGTTTTAATTTTAAAATTATCAAAGTTTGCTCTCACTTTCCCTAAAATAAAACATTATCTCAAAAGAAAGATTACTTTAGTATATTTTATTCAAATCATAAAGTAAAAAAAAAATGAGGAGTAAATTAAGATTTCATTCACTACAAATTTTATCAATGTTGTGATTACAAAACCAGGTATTAATGGCCTCCAGCAGTTGATAGAGAAAGATGCAAGGTTCATGGTATATGAACACAACTTGTTCAGTCCATCCTCACAGACCCTACAGCGTTATGTACAAACTTCAGACGTCAACAAAAAACTGGATGACACCATCAATACATTTCTTCTGATGTTATCCCCCTACATGCAGCTTCGAGAAGCTCACAAAGCAATGGAATGGATGGTTCACAGGTACAGCATTTTAAATTCTGTTAGGCTTTGTACCTGAGATGGCTGTTTGAATTTATATGTGCTTGATATTTGTTGAGGATGATTAAAGTGATTTGTCATTGTGTCACACTGGCTGCAAAAATATTTACAGTGTTAAATGTTGATGGTTTGAAAAGCTCTATAAATACTAAAAAAAATAATAAAGGATTTAGAATAATAAAGTAATTAAAATATTTAAAAAATGTAAAGTTCCCTTTTCAGACCTTGGGATCTATAGGGCAGATGATGAGTGTGTCATGTGGCCAGCAGACCAACCAAGCGCCTTTACTTTTCCCCAACTAATGTCAGGTACCCATTAGAGCTCAGACACCCTTTAGCTGCCCAGTTAAGAGAGCTATTAAGTACTAGTGCTTTATTATATTATATTTAACATCATCTAGTTCAAGTCATTGGGTTGAGATCAAGTGACATCGTTATTATTAGAATCTATTCCAGTTTTAGGTTTAAAAATTTTTATTTGCTGTTCAGAATTTTAATTTGGTAACTAAAATGAGTTGAAATCATGTCCTTTACTTCTTCATAGCAGCACCACACAATTAATTTTTTTTAAATTCCATGTCTGAACCAAAAATGTTTGGAAATCATTGATGTAGAAGTATAGTTATCAGCATTGAACTGCTTTATTAATACTACAACGCTTCTAATTATTTTCTTTCAACTATTTGTTTTGTTTTGGTTTAGATAGTCTGTTATGAATATTTTATTCTTAAGATATAATGTTCACCTACGAAATGTCGATGTTTTGATGATGAGTGTGCTACCTTATCATGACCAGCAACCATTTGTTATGGCTCTGCGTCTGCTGAGAATGAATAGCAATGAGTGTATCAAATGGAAATGGCTTGAACCTGTAAAGGTATGAACCTAAATGTACTTTTTAATGTTCATATTGTGATCTAACTAAAATTAACATGAAAAGAAGACCAATGGCTTTTAAATAATAGTTGTTTTTTTTTATATTTTTTTTTTACATTCAATTTTTCAGAAAGGTGGAAGCTTCTTGCCCAGACAGACTCTTATCCAACATTGCAAGTCTGTCAAAGGTTTTTTAGGATTTATTTGCAACATGCTACAGAAACATATTGAGGTTAGGTTTTTAGCAATACATGGACAAGCTAGTATTTTTTTTTTTAAAGTAGTAAATTACAGCTATGGTTCAAAATAAAAATATTTAAAGCTTATAGTTTTTTGCTAAATTAAAAGTGCGCTTTTTATTGCCAGGCCAATACAGATGATGAAGGCAACCCATCAGCTCGACATTTGCAAAGAGTAGTTTTGTTCTACACCCAAATTATTACAGGTACTTTACAGATGGGGCCTCCATCCGAAACAATGCTCTCCACCTTACTGCCGGCTATCACAGTTGGTCTTAAGTCACAGCAGCTACCTGAGCTAGTGATGTCCTCCTACATGATACTGGTTCAAATTGTGGCACAGACCTCTTTGGCCAATACATTGCTTGAATCTCTGGTCAATGTCATAGCAAAGGTAAATAATACATTTCAATTTGGTAGTAATAGGGAGGAATTATAATAATACATAATTATAGTATGTGATACCATAATTTTATTGATT
The DNA here is from genome assembly GCA_036873155.1 of Biomphalaria sudanica. Lineage (NCBI taxonomy): Eukaryota > Metazoa > Mollusca > Gastropoda > Planorbidae > Biomphalaria > Biomphalaria sudanica. The sequence goes on from JAZGLO010006698.1 coordinate 3,599,230, forward strand.
AAGTTTTTGTTTTTCTCTCCTAGAATGTTGAACCAAGCCTTTTAAAGAATGCTGTGACTGTCCTTACAATCATGTATCAAAGACAAAATATCACTAGAATACCTAAAAAGTAAGTAGACATCTTTCTTTTGCTTACTGTATAGATCTGTCGACTCCTCCTGACATGTAAAATCAGATTTTATAAATCCTGTTGAGCCTACATGTAATGAAAGATCAGGGAGTTATAGAATACTGTCACCAATCAAAGGCATGATTTATATTTACAAGAGAACATGTTTAAAGTTTTCTTTATGACTCCTTGTTTAGCCATACTTATGTTGTTTTTGTTTAGAGCTTTCAAGTATTTATGCAGACATGCGTCGCTGAAGCCAATACTGGCTGGTTTAGACAGTGAAGCTAAGATTGAGCCTTTCCTTTGTCCATTCATGCAAGCCCTGACCAAAAAAGCTCTTAAGGAAGTGAGTGTCAATGCTTTAACTAGTGACAGTAATCCAGAAGATAATGAGGATGTATCACAGGCCTCGTCAATGTCACTGCTCATTGAAATGCTTACAACAATGACAATGGAAAAGGATGTAATCATTGTCATATTTAGGTAACTAATTTTTGAGTTAACTTAGTTGTATTGATCTTCTATGATGAACTCTTCATTTTCCAATGTTTATAATTTTAATGAAATAAAATGAAATTTTCTTGTAACAGAGTATTACTAACTTGGTTTGTACAACAAAGATCAGGCTCATCAATGGAGGTAGAGGATTATCAAGTAGATGCTCCTTTTAGATTATTCAGAATTTTAGAAAACAGGTTGGTTGTTTTTTTTTTTAAGCATTTTACATGATTAGTAATGAAGTGATTTAAAATTAAAAGAATTTTTTTATACTTAAATTAGGAAATAGATTTTAAATAATGAATTGCAAATAGGAAGAAAATGAAAGTTATGGGATATTTTGATGTAGCATCTCTGCCCATTTCCATGTTCTAATTAGTTTGCTATTCCATTGAAGGCTTTTGAAGTGGCAAATAATGATTTGTTAATTAAAGCACATAGAAATAAAACAACAAATAACTTTTTTTTTCTTGCCTTCATTTCCTCAAGATTTTCAACCATTGTGGAGAGTGTTATACAGGAAGCAGCTGACAATGCAGATGATCCTGAGATGCATGAAGTGATTAGGAATCTTTTAGAAAAATCAGCTACTTCAGCTCAGCAGGATCTGAACACAGACCCAACATCTAACTTAATAATCTGTCTATACCATAGACACAGCATTGTGAGAAAGCAAGCTGTAGAAAGGTTGCTCCAGGATGTTCACTTGGTAACTGATCAGTTATAGTTTTCTCCTACTCTTCTACTTTTTAGGGTTCATAGTGCTATTCAAATCTCCTTTTAAAAAAAGTCTCCCTTAAATTCTCTAGGGATTCTCCTAAAATTTTAACCAGACAACTCAAAATTTCTACCAAATATAGATGGGATCTACTTACACTTAACACTCAAGAATAATGAGTCTCATGTATAGAGCACACAGAACACAGTTCAAATTTACAATATTAAATAATTTAATTGCACAAGCTTGACTTGTAAAATATACAAACAATTCTTTTAAATAAATTGACACAGTATAAAGAAATCTAAATACTCACTCTTACAATTCTTTAACATTTAAGAAAAAATATTTATTTTTACTTTTTTTGAACTAGTTGGATGATAAAGCTAGTGTTCAATCTGCATTGGCATTGAGGCTACAGGATACAGATCCTACAGTTGTTGCTGCTGTGTTAAACAACCCATTGGTTAGTTTGAATTTTAGTTGAATTATCTCAACAACTTTAAAATGAGATGACTAAAGTTGTTATCATTCAGTCCGCATTGTTAACTATTAAACTGTGTTCATTCAATACATGTCATTTTTTTGTTTCCTCAGGGTCTTTGGGAGTTATTTGAAGATAAAGTTTTTTTGTATCAAACTTTATTGAAGAAACTTCAAAATATTGGCTCTGAAAAGTAAGCAAATTGTAGAATGATTATTTTAAGGTTTTTATTTTTTGTATTTTTTTATATTATTTTTTAAACTTTTGTATTTAAATGTGTGTCTTTAATAGGAACACAGTTAGAGATATTACTATCAAGGCCCTGTGCTTCTTACCTGACAATGTGGCAGACGAAATTGAAGTTACTGGAATCATTATGTCCTATTTTCTGCCAGCAGAAGTAGAAGATATGGAGCTTCTCCAGAATATTCTGAACTCATCCCTTGCAGGAAGGCACAGTCTGCTCATCCATCTTAAGAAAAGTGAGTATTTTGTAGAGGTTATTTGTGCAAATATAAATGAAAAACTTAGTTTTCTTGAACTGATGAAAATATTTTGCTTTGTCTCAGATTGGCAACCTTGTTTAAACCAGAAAATTGCAAGTGCTGATGATATGGCTAGTTTGTTTGTTAAACTGATAGATGCGCTGACATCTTACATCATTAAAGGAAACATGCCACCAGACAAATTTGTAATTATGCATTTATTACTTTCTTGTTAAGGTGTTCAGGTGACTTGAGAAGTGTTTTGTTATATACAAAAATCTGAATTTATTTATTTCCTACTAAGTGCTAGTAGTTCTGCTTCTATTATTGTCCTTACTAAGTGTTAGTAAATTGTTGTAAATAACAAAACAATTATGTGTATTTAGTAGTGGATTTATTTACTTGAGAAAAGGGGAAACCAATGTAACATCTATTCAAAAATGCATTTAACAGTTGTATACCACTATGTACATATTAGTTACTTATACTGAACTTATTCATGACTTCTCATTTCAACCTTACTGTGTGTCTTGTCATTAATTGTTGTGTCTATTTGTAAAGGTGGAGACTCTGTATACAAATCTTCATATTAGCTCCAACCTAAGAACAGCTGCCTTCATTATTTTAAGTGTCTGTGAACATTTGATCCAAACTGTGACCAACCAACTGGTGAAATCTAGTCTTCAGAGGTTGACAGCCTTTTTCATCTCAGATTTAACTCTCAACAAGGTCTGTAGACACAAATGTTGACATTGTTTTGTACACAGAAAAATAACATAAAATGTATGCTTACTGTTATCCTTTTGGGGGATTCGTCCTGCAAAATAAAAACAATGCTCATTTGTTCTGCAGTGACACAATTTTGATACATTCTGAATTCTGATAAATATCTGTATTGAGTTGATTGAAGTTCAATCCTTTCAAAGTCAATCCATAAATAAAGAATATCAAGCCAATGCATTGAGATGTATTTGAAATCACAGTGACCTCAAAAAACTATATAAATATTTCTACTATTAACTGACAATAATGTAGCTTTACTGATTATGAACTGAACAAAGCTCTCTTATAGTCTTTTAAAGTGACCTTTCCAGAAAGCATTGACGCTTTCCTGCTGGCCAGTGTACTTTTTTAGAAAACATCTGGTCAAGGTCTTTACCAGAACATTCACTGGTCTTCAAGAAAGTAATTTGTTTTCTTTTTGACCTACTTAAACTTGCTTTCGACTGAATATACAGTTAAGCCTGACACTAGGTAAGTTCCCCATCAGACCTTGCGATCTACAGGGGCAGATGATGTAATGTTCATCTGTTTCTGTGGCTCACGGTTAACAAGAGTGTTATGTGGCCAGCACAAGGAACAACCATCTTTACTTTACCCCCAACTAATGTCAGGTACCCATTAGAGCTGGGTGGACTCAGAGACACCTTAAAGATTCTGAAATAAAAAATCCCAGTCTTCACCAGGATTCCAAACAGGTTTGGAAGCCAAGCACTTTACCACTCATCCACCTCACCTGCAAGCGTGATACTAGACAAAGTAGCTATGTTCATTAGACATAATTCTTTATACATTTCTCTATGGCCAATAGTGTATTATCAAATGTATGCAATGTGTTGTACAAAGTAATAGATAACCCTAACAAAATATTTCAATGTTATTGTTCTAGCAAATCATACTAGTCAAGAATGACAATGTGAGTCCCATCAGCCTATCCCAATGTTTGAGTGTCATTGTGTCACAAGATCACATTCCCATGTCATTCTTTGTTCCTTTACTGGACAAACTGGCCATGAAATCTGTACTATTATCTCTCAAAGGTTTGTTTGGGTTATTGTTTTTTATATATCAAAAATATGCACTTTTGACTGTAAGTACTAAATGGTGGTATACTCTAAATAATCCTGAATTAAGTTATTATCAGAATAATAGACATTTTGTTTTATATTTACAATATTTAGATGCCAATTTTTGGATGTTGTCGACTGGCCAAACAAGCGTGGAATCCAATTGGCTTCAGACCATTGTTATTATCTTCAGTCTTATGTTTGAGCTGTTAAATCAAAAGAAAAGTGTACCCCACGAGCTGGCTAAGACAAATATAGCTCATTTGCAACAGGTAACATAGAGCCTAATTAACTTTGACAGCTGTAGTAGAGATGCCTACTAGTACACATCTTATGTATTTAGTTCTCAAATTAATACCAAAATTCTCAAATACAGTTTTTCATCTAAAATGGCAGAAAGTATCTCCTGCAGGAGATCTAAAGCTACTGCTATAGTCACTTGTGACTGAGCTTGGTTTCATTATTTATGAAATCCTAAATTAAAAGATTGAAATTAGGGACATTCAAGGCCAAGTGTGCTAGCAAAAGAGAAGCAGAAAAAAAAAGCATTCTTCATACCATCCACTCTAAAGTCAAAGTCAAGTTACCTTTCAGACCTTCTGATCTATAGGGCAGATGATGTAAAGGTCATCTGTTTCTGTGGGCCATACTTAACGAGGGTGTCCTGTGGCCAGCACAACAACCAACCATCTTTACTTTTCCCCAACAAATGTCAGGTACCCATTAGAGCTGGGTGGACTCAAAAGCGCCCAAAATAAAAAATCCCAGTCTTCACCAGGATTCGAACCCGTGACCACCAGTTTGAAAGCCAATTGCTTTACCACTCAGCCACATCGCCTCCGACCATCCACTTTCCTTCAACACCTCTGTTTGACAGTTTTATAAAACACCTACCAGCCAGCTGCTATGGTAAAAACAAGTTCAATGACTAATTAGGATTATATGTCTGAACAAAAATCTTTACAATTTTTCTGAAGAGTGAGTGTGGAGGATGCCAAAGCTTTCATTGCACACTGCAAGGAATGGTCTGAAAAAAGTAAGAAAAAGCTTAATTCTTTCAAAATGGGATAAAATATCCCCAGTGTCAGCATATCTTGTAAATAAAATTACCTATCAACAAAACTACTTTGTCAGAAATGGAGGTCACTGATCCAGCCTATCAAACTATTACATATGCTTTAAATAAAAAATTACAAAGATTCTCATTCTTTTGAATGAATTTTCTGTTGATGCTATTATGGAATCAGGAATAAAACACTAGATGCATTATCACCTTAATTATTGTTAGGTGCACCTCTGACACTAACTGACATATTCTAGAAAAATCTATGACAAAGACTAAATGTGTCTCAATAACTTATGCTATGTTCATTTTCTGTATTGCTGCATTACATGCTTGAATGATTTTATTGATTTCAGTTGTTTGTGAGTAAATTTCTTTTTATTAAATTTAGGAAAATATACATTTGTCTTTCGAAATTCTTGTTTCCAGGGATGTAGGCATATCTGCAGCTGCACAAATCGTCTCCTGCCAGTCTCTTTTTCTTTGCACTGGGCTTTAGTTTATAGTAATTCTTTTTTGTTTAGTTACTTCAAGATCCCAAGGATATGCTCAAGTTTTTGTGCATGGTTTGGATGGCTTCTGAGAATCAAGGAGTGAGCACTAAGTTTAAAGCTGAAACCTTACAGTTTAGTCAAGTGTTTCTGAAATCTCTGTCTGCCCATGAAAGAGAAACATTGTTGACCAAATGTTTACCAGGTTAGTTTATAGCTCTGTCTTTTGGAATGAACTAGTCACAGTTGAATGTCTCACATTAATACAAGTTTAGTCAAGATCAACAGTCCTCAACATTTCATTTCCCTAGAATGATTTGTGTACCAGTGTGTGGTATCTTTGTCTAGCTTAGTTCTAGTTAGAAATAGTAGCCACTGACACTCAGTTCTTGTCCAATTCAACCCTATAATCAACTCATTGATCAGTGAAACTTACTTTTTAACCATTGATTGGTTAGTCATTAAAGCATTTTTTTTTCATTAAAGCAATGTTTTTCCCTTCTCAAACTAAACTAATAACCTTTTTTTTTTGTCAACAAGCTTCTACACAAATTCATGATATCATCCACTTACACTTTTCCTAATATTCATGAACGATCTAAATCAAAACCTACCAAGAAAAGTTAAAAGCAGCATGTATGCAGATGACCTTGCCTTAATTAGCACAGAAGAATATGTAGGAACATCGAAATTTCGATTACAAGATGCTCTCGATATACTAAATAATTGGTCCAAAGACTGGGGCATGTCCATTAACACAAAAAAGACCACATATACCATATTCTCACTGTCAACAAAACAGCAAACAATAAAATTAAAATTAGATAAGGAAGCTTTAGAAAAAAATGACAGCCCTACATACCTTGGAGTCACCTATGACCCGAGACTAACCTGGAAAAGCCAAATCGATAAAACACAGAGTAAAGGCATCCAGAGACTATCCCTCTTGAAAAAATTAGCTGGCACAGATTGGGGAGCAAATCACAACATCCTGAAAAAGACCTATACCAGTTACGTGAGACCTGTACTAGAATATGGTGCCACAGCATGGGGCTCAGCAGCCCAAACCAACCTAAGAAAAATAGACAAGGTTCAAAATATTGGTCTAAGGATAATGACAGGAGCAATCAAAACAACACCCATAAGAGCTATGGAGGAAACCGCTGCCCTGATCTCTCTGGATGAAAGAAGAGAAATAAAAATCCTTTCCCAATTCACTAAATTGGAAACCATGGAGAGGCACCCACTCAGAACAAAAATCCTCAAAACTGGCACCAAAAAACGTCTCAAAAGGACTAATTTCATACAGGAATCTCTAAACCTAAAAAAGAAACACCAACTTGAAAATATTACCCTGGAATCCTCGATACACTATAATGAATCCCCACCCTGGGACGAAAGCCCTCTTCCTACTATAAGGGACCATATTGAAAGCATTAAAAGAAAATCTGATTACAGACCAACAGAGCTCAAGAAAATAGTGAACTGTTTTCTACATAATAATTATCCTAGCAATCAGTGGATCAGAGTTTACACGGATGGCTCAACCCACAAAGCCACCACAAATGGAGGAGCTGGAATACTTATCGAATGGCCAGATGGAGGAAAACTAGAAAAATCCATTGCAACTGGAGAGCTCTCTGACAGTCACAGAGCAGAAAGGGAAGCACTAGCACTAGCTGCTACCATCCTAGCAAATCATCCAAGTTCCCCACACAGTCAGATTGTCTTACTAACCGATGCAAAAACAACCCTCCAAAGCCTGCAAAACTCTGATTCCTCATATATTAATAACCTCAAAACAGCACTTACAAAGCTCAACAACAATAGCAAAAAAACTGTAATTCAATGGATCCCAGCTCATATAGAACTAGAAGGAAATGAGAAGGCTGACTCACTCGCCAAGAGTGGGAGAATTAACACACTAATAAACTCTGCACTCTATCCAGAAGAATTGAAGGAATTAATAGTAAATAAAATAAATGAGAAATGGACGAGCTCTCATCCAAATCACAAGAAAGATGACGCTTACTATAAGCTATCCCGACAAGACCAACGTCTAATCTTTCGACTCAGGACCGGACACAACAGAATGCGACAACACATGTACCGGAAACTCAAAATTGGAACCAGTGAAATCTGCCCATGTGGAGAATCACCAGAGAATACAGACCACGTCCTCCAAAACTGCTCTCTATACCAAGAGGCTCGTATAAGACATTGGCCCCAAATCACCCCAATAGAAAAGAAACTATATGGAGAGCTCCCTGATCTGGAAACCACTGCGCATTTCATCTCATGTATTGGTCTACTCATCTGAACACTCCAACATAATCAATGAGAACGAAGAAGAAGAAGAAGAAATCCACTTACACTTTTATCAGAGTAAATATAGATTCTATGATATTGTTTTATGTACATCATTGCTGTTTTTACTTTTAGTATTGATACATTTAATATTAAATTTCTGTGTTTTTTTTTTCAGTTCTACCATGTCTTCTTATTTTGCTGTCAAGCCAGTTTGAGAAAGTTCGGGAAATGGCTGTAAACATGTTAGAATTATTGACTAAAACAGCATCTGCGAGTTCACACTTACTTTGGTTCTCTGGAAATCTTTTAAAGTACAAGCAGGAAGTGACTAAAGACAATGAGTTTTTGTCACAAGTAAGTTGTTGTTTTTTTTTACTAACATCTCAGTCTTAGAAAGTACTCAGTTTCTTCTTAGAAATAGTTACCATTTCTGTTTCTGATAACTAAAGTTCTTCAAATGTAAATGTAGCTTATGTTGCTATGTTGGATAAGTTGACCAAGAACATTTCAATCTCTTTCAACTAATTCATTATATTTGTTCAGGTTTTGACAAATATTTTAGAAGGAGAGTTGGCATCTTGTGAGTCCCCTGCTAAGAAGCGTAAGAGAACAAGCAGTGCTCTCCTTGTACATCTAGAATGTGTTGATTTCTTTATGAAGCTTATTTCAGATACTACACCTTGTAGTATCAAATGTGGACTGTTGGCTATTTTGTCAAGACTTGATACAATTGTAAGTCTCTCATAACTTTTTTTTTACAGTGTATAAGCTTACTCGCACTAACATAATTTGTTCTCAATCAGAATACCTAAAGCTTTTAAATGAATCAAAGCTCAAGATATTGAAATGTTTATTTTTCAAAAACATTGGTGTATCATGATTTAATATTTCCAAGCAATTTGATATAAAGCTTGATATAAATGACAAAAAAAAGCAACTTTGGCCACCATTAACCTTTAAATCAAATAGTCCTTACAAATTAGAGAGGGTGATCATATAACATTTTACACTGTTGACCAGCCAGTATGAACATATTACAGCCAATAAGTGTACAGAATTTTAGCATTATAAATCCTGTCAAAAATGCATTGTTTTTTTAAGTACATTTCCATTATAAATATCAATTAAATTTCACACAGGCTTACCTTATATTAAATATGTTGTGCTCTAACTAGCTAGCAGTTTACTTTGGTGCTCAACAGAAAATTAATGGAATCTACCAACAAACAGTTTCTTTTACAAATTAATGCTTTATCACACAGTTCAATTCAATATGTGTTTTAAATATTTTTTGGTATTTTTGTATAGGAAATTGATATTGTTACATTTTTTAAATTTATATTATTTTTTTTTAACCCAGGAGAGTTTTGAGCCTTTAATACCTGTGCTAAAGAACCTATTAGATTTAATGGAAAAATCAAATCTTTCACATGAACACAAAACTGTTGATCTAAGTGTGGAACAAAAAGAACTGGTGTCTCTCCTAATAAAACGTTTCACTAGTAATGTGGCTGGATGTATTGGAGAGAAGTCTGAATGCCTGCAGACTTTACTAAAAGCTCTGAAAAGTTCTTTTAAAATCAAGGAATCTGGTGACACAGTTCAAATGTTGCTACTGAAACAGGTGAATTTTTAAAAATATTCTATGAGTAGTTCGATGTCATTGAAAGTTTACATTTTATCTCTATGCACACATCTTGAGAACAATTATAGATTGTAGTTTAAAGAACACTTTGGAATGATTTCTTTATGTTGCATTATGCACAGAGCTACAAAAAAAAAAGTAAATGCTTAGTATCTGACTTAGTACTTAGCTAAGTACCTGACTGTAGCAACATATAGGGCACCTCTTCTTTTGGGGCATGTTCAGATTCCGAAGGAGGAGGCCCTTCTCAGAAAAGCTTATAAGACAAGTCTAGACATGAACTACTTGCATAAAGAATGTTTGGTAGTAACTGAAGAAGGCACGAGGTTCGACACCCAACTCGGGCAGAGTTGCGTTTACTGAGCGCCTAGAGGCAGCACGGAAAACCAACTCATAGATACCCCCTCCCCCCCACTGGTCCACAAATGAGATTGCTGAGCATGCTATAAGCATGAAAGTAGCGCTATATAAAAGCTATAATAATAATAATAATAACTGTCTTCAGAACTCCTACAAAAACTGCATCACATGCCTTTGTGATTGAAACAAATTGACCTTCAAAGAAGAAAGATGACTTCTATTGTCCTCCTTCCCTTTTCAATTCAAGAAGCTGACTAATGCTTTATCTGAATCTTATCTGACATGAAGTGAATTCCTCATTGTTTATCAAGTTGCAACTAAATTCAGTTTTATTGGATTAATGAGAAATATGTGTTGATTAGCTTTAAAAAATTCAGAAAATGTAACTCACCAAACCAAATCATGTTTAATACTTTCAGCTAAGTGGCCCATTTCTGGCAGCTCTTCCTCTGTCTTCACGTCAAGCTATATTTACAGAACTGCTGACAGTGCTGAGTACAACCTCTAACCCTGAGGTGGGAAGACTCTGTAAGAAAGTGGTGAAACATGTAAGTATGTGTAGAGAAAGTGAAAATTGTAGAACCATTTCGGGGGGGGGTATTTTTTTGTTAAACTTCATGTATTTATTCTATTTTTTTAATGCTCAGATGACTCTTGACTCAGTGATAGTAATAGAAGAACTGAAGACAGTCCTGACAACATCTTCTCCTGGAACTATTCGTGAGGCAAAGAAACAAAAGTTGTAAGATAACAATTTTACAATCTTTAGATAATAAGTATTGGTCTTTTAATATGGAAAATATTGAATATAAAAATGAATAAACATATCTGTGATTAGTTTGCTAGTGGGGATTTTTTTATGTTTAATTTTAATGTATTTAATTTATTAATTCCATAGACAAGCATCAGGGTCAGATGAGAACTCAGAATTTGACAAATTACACTGGAAACGTATTGTTCTTCTTTTTGAGATGATTCAAATTAAAAAGAAAATCAGTAATACTGTGCCACTCATTCCAGCAGCTTTTCAAGTACTTGGCAGGTAATGCAAGAATATTTATGAAAGTAGGAAACATACATTTTGTAGTCATATTTATTCTTTAGTTGTAATATACATTTCTTCTTTTTAATTAACTCTGAATGTAGAATTCATATTTGCCTTTGTAGAGTTTTAGAATTAGAACATAAAGGCTCTGGAGAGTACTTCAAGCAACTGATTCTTGGTACTATCAACTTTATTTGCTCTCGTCATCAAAAACATAGTGAAGAAAATGATAATACTGGTACGTTGGAACATGACTTTTTAAGTTTTATAAATCTTTCAACAATCATTTTATTCTGAAAACTAGCTTACCAAATGTAATATCATTTTTAAATGCTCTACATGCTTATAATATTAGTCTCTCTTCCAATTTGATTATTTATTACATTGTATGTTATATATGATAGATTCAGTGAAAGGAGAACACCTAAACATGGAGCTTATTGTCAACTGTGTTAGGAGTTCTGATAATCCACATACACACCAGCAAGCTCTGATGTTACTAAGTACTGCTGCCAAGATTGCCCCAGTGTGTACAGGTTTTTTTTTTAATGCTTATATGTGGTGTTCAGTAGCACTAGAACAGTTCAACTCACCATTTCATATCCACTGTGTGTTACTTTTTTAGGGATTACTTCTTCACAATATGATGACAGTGTTCACATTTATGGGAGCAAATATCTTACGTCAGGATGATGCTTACAGTTTTCATGTTATTGGCAAAATCTTAGAGAATGTTATTCCTGCACTCATACTAGTAAGTTTAAATGATGTCATAGCTTTTTTTGTGTGTATTTGCAATGTTATTTATATTGCTTTGTAGCCTTGTATGTTTCAACAGAAGAAAAAAAAGCTTTTTTTTCTTCTGTTGAAACATACAAGTGGAATGGCCTTTTTTTTTACAAAATAAAGAATATCATTTTAAAACTTAATGAAGAGAAATAAAGTTACAGTAATTGTGTTTTACAATCTTATACTGACACTGAGTCAATGTCCTAGTCCAGTGAGTCTAGGTTTGTTAGTGCAAAGATTTGATGAATGCATCCATAAATTCTCCACTGTATCTCCCTATACAGGCTTGCCAAGAAAAGAGTAAAGATATTGATAAGAAGAAAAAGTCTTCTAAAGACAGATCAGAAGAAATGATGACAGTGATACTTAGGGTGTTTGTAGATGCCATTCCACACATACCATCTCACAGAAAGATTGTGCTGTTTGAAAAACTGATGTCCATTTTGGGAGCTGACAGATACTTGTGGAGACTGATTTTATTGTTCATTGAAAGTGTTACAGTCAGATCCAAAACTTTGGAAGAAAATCAAGTCACTGAGACGGAGAATGAAAAGGCGAGTGTTTTATTTAATAGCTATGAGGAAAAAAAAACTGTATTCATTGTGCTCAATGGTAAATGTATTTATTAGGTTGCGATTAAATTAAAATGCATTTTAATGTGTTTGAAAGAGTGATCGAAATAAAATGTCTATAAAGACTCTTAATGCATCCTAGACAAAATGCTGAAGACTTTAGATACATTACTATTGGATGGAGTCCTGTTAGAGCATCAGCCAAATAATTCATGGATAGGTTTTGTTACGGGTGCAATTCTAAGACTTTTTTTTTTCAACATTTTAAACTTAAGTCTTTTCTCTCATTGTTGACTTTATAAATGTAGATTTATATTTCAAAAAGAATTAAATTTATATTACTATATTCATGTTTTTCTCTAATATTACCTTTGATGTATGGTAAATTAGTGCATTAAAAGAAAAAAAAATCTTAATCTGTTGTTAACTTTCATACATTTAACTTTAATCTTACAGTCCTCTGGACCATTGAACCTATCAGACTTGGAGTTCCTGTCTAGCATTGTAGAAAAATTCTTCTGTACTCAATTGTTCCAATGTTATCAATTGGCTCTGTCATATGTGCTAGAGCTTCCAGAGGAAAAACAAGGAAGTAAGTGGAAGTTTTATATAATGAATAGATGCTCTTCTTTTACTTATGATGGTTGAATTCCTATTACTTGAATTAAAGCGGTTACCATTTTTTTTCAATTAAGGTGTTTACATTTTTGCTCAAGCATCTCCTTTGATTGTTTTGAATCTTGTCATTTAGTTTTTATAGATCAGAAAATTTTTACTCTCTTGTAGTTCAAGTATTACAGTTCAACAAAGAAAGTTTAAGTCTAGAAGATATGAGCTCAGAGGACATGGAGATATTTAGTATTTCACATCACAGTGCTAAGCAACTGAGGCATTTCAAGTTTGCTACTGTCTATGCTTTGAATGAATTCATCTGTAGTCAACATTTAGTAGCTCAGGTACAATTAGAAAACTAAAATCTCTTGTAAAAAATACACTGACACACTGATAAAAAACTAAAGCTCATGATTTATTGTATTAATCAGATGGCTGTAAGTGACCCAAGTGTGTTTCTAAATAACTATCAAAGTTTGTTGGAGACTGTCTTGAAGTTTATTGGACAAGTTACAGAGTCTAGTCAAAGACTTAGAGAAAGCAATAGTTCCAGGTTCTGGAGAATTTTATTGAACAAGTCGCATGATGTGCTAGACAATGTGAGTTGTTAATTTTAATAGGAAAAAAAAGCTTTATCTTCATTTTTTAATAACATAGGCCTATTCAAAAGAAAATTCAGCAATATCATTTTCAAAATCTTTCTTATAAGATGTAAAAAAAAAAAAAAAAAGAAATAGTTAATTTATTGAAGTATTTGGCTAAAATGTTTAAAGTGCTAAAAACTAATAAGCTTAAAATTGAACAGAAAGAGACATAACGCCACTATACCAAGTTTTGTCAAGCCCATATCCTTTATTTAAAATTGACTTCTTAATGCAGAAAATTATATGAAACTCATTTTTTAAATGTATCAATAATCATAGGGTTTTTTTTTGGCTTGAGATTGTGTATATTATTTTGTTTGTACTGTATTAATACTAGTACAAACTGTTGAAGTCATGAGTAATGGACTTACTTTAGTAGTTTGATATTCAATGAAATGCACTTGATTTAAAAAACTTGATGAGGCTAAATAGTTGAAAAAGATTGTAGTGGAGTAGGTGTGTAGCTAGTGAAAGAAAAGACAAAAGCTTATTTTCTTAATGAACATTTCTGTCATTTATTTTGTTTAAAGTTCCTAACTCAAATATGTTTTTGGCAGCTTGTCAATCTTCTACCTGATTCAATGTTTATGGATGTGGTGTCTGGATTAATGAATCATTCACTGCCCCTTGTACAGAGGAGAGCTATGGAGTTACTTAATAACAAATTGCAACATTACAAGGAGAATCTGACACCAGCTCAGGTTAGACTTTAAGAATTTCATATGATACTGTTATTGTTCAATCTGGTCAAATATTTATTTGCAAGTCAGTTGGGTTTGTTTAACTAACAACAACAAAACACCATGATTACTAAACTATATAATATCTTATACAATAGTAAGAAATAGGCAGAGGTGATGGTTAACAAAATAATATGTATAAGGTTGTTTTTTTTTCCTTTAAATTTGAATACAGAATATCTTTATCTGTGACTGTTATATTGCAAAATTCATTTCTTTTCTTTTTTTTTTTAATTGATTTTTCAAGCAAATATTTACTAAGAAATAAGAACCAGATACTATTTTCATTACAAATTTTCTATTAAACTTATTCAAATACTTGATCTAATATGGGCCTAGATAGATTTTCATTTAATATATTTTCGATTTTTTTAAATTTGAGAGCTCTACACAAAATTAGATCCCCTTTACAAAACATGTATTACTGAATTATAATTTGTCTAGGTTTGAGAATATTTCTTAAATATCTTCGCATATAGTAATTTCCAATGGCTTAATACACAAAGAACCAATTAAAATGAATCTCTTTTGTTATGTAAGGTAGCTGCTTTATAATACGAAATAATAAAGTTCAAATGAAAGCAGAAACAAAAAAGAGTCAAATAGAATCTGGAATTGTTTTTGGCAGTTCAAAGGTTTTTAAAGTAACTTTCAATGGATGCCCTTTTTACAGATTGATATGCTAATCACTATGACAACTAAACTGATATCTATAGCAAGTCAGTGCCTGTTGAAAGGTAAAACATCTGTTAAAGAAGAAAATTTAGTCAATGGACAGACAGCTCTATATTCACTCAAAGTCTTATGTCGTGTCTTAGGAGATAAACACGAGCACCTGACTGAGGTAAGTCAATAGATCTTCATTATGGCCTAATCTTTTGTTGTATTTCAAATTATGCCTGTTTTAAGATTAACTTGCTTGAGGAATTTTTTGCACAAAGTTCTTTTTTTTTTTAATCCTAAAAATAACTACTTTCTTAATGAAGTTGTAAAGTGAATATGACAAGCAAGGGACTTTCAGATACTAAGTAAGACAAAAATTATAGTGGCTCCAGTTCTGCAGCCATTTACAATATTGCATACATTGTTGATTCATTATATGGGTCTTTATATACTTGTGGGGGGGAGGTCTGAGACTAATTTAATAAAATTCTCCAGAACCTGAAAGTATTGAATTATCTAATATTAACAAATTATAATTATTTGTTCCACTATAGATATTACAGTTATGTATAAAAGTTCTTTCTCGACACACTGACAATGGCATGGTATGTGCGTCCTCCTTGTTGTGTGTAGCTGAGGCAGTGAGCAGTCTTAAACTACACTCCATTGAATTCCTGACACAATTTATGCCATTGATTATTGATCACCTGAAATCTCCAGCTATCACAGAGTAAGTTACACATCTCTGCACAAAACAAGTTGAAATAATTTACTAGTTTTCAATATTCATTTATTAAGGGATATTAATACGATTTTTGATTTGTTCAATTGTTTTCATAAGGGATATTTAAGTTGTTTATATTTACTCTTTTCACTTCTTTAGAAAATGTGATTCATTTCTTTTCTGTGTTTTTATCACTTACTGTTGGCTGTTATAATTTTTGCTTAACTTTCTAGGCATGAAGTTCTTCTCCTGGCAGCCATAACCTCATTACAGAAAATTGTTGAATCAATGTCAGCATTCCTTAGTCCATTCCTTGTAGACATCATTGTACAGGTACAGTAGTCAACAGCTGTACTGCTTTATTTGGATAAATCTACTTTTATTATAATTAAATTTGATGTCATTGACGTGTTCCATATATCACTTAACAGGTTTGCCTTATAAGTTCCAATGTTGAGTCTCAGTCAGATGCACATAAACCTACAGTGATACAAAAAATAAAACTTATTTGGTAAGTTTTTAAAATACAAGTATATTCAATTCTTAAGGATACATTTTATTTGCTGTTCAAAATTAAAAGTCAAGGGCCATTCCATTTTCTCTTATTTTTCCAGTTCTACATTATCAGTTATGACACCAACTAGAACCTTCCTGCCTGGACTAGAAAAATCTTTCACAGCTCTAGAGGATAAATTTGTGGTATTTGTTTTGAAATGTTTTAAATTAATAGCATGGATTTTTATTTTTATTTTAAGTCTGAGCGAAATGTTTATACTTTTGTGTGTCCTTATTATTTACTGTGGGAAGATGCAATATATTTTTTTTTTTTGAAGTCTATCTCCATATATTTGTTTTTTAGAATTCAGTTTAATTTATTTTACATTTTTTTTTATAGCAGTGTTATCCTACTTCAGAAATAAAGTCATGAGTAAAACCAATTTAATGCTATGAACTTTGATATTAGCTAGACAAGTTATTGCTACTCTCTTATTGCTACTGTTTTGCAAAAACGTAACTGACTTGAACCCAACAACTCTTCCCTAGACTTGTGCTGAATGCGCTATGACAATGTTAAAAGATCATATTGTGAAAATGTCCAAAGACGACCTCACAACATTCTCTCCGGATCTTCTCAAATTTTTCTTTGCCTGTTTTGATCTTCGAGCAACACACAATGAGGTAGTAGAAGTATGACAATGGTCATTTGATTTAGTTTGAATGCTGGTAGTTACCATCTATAGAATAAATATGAGTGATTTCATTATGTGACTTAATAAGATAAATAAGAATGCAATATGAACTGTCTATTCCAGTTAAGTGATGAAGATCTGAATGTAATTGAAGGATGCATTATTGAAGCCTTTGTGTGTTTAGTGTTTAAACTTTCTGAAGCTCAGTTCAAACCAATGTTACTTCAGGTATATATTTTAAAGATTGTACTTAATCATAACTTTTTTTTTACACTCCAGACAGCAGATTAAAAAGTTTGAAGTAGCAGTGATCTATGAAACAGAAATCAAATAAATTGAAAATAATTTAATTTAATGTAATATTTAAGTTAAAGAAGAAAATTAAATTTAAGTGTAATATATTTGTCATTTGCTAAGATATTTTTTAACAGCCTCTTTTCAAAGCATGTAACTTGGAAACTAGGAAAACCTATGATAGAAAGCAGTTTCAATTATTTATTGATATGTGCATTTAAATTAACATTTAGATATGCACAGAATATAATAATTTTGATTTGAAGAAAACTTTTTAAAAAAAAAAGTCAAATTTGTTCTGTTTGAAGATTTACAACTGGGCAACTGATGAAAATGTGAACAAAAAGAGATTAATTGTCTTCTACAGACTTTGTGACAGGTAATCTAGACAAGATAAAGTAGCTTTATTACTTCCATTGGATTATGTGTTTATTATTATTTATTTAGATTTTTTCACATGTATTAACTAATTAAACAAAATATTTTCTAATGTGCATTTGTGTCCCTGTAGTCTTGCAGGCAAACTAAAGAATCTGTTTACATTGTTTGCTGGTCACATCATCAAACACAGTGCTGACATGTTGGACACAAACAATAGAAGCAAACAAAGTGAGTCTTAGCATTGCCAACTAAACTTCCACTAAATTATCTTTTTTTTATTATGTAATTAACTCTTTCTGCCCTATGATACTTGGTCATAATGAAGATAAAGAAAAACCTGGCTGAGACCTAGATCTGTCAGTCAAAGAAATAGCTGTGTTTAACTAAGTTTGTCCTTGCAGTCTATTGCCAAGCTGCCCATCAAGTGCTTGACCTATTGTTTTTTTTACCTCTTGACTTGTGATTTGAGCAGCAATTAGTCGTTAGTCTGATTCCTTGGCTAGCTCTACACAAGTGATGCTGCACAAGTCTTAGAATAATGTCAACTTTGGTGAGACCATTTCTATCATTCAAGACTTTTGCATCTGTGAAAATCATTTATTTCAACCAGCTGATAGACCATTTTTAAAGCTAGTTATTCATTATGTTTGTGAATATGGTATTGAAATTTCATATACAACTGATAAATTTGCAGAAAAACAAGGCAGACATTTCGCTATCAATGAGATGCTTATTTTAGAACAGTCTCCAAAGGAAACTGATGATGAAAACAGTTGTCTACACGATTCTGGCAATTTCATTATAATTTTTTTTTTCAGCATGATATTGTTAACCAAAAGTTTCATTAATTTTATCTTTCAAATGTTTCATTTGAAATATTTTTTTTTCCCAGAATGTAAATTATTTGGCAAAGGGAAAGCTGCTCGTGCCAAGGTGTGCGGTCTGTTGGTGCATATTATAGACTGCTTACAGAAAACATTTGCTCATGACACAGAAGGTTTTTTGACCAAGGAAAGATTTGATATTGTCATGCAATCTTTAGTTGATCAGGTAACAACAGTTTCAGTTAAAAATAGCTAAACAAAGTAAAATGTAGATTGTTCTTCCCTCAAACAGCATGGTGCTTAAAAGTGCCAGTTAATCATTTTAACTATTGTGATGACAATACATGAAAAGTGACATTTAACAATTACATTGTAACTAGTGGCAAAAATGCTGGAGAGTTGAAAAGTTGACAGAACGTTCCACTGTACTATATATACCCTATAATATATATGACAGCATTTTTACTGTACGCTGTTATTTTAAATCCCAATATATTTTTGTCTCTTCAAGGGTATTTAATGATTAAATTTCAATGCACTTTTAACTTATGTTTTTATATTGATAAATTTTGAATTTGTGTGATGGTAGGATAAAAAAAGAAAATTGTGTTCACTTGCATTAAAAGACATGGCAAAGCTTCTTATTGAATCCTTTTAACAATGAACAAACCAACTCTATTTTATCAGCTGGAGAACACACTGGGCAAACCTTCAGTATGTGAAGACAGAATTCTCAACCATGTTGTTCCATGTATTGCCAGTCTGGCAGCAGCTGCTCATGATGATTCACTGTGGAAAGACTTAAACTATCAAATTCTACTCAAGACTAGACATGAAAACTTCAAAGTAATTTTTTCTTGGCATTTTTTTATCCAAATTAGTTTTTGCATGGCATTGGTATATACATAACAACTTTATTCTTTAATTCCCTAAAGGTCCGAATCTGGGCTCTAGCAGCCATTGATGCTTTCCACAAACAGTTTTTGCATGGCATTGGTATGAAACGTACTTAATAACTTTAGTATATACATAACAACTTTATTCTTTAATTCCCTAAAGGTTCGAATCTGGGCTCTAGCAGCCATTGATGCTTTCCACAAACAATTGGGAGAGGACTACACACAACTTGTGCCTGAAACAATACCATTTATGGCTGAACTCATGGAAGGTGTGTATACACTGCTCATTATTGTAATAAAATGGCTTAATGAATGATGAGTTGTGGGGCTTTAGTGATAAAGTACTTAGATTCGGAAACAAAAGTATTACGTATATATCCTGTTGAAGGCTTAGGTGTCAAATATTTGTATGTATTTGAGGCTAGATCTCTAATGAATACCAGGTACAAGTTGATTGGCCATTGTGCACAAGAATGCTTGCTGATAAGGGAATTTAGGATATTCATTACTTCACATAGATTTCAATGAGTCATAGATTTTCAGTTCAAAAGTGTAGAGGTGTTAGAGGATTAGGCCACAAAAAACACCTTGATTAATAACTGGCCACACAAATTTGAATACACTCTTCTTTGCCTACTTTTAAATCTGTCATAAGGTTTGAAAGTGGAATTTGACTGATCATTAATTGTAGAAAAAAAAATGGAAGTCATTTAGTTGTGTACACTAACTTAAAACCCTCATGATATTTACCTCTTCCCAGACTTACCAAATAGTGTTTGGATTTGTCAGGGAAGCAATTAGTTTTTGAATTGTGTGAAAAATACACACATATAACTCAACCAGTTTTTTCCCCAGAGCTTTTCAGAGGGAGAATATTCTATTTCTCACTGAGCATGAACTCATTCAATGTTTTAGTTGTTTTTTTTCTTTCATTAAGCAAAATGTTTTTTAAATCTATTGCTTTTTTTTATGCTATGCGGATTTGTTGCTAAATATAAATGATATGTCTGTCCTATCTAGATGAGCACGATGAAGTGGAAAAGTTGACTCAGAAAGTTCTGGCTGCCATGGAAGTTTCAGTTGGAGAAAATTTACAAGAATATTTTTAGAATAATTATGTACAGAACTGAATTACGTATTTTTCTCTTTAATCTTGCTGTACTTTATGTGTAAAATAGGTTGATGAATACAAAAAAAAATGTATTATTAAAAAGTATATAATTGAAATGGGAATTTTTTTTATTCATCTTATATGTTTTTCTGCATTTATTAGAAATCAATTAGTCTTTGCATATACATCATTTAAAACAAGAATTCAATAGTATTTGACATATTATGTCTGTAGTTTCAAGGTTGTCATGGCCAGGGGTGACAATGGGGATAAGCTCCCACTGTCTATAAAATACTCCTAAAGGCATGCGTCTCAGATAGCCTCTGACAACTAAGTCCAGCACCTGGCCTGCTCGTGTGGCTTAGATATTAAGCCCGGCGAAACTGCTCTTACTAACAGGTGAAGGCGGATACCTATCGCCACAAAACCAGGAGATTCGGGCAGGTGGAGCTCGTCAGCCTAGTAGGGCAATTCATCTAGGAGAGGGGTACTCTTGACTTCAAACCCTCGCTGCCTTGCGGTTTTAGGGCTTCGGGAGACAACCTCGAGGAGAAATCAAGAGTGAAGCCCCTTAGGCGTTGGGAGTATCAGCTACGAAATTCCCTCCGGCAGCTTCTGCAACTAAGTTGGTGCCAAATGTAATGCGATGCGTCACCTTTGGATCACATCAGCAAGGTCAAGAGAGGGATCATGAAGCATGGGCCACCCACGACCCCTTTATCTAAGGCCCAGGAATGCGCCCCGGAGAGGAAACTCTGGTGCTGCTGCAAAGCGACTAAAACAACACGGGAGACAACAGTTACGGGTTATAAGTCCAACTTGATTGGCGTAATGTATGGACGCCACGGGTTGTCTCTGTCGGTGGGAGAGGTCTTCGCGCCTCACTGATCAGCTACCGCCCGCCTCAACCTGGGCAGCCCCCAGACAGTTAGGTGCTGATCCGCCACAGCCTGCCTGCTCTAATGGGTGCTTAGAGCTTAGTTTAAAACGACAAGTAGGCTGTAAACCTGCACCAAGCAACAAAAGAAGAAAAATGAAAAAAAAAAATTCCTATTATGCGACTGGCCACATGGAACGTCAGGACAATGTGTCCTGGTCTTACAGATGACCTACAGAAGGTTGACGATGCAAGGAAGACGGCAGTCATAAACAACGAACTGAAAAGACTACACATTGACATTGCAGCTCTCCAAGAAACCCGACTAGCCGAAGACGGCATGCTCCGCGAGGCTGATTACACTTTCTTTTGGAAAGGAAAAGCACAGGAACAGACGAGAATGCATGGTGTGGGCTTTGCAGTCAAGAACAGTCTACTTCCCACAATAGTCCCTCCAGTTGGTGGCTCGGAAAGGCTACTAAGCATAAGTATGATGACTACATCTGGAAAAGTCACTCTAATTAGTGCCTATGCCCCTACACTATGTTCACTCCAAGAGGACAAAGACAAGTTCTACGAAGACCTAAGGGAAGCCATTGAGACTATTCCTCAAAAAGAGCACATGGTTATTCTAGGTGACTTCAATGCAAGAGTAGGAGCTGACCACACTACCTGGCCAGACTGCCTCGGGCTTTTTGGAATCGGCAGGATGAATGAGAACGGACAAAGACTTCTTGAATTCTGCGCATACCATAAGCTCTGCATTACGAACACATACTTCAAGACAAAACCACAGCATTGTGTCTCATGGAGACATTCTAGGTCTGGACACTGGCACCAGCTGGATATGATACTGACACGGAAAAGGGACATTGGAAACATACTGCTCACACGTAGCTTTCAAAGTGCAGACTGTGATACTGATCACACTTTAGTGTCCTGCCGGACAAGACTGCTGCCTACTAAGATCCACTCATCACAGGGAAAAAGAAAAGCACGCCTAAATACTGCAAACACTAACAATGCTGATCTTAGCATCGAATTCACAAAGAAATTAGAAGAAGCTTTCAAAAACTTCTCAGTGACTGAGATAGAAAAAACCTGGACGCTCATACGTGATACTATGTACCAAACATCATCACTGGTCTTTGGTAACAAAACAAAGAAAAATGAAGACTGGTTTGAAGCAAGTCTGCAAGAAATGGAAACTGCCACTAAAAGCAAGAGAGTAGCCATGCTAAACTACAAGAAGGAGCCCACCCCTAGCAACTTACAAGCTCTCAAATCTACTCGAAATAATGCCCAAAGAATAGCAAGACAGTGCGCAAACAAATACTGGCAGGACCTATGTGAAAACATCCAATCTTGTGCCGACTGTGGTAACATCAGAGGACTATACGAGGGCATGAAAAAAGCCTTTGGACCTTCCACCAGCAAGTGTGCCCCACTTAAGTCAAAAGATGGCTCAATCATCACTGATCGTGCACTGCAAATGGAACGATGGGTAGAACACTATGCAGAACTTTACCAGATTGAAAATGCCATCTCGACAACTGCTTTGTCTAACTTCCCACCACTTTCAGTTTTGAGCGAATTAGATGAAACACCTTCTGTAAAGGAACTGAGCACAGCCATTGACATGCTTGCACACGGGAAAGCACCCGGAGGAGATGGTATTCCTGCTGAAGTCATTCAGGCTGGAAAGCATGGCCTAATCAAGCCACTCCATGAACTGCTAAGTCTATGCTGGGAGCAAGGAATAGTCCCCCAAGAATTGAAGGATGCCAACATAGTTACGATTTACAAAAATAAGGGTGACCGCACGGATTGTAACAGCTATAGAGGCATTTCACTTCTTAGCATAGCTGGGAAGGCTTATGCCAGAGTAGTACTGAAGCGACTACAGATCTTGGCAGAACGAGTTTACTCAGAATCGCAGTGTGGCTTTAGGGCCGGTAGATCCACAACAGATATGATCTTCTCCCTGCGACAGCTACAGGAGAAAAGCTTTTATTGACTTGACCAAGGCGTTTGACCTTGTCAGCAGAACCGGCTTGTTTGCCGTATTAGAGAGAATCGGCTGTCCAAACAAGCTACGGAAACTAGTGTCAGCTTTTCATGAAAACATGCAGGGCACCGTACAGTTTGACAGCTCCGCCTCTAGGCCATTCTCCATCAAGAGCGGAGTAAAACAAGGATGTGTTCTGGCTCCAACACTATTCGGCATCTTCTTTTCAGTTGTACTCACCACCGCATTCAAATCCCTGGAAGATGGAATATATATCCACAGTAGATCCGATGGAAAGCTATTTAATCTGGCACGCCTTAAAGCCAAAACGAAGAGACGGCGTATCTTGATTAGAGAACAGCTGTTCGCAGATGATGCCGCACTAATATCTCATTCACAAGAAGGATTACAGAGGCTTGTGAGTGCACTGGCAGCTGCTTGTCAAGAGTTTGGCCTCACAATTAGCCTCTC
The DNA here is from genome assembly GCA_036873155.1 of Biomphalaria sudanica. Taxonomy (NCBI): domain Eukaryota; kingdom Metazoa; phylum Mollusca; class Gastropoda; family Planorbidae; genus Biomphalaria; species Biomphalaria sudanica. The sequence goes on from JAZGLO010006698.1 coordinate 3,623,087, forward strand.
CAAGACTGAAATCATGGCACAAGATGTTGCAGAAATACCAGTGATACACATTGGAAATCACACACTTACAGTGGTGCAGGAGTTCACATACTTGGGAGCAACAATAGCCAGCGACCTAAACTTAGACACTGAGTTGACCAAAAGAATAGGGAAGGCTTCTGCAGCAATGGCAAAACTCTCTAAGCGTGTGTGGGAAAATACCAAATTGACCACGGCAACAATAATCCTTGTCTACAATGCCTGCATTCTGAGCACACTTCTATATGGCAGTGAGAGCTGGGCAACTTACATGCGTCAAGAGCACAGATTAAATAGCTTCCACTTACGCTGCCTGCGACGCATACTGTGCATCTCCTGGAGGGATCGTGTCACCAACCAGGAAGTTTTGACACGGGCCAACATACACAGTATCTATGCTCTCCTTCAACAGAGAAGACTGCGCTGGCTCGGTCATGTCACTCGCATGACAGATGGAAGAATCACTAAAGACATCCTGTACGCTGAGCTAGCAGAGGGAGCCAGACCCAAGGGCCGACCAAGACTAACTTACAGAGATGTCTGCAAGCGAGACAGGAGAGCCATGGGTATCAACCAAAGTATGTGGGAAGATATAGCCCAAGACCGGACAGCATGGAGACAGAGTGTACGTGCTGGTACGAACTTTGCTGAATGCAAAAGAAATGAAGCTGCATCGGTCAAGAGAAAGAAAAAGAAAGCTGCCCTGTCAGTGAGCCCTAGGACAGATGAATATAAATGCTCAAACTGTGGAAAACTCTGCCGATCCAGAATTGGCTTGATCAGTCACTCCAGATTCTGCCCCGTCTCAAGACGTAACCAAAGCCGGTGACTCATCTGGGCGCATCCATTGTCTTACGAGACAGAAGGAGCCATATATATGTCTGTAGGTAGTAGAAGCTTCAGATGTGGTGCTGAAAGGCTCTTATTAATAACATACAAGCTGTAATCACATGCTTGAATTACCTTTGAAAGTTTTTGTTAGCTAGCAATATTCTGTAGGCCAGGGGTGGGCAAAATACCGGCCGCATAGACCTACAGAAATCAGGTGTGCCCACTGTTTATACATATAAAAAATAAAATAAATAATTGTAAATATCTACAAAAAATGACTGACACTTCTGATTCTTCTCACTTATGATGAAGTGGCTGAAGAAACATTGTCTACATCTCATTCTAAAGAGTTTTAAACAATTGAAGATTACTGTTATTGGCAATATTTCAAAACATTCAGTTTAAGACACAAATTCAAACCAGTATTTATTTAATGCTATAAAGAACTGTGTTGAAAGTGTTGAGCTTGCTTGGAACAAGATGGCAAGTGTAACAACAGTCGAAGTGCTTTGACTTAGAAAAAACTATTTTTTTTCTAAAGATTAATTAACAATATCCCAACCATAAACTCTAAACTGGAAAGTTTGCACGAAGCTGCATTGAATATCAAACATATATGAATATCAAACATATTATTAGTGTCAGTGATCAAACTTATTATAGCTAGGGATCTTAACCACAGGCAGTTCCGAGAAGTACTTAAAGATTTAGAAACAAAACATTTCAATGTTCAGTAACACAGTAGTATCCACTGCCTTAGCATGGGCAAGGTATCGAGAAGATATGGAAGCTCAAAGAAGAAAATGTTATGTCCCTTGAAGGACATTGACTGTGACTTTGTTAGAAATACTTCTAATGAAGAGTGAAAGACAGATTTCATGTTTTTCATTGAAAATATTGCAATGGGGTGCTTGCACATGAAATAAACGTGCATGTTAAATCTTTTCATTTCTCCAGGCAAACAAGTGAAGACAGTTTTTATCATTTTTCTTTGCCAAAAGGTGAAACTATTTGTAGTGAAAACAAATTTTAAGATGTCAAGAACTTGGAACCAGTTTTCAACACCCCATTTCACAATTTACGAAGAAGCTGATTCAGCTCCAGATGACATATCTCCAAGCAATTCATGACCTGAAAGAGAAGTTCAAGTAATTTTTTTCCGAGGGAGTATTTTGGGTACAAGATGCTGCATTTCCACACATTGAAAAACTTTGCTTCTAAATGTTCACATTATTTGGGTCCACATACATCTGTGAACACGTTTTTGTTTCTTGAAAATAAAAATAGTAAGAACAGGTGGATGCTGACTGACTGAAAGCAGTCACAAGAACAAGATTAACAACTAGAAAGCTAGTTTCACAGTTCCGGAACATTATGAATGAGTGTAAACCGTTAAAAATTTCACATTAAATACAATTTTACATTTGTAGTAAATGACAAAATTGTAAAAATTATTGCTAACTCTTGTCTGGTCGTGCGGTTTGCATGCTGGACTGTCGTTCGGATTTATCGATGGTCCCGGGTTCAAACCCTGCCCGCTCCCATCCCCCGTCGTCCTGCGGGAGGTTTGGACTAGGAAGTAAACTATCTTCAACTCTGAAGGAACTTCCGAAACATGTAAAACATTTTACAAACATTTTATTCCTCAACTGGGATTGTAACAAAAATGAGAAGTAAATGTAAAATACAGTACCGGTGTAAATGTGAATTACAAAATATTATACACAGTTATCTAAGTTCTAAGTTGTGAGTACATATAAATATATCACAAAGTTCACCACCATAGTTTGCTTCAAAAATTAAATATATTTCGGCATTAATTGTCCTTTGCATCAGTGGATTAAAGATTTATTTTAAAGAAATATTTTAATTTTTGAAGCAAACTATGGTGGTGAACTTTGTCAAAAGCCTTGGAAAAATCTAGTAAGATAGCATCTATTTGTTCACTATTATCTAAACCTTTTGAAAAATCATCAATTAGTCCTATTAGTTGTGTTTCACATGATCTATATTTCCTAAAGCCATGTTGGTATGGGGTGAGGACAGTATGTTTGTCTAAGTGGTTTATGATGTTGCTACATATTATGTGTTCTAGGATTTTACATGTGATGCTGGTAAGTGATACTGGTCTGTAGTTTCCTGGATCAGATTTTTCTCCTTTTTTTAAATAGGGGGGTGACATTAGCTTCCTTCCAGTCCTTTGGTACTCTGCCCTGGTTAAGCGATGCCTGAAAGAGTATTTTGAACACTGGGGCTAGCTCATTTCTTAGTTCTTTGAGTAATCTAGCTGGAATACCATCAGGTCCAGACGCTTTATTTGGTTTGGTGTTGGCTAATAGTTTTTGAATTCCATTTTCTTGTACTACTAAATCTTCTATGTTGTCTACTTGGTTCAAATTAAGAAATATGTCTTTGTCTCCTGGGGCTGAGAATGCTGATGCAAAGTATTTGTTTAGGATGTTTGCTTTAGTTTCATTATCATTATGTATTATGTTATGTTCATCTTTTAATGGCGCTATGCCTGTTGTTTCCATTTTCTTAGACTTAATGTATGACCATAGGTTTTTTTTGTTATCTTTAGATATTACATTGTTTATGTATTCACTCTGCAGCTGTTTGCTTACTTTTTGGGTTAGGTGTTTAATTTTTATATACATAGAAGAGAGCATCTGGTTGCAGGCGGCTTCAGAACGCAACAGCTGGAGGTCTCTAAGAAAGACCAAAAGAAAATCCGCTGCCGTGAACAGACGTAGCAGCTGGGTCTGTGTAGCCACGGGAAATACTGCATTCCCCATCTTCGGTCTCGAAGACACACCATATTGTTATTATTAAATCATTGAAACCATTTTAAGAAACACGAATGTAATCACTTCCGGTTGACATGCGGCGGGATTTGTTTATAAACAAATTACATTACACAGGGTCAGGGACCGATAATCTAGAATTCTAGATCTAGAGCTTTAGAGTTAATAAGAGTATAGATATAATTATGGCTTCTGAAAAAAGAAAGGGATACAAAAACAGGTTTTCAAAAGCTCCAAACTTGTCTTTAGTTTAGTTTTAGACTTAGAATCTAGACTAGAGTGGACAGTCTAGAATCTACTATCTGAGACTGAGAGTACTGTCACTGTGACACTGAGTCACTCCGACTCACTGTCACCGTTCGGAATTATCTAGTCTAAGACTAAGTCTTCTGTCTTGTCTAGATTCTAGACTATATCAGTATATCTAGATATAGATCTACTATGTCTATTTACTATTACTAAAGTACCTCTAGTGTGCTAGTCAAATCTTAATCTAGTGAGCTAAGTGAGACTTTTACTTTAGTCTTACTAAGAGTTACTTGAGTAAGAGTCTTAACTTAGTCAGACTTGGACTGACTTAGAGTTAGACACTACTTCCTTACTAGACACTATATCTAGTGACAGTCTTGAGTCTTAGTTACTTAGCCTTAGCCTTAGCTAAGTCTTAGAGTCTTAGGACTTTATCTAGAATAATCTAGATAATCTAGATCTAATATATAATTAGATTAGTAGATCTATAATCTATAGTATAATGATAATATATTGACTAGATTAGTAATTAAGACAAATTAAGTAGATATTTTTATCTAGATCATAATTTTAAATTGTACATAACTTCAACCTTCATAAGAATTACTATTAGGGTAATTTTCACTTTTAGCTGGTGCAGTCGTGGCAACCACTGGCCATAACATTATAACATGCATGACTAGATGCTTGATGCCTAGGATGTAATCATCTTTTATTTTGAAGTAGCGTCTGCATGTTATAATGATAATAAGTTAATTTGAATACCACAAGCTAAAAACTGATAGGAAGAGAAAGATAATATAATATAATGTAGAAATAATAGCGCTGTAGAGCTGACTCATAGACCTTTATTATAAATATTGCCAGCTAATAACTTGCAAGAGAGAGTAAATAAAACATATAGTCAGATAATATATATATATATAGAAATAATAGTGCCGTAGCAATGTATAGTGATTAAACAAATAAGAATATAGACTCTATATTACTAGAAGTAGTATTTTTAAAATGTGGAGAGAGTAATATATTATTATTATTAAATTAAAATAATAACATAAAATGGTAGATCGAAATGAAAAAACTCTAGGTATAAATCTAGACTTATAGAATCTAGAATAGATCATGACTCATGTAGATATACTAAGATATCATATAGATATAGACTAGTCTTATAGATCTAGGCTAGATTCCTTGAATCAGATTGATCTGTCAAGAAATTATCTTATGATTAATAGTTAATTACTAATAGTTACACTTACACCAGATTTCTGTAATTTAGTTTTGGGGCAAAGGCAAGTAGCTGGCACCTAAACCAGTAAACTTCGGACAGGAAGGGATTGTTAGTCTTGGTTGGCTACCCACCTAGGAGAAGGCAAACTCAAACTTCTGCTTCCTTGCACCAAAAATGATGACTTAGTGTTTCTTTCAACACATTAGCTGCAAGGAGAGGAGGAACTGCTGTGTAGTCGACATTTTTCTGACCATATTATAGCTAATGCCCAAGCATTTATAGTATCTCATTTCTATGAAATGATCAATAGTTGTCTGAAAGAAGACATTAGATTAAGATGATTGACCTAGATCTAGATCTACTTCAAATTCTAGACTATACTACTATAAATCTAGATTATGCATGTTCACTTCTTAGTCATTGAATGATTAATCCTAGATATAGAATCTAGATTTAGTTAAGCCTATAGTTTAGTAGATATTAAAATATAGATCTAACATGATCTGATTTTATGTTAGCTGTTCTGGTTGGTGTATTTGTGCATTATTTAATGTGTGACCATAGTCGTATAAGTTACAATCACATGAATTTACATTTGACACCACCAATGACAGTGTTTCATTTCAAAAAGGAAGCTATGGTATTTTTTTTTCTTCACTATCACGATTTTATTACAAGACTTGGGTTATTCTGGGGTAAAGTATTATTGATGTAAACTAGGTAGAAATGTGTATTTCTAGATCTTTAATAAAAAGGAGTAAACTGAGGAAAGTAATTGTGAATCATTTTTTTTATATACAATAGAACTATAAAAAAAACTTTTCAATTATGAAATGTTATTCATTTTGTTAATTAAGAAGTTTGTAAGACAAATTTATTTAAAAATGAAAAAAATCATTGCTGTTAGAATTTAAATCTGGTAAAAACAAACCAACATTGTTATAAACACTCTTCAGAAATATTGCACTTCTCTGTTCGATTGAACTTAAATTTTATATTCAAGAAAATAAGCTTAAAGGACATAATGATTTTCTTTTTTTTTATTTAAATGTCTGTAATTTAGTTCTAGATCTTATCTTATCTTATATAATACAGACGTTACTTCAAAAAAGAAGATGATTACGTCTAAGAGTTTCTGTACTCCAAAAAAGTAAAGACTTTTTAAAAAATATATCTAACACCACATATTTGTATGCTTTTGTACCAAAGACTCCTATTGGTTCCAGGGTGACAATGTGTGCAATGGACTATTGACTTTGAAAATGTTTTCTTTCTGTATGTTGATTCAAATTTGAGAAAATAAAATACAAATTTTTTTTTTGTGACAGTTTTCTGACAATTATAGCTGAGGAATGGATGATCTAACTTTATATCTTTCAATTTCAAATCAAAAGCATCGCTAACCCCATCTAGAATTAAGCTTTGATAAATAACTATTCTAAAATATTTCTAATAGATAAGTATTATTTGTAATAATTGCTGCTGTTAGACCTGGTCATTATATTTAACACATAAAATTAAATTTGCCACATTTGTGGAACTACTTTTACAACTTAAAGTCTCAACTATTTATATTAGATTTTGAAACTTGCTATTTTTTGTTTAATATAGAACTTTACCTGACATTCAATGTGTGCTTGAGTTAGCAAAACTTGAATCTAAAGATCTGAAGCCTTGTGTTCAGTGTTTACTTTTCTCTGGTCACCTTGAAAATGACAGCTTTAAATTGTTAGAATTAGATGAACCTGTCTTACAAGCTCTACAATCAGGTAAAAAGTAAGTATTGCACACTATGTACATCATCTTTCAAACTAAAACTAAAAAGTATAATAATATCAGATAAAATTTAATGAGTATATTAAGCTTTTCTTCTCTTTGTCAATTATGCAGACTTAAATCTCACTCTTTTTTTTTTTCCATATCATTTTTCATTTTTTTTTATCATACTAAATTTTAAAATATTTTGTTAAAGTCAACATTTCATATGAAATCACCTACTGTGTTAAAATTGCAACCATTGTAGGCCCACAGAGCCCCCATCTTTATCTCCCTTTCATGCCCAGTGTGGCATTGAAAGGTATCATTATGAAAGCCTTTTGCAGGTTGGCAGATGTCAAACCTCAGGCTGTAAAGTGTAAATCCTGCTATCCTAAAGTTCAAATTTGGTATCAGTGTTTCAGAAAAAAAATATTCCATCATAGTTACACCTATGCAGTCTTTTAGCAACATTTCATTATTGAATAATGAACAAAAAGCTTAAAACAAAATTGAGATAAGAAACAAAAAAACAACAAGAAGCTAGAAAATAAATAAAATTAGGTGATATTGCTTTAAAAAAAAAAAGAAATTACTATGCTACAAAATAAAACAAGTTAATTGATGTAATGCCCAGGCATTCACCTCATTTCTATGAAATGTAGGTCATTAAAAATAATAATAATTCAACCCTATTTTGAGCTGACTTAAGTTAGGCCACTGTGCTGGAATAAAAGAAAGTATATATAATTTTATAAATATATAATTGGTCCGCTTTCCACTCTGTGCCTTGCACAGTGTTCAATATGTTAAAAGAATGAGAGCTGTTATCTTCAAATAGATCCTTTTTTTTTTAGGGTAGAAATAAGAGGAGACCCCAGTGAGAATGCTGTTTTAGTCACAGACAGTGCAACATATGAGTTAAAAGAGGCAGAAACTTCAAACTCGATGCTAATGCTGCCAAAGTTAACCTTTGGACCTGATTTGCATGGAGATGGAAACACAGAGATTATTAACAGAGAGGTAGATGTAACAAAAAATGTAACAGTTCATTTTTCCAAGTGTCTTGCCATAGCATTATAAAAGTGAGAAGACTGATGTGTGGCAACTGTCATTTTTATATAAAGAAATTTTGTTAGTTTAAAATTTGTCACAAGTATTTTGTATTTTACTTTTTGTTTGTTCCCTCTCTCCGCTATTGGACTTCTCTCTACAGCCCATATTTAAGTCTCAGCTACATTAGTGATAAATGTAATCTTTGTAAATTTGTCATTACTTTACCATTTTTAATGAAGAAATGATTTCAAGTGTTTAGAGAAGACAGCCCAAGGGCTCTTATATGGAATATGTTTTGATTTTATCTAAATATTCTCTTTTCAATTTAAACCCTTGAAGCTCTATCTTTAACAATTACTATTTTTTAAAACCTCACTTTTTTTTAAGGATAGTCTTGAATATTTCATACTAGTTTGCTCTAAATACTTCATAGGGTCTATTATTTCCATTGTAAAATAATAATGCTGTAACAGTTAATGTAACAAATTATTCAATTTTTCTATATAATTTATATTTGTCTTCCAAGATGTATTAATTACAAATTTTTTTTGTATGTTATAATACTTTTATACAAGTAAAATCTATTTTTTTGGTTGCTAATGAAAGATTTTTAAAATATATTCATAGGTAACAGCTGTTGTGCACAATTATTATGAACTGCGGCCAATTAAACCTAAACTTAAAAAACTGCGTGCCTTACTTTTGGAAAATCCATATCGTGGCAAAGAATGTGAAGGAGATGAGCAGGATACTTATCAAAATGTAAAAAAATTTTTTTTCATTTCTGGTTCATTATTTGATTTTCAGCCTGTAAAGTTTATTATTTTAAAATGAAATTTATCATATTCTTGTTCAGCACACATTTGCAGAACTTCAGTCAACTGTGCAAGCCAGTGATCAAGAAATAAAAGCAGGTCTGGCAAAAATAAATGCTTGTGAAATTCAAGGTACTCATTCAAAAAAAATGAATGCAAAGTTGTATTTTTTAAAATATATATATATTTCTTGGTTATAGCAAAGATTTCTCCTTGTGCAATGTCTCTAAGTTTAAGTTTTTGTTTGGATTAAGTTTACTGGAGTCTTAAAACACATGGATAACATTATTCAATTTTTATTAAACATAAGATAATTTACTATTATGTTCACTGAGTGGTAAAGTGATTGGCTACAAAACTAAGGGATCATGTGTTCAAATTCAGGTGAAGACTGGGATTTCAAATTTCTCTAAAGGATATCTAACATTAGGGAAAGTAAAGACAGTTGGTCATTGTGCTAGCCATATGGAATTTTAAATGTAGGCCATAGAAATTACCCCCCCACACACACACACACACACCCTTTCATACTACAAGGTCTGAAAGAAAATCTTTACCTATTCATTATTTTTATGGTATTTAGGTTTCTGGCGTCTACTAGATTTAGAATATTCAGCAACAGTGTTGTATCATATAGTTCAGTTATGTGAAGAAAGAAATTGGTTTATAGAAGGATTAAATATGGAGGAGTGTTGCGAGGTTTTGTCAGAGCTTTTCCCAAGGTAATTTTTTTCAAAACACTTTACATTGGAAAAAAAAACTCTTTAGGACTCAATGTAGTTATTTTAAGATAACTTTATTAAATAATGCTTTCTTGACTTAACAACAAAATTTCTGTACATATATAATTAACTGTTCTTAGGGAAGTTGTTGAGCACATGGTCAGGAGTCACTCAAAACATGATGATAGTTGTATGGAAACTGACAACTCAAGTAAGGCTAATTTTACTGACATTTTTTCTTGATTATGCTTATAGCTCTGTTGATTACCATTGTTAAGCTGTTCCTTACAATTGACATGTATTTTTTTTTTAATACAGGTAATATTTTTTATCTATCTGAAGACAAAATTTGTAAACATTTTGCTGAAATGTGTTTACGGCATTCTGGGAAAGTAAGACTTAAATTAACTTAGCATGAAAGACAAAATGATGAAATTGTTAAATATTAAATAGGTTAAATTGTTAAGGATAAATGCATGTAGACTTGTTCTTTTTTTATGTCTTCTAAAAGGTAAAAAATTTGAGCCTTTTTTTTTTTTTTCAGTTTAATCTAAGTGATTTTTTGAAAGCTTGGCAAGAAAGTGTTCCCCATGACATGAAAACATCTTTGTCACAAATACAAGTAAGTTCTTAAGAATCTGAAATGACACTTTCTTTTATAAAACCCAGTTAAGCTAATATACAAGTCATTCAAGATCTAATTGTATTCACATGGATAATTTAACCCAGTTAAGCTAATATATAAGTCATTCAAGATCTTATTGTATTCACCTGGATCTCTAAGTGTTATCAAACTATTTTCTAGATGTCTATAGCAAGAAACATTTTAGAACTAATGTAGAGTAGAGATTACTAAACACAGAATTTATTTTTTAAGTAATGTGGTGACCAAATAAACAAAAACTCAGCTGCTGATCCAAGAGTCTCAATTTTCATTTTATCACCAAGTGGTAAAAAACCACACATTTTTCCTCAAGTTTTAATTCTTATTTTCTGCACTGTGTAATTGGCAGCAAAAACCCTTTCACTCATCACAAAGAAATGTAAATTAGAATTCATTAGGCAACATAAATATATATTTGCATAGAGACTTCCATATATCATCCACAATTCCAAACGCTATTTTGATTTTCTATATCAAGTAGCACATAATATGCACCCTGACTTTTAAAAATGTTTTTACATTTGCGATTTATCTTGAAGGGCATGGCACTAATTGACAGAGATTCCAATCCAGAAGTTATTTGGTATTACAATGTTGATGACTTGCCAGAAGATATCAATGAAAGGTCAGTTTTTTAAACAATATGTATGCAATGAGTTCTTGTTAAAAAAAAAGTTGAAAGAATGTAAATTTAAAATGATAAATTTAAATAATGTGATTGTTTGTGTCACACTAGATGAGAACTGTCACTTGGTAGATATTAGATTTAGTGACTCATCTGTTCCAATTTGTGTGATGGAGATCAAATTTAAATTATTTAATTTATTGAAGTAACAGTAACATTTCTCTAGAGACACATTTATGAACTCTTCTAGTCTCCCCTTTTATATTTTTGAGTAATGTCTATATTTCAGGATATTTCTTATAATCTCCATAGAGTTCTTTACTGGAGTCCTAGAAATTCTTATTTGAAGTAGGTGCAAGCTGTTTAAGTAATGCGCACATCAATAACAAGATTATTTTAAAAAAATATATATTTATTCCATCAAACATGAGTCTTTACCTTTCAAATATGTTCATTGAATCGCAGCTTTTTTAAAGAAATTTAAAATTTGAGTTGATATAAGATTACCTGTTCATATAAGATTACCTGATATATACTAAAATTGTCGATAGACTATCCTTAAAACTTCATTTCTTTATTAGTCTTCCATATGATCTTGTGGGCCATGATCACATATTGCTATGAATGAAAATTAATTTTAAATTTTGGTGTCGTTAAAGAAAAATAGAATCCAATTTATAAGAAAAATATATCATAAGCTTATATAGCTATACAAATAATATTGTTACTATTATTTAGTGTGACAAATGGAAGTGTATGCTTGTTGTTTCAGATTTGAAGTTTTATTTGATGAAAAGAAAAGATGGTCCTTAGAAGAAATTACTCCATATGTAAGGTAATAGATTCTGTGTTTCTAATTTATAGTAATTAGCATTTTGTTTGCCTGATAAGTAAATTATAATACAATGATTAAGCTAAAAAGCTTTTTAAAATGTTTCCTTTATCATGTTTATGTTTGCCTTGACTGTAAATCTTCAGTTTATCTTTTATATCAAACTAACTCCTTAGAATAGTACATCGGTTGTAGTGACTGGGTAGTGGTGGCTTGTTGCAATAAAAGGGAAGACAATTTCATTTCATACAAATTAATAAGACCTTGTCTTTGACTCAGAAGATAATATTATAAAGTATCAATTATTTAAATGCCATTATTGTTAGTGTCTCAAGATTTTGTAATTGCTGGTACTGAATGGTTAAAGTGCTTTAAGATTAATGTAGTCTCTGTGAGAAAAAAGGTTTTAAGATGTGATTAAAAAAAATGTGTTCGTACTGCTTGCATAAAAAAATTCTTTACTTTGCCATAATCTTTCTAATAGGCACATCAGAAATTTTTGTTTTTGCATATTTAAATGTTACTTTTCACAGTACTAGCACAATTAAATTGCTGATATTATTTTTTTGTCCAGAGATTTAACTGATGATAAAACAGATGTAGGGGCTTTGTTGACAAAATTTGCTAGAGCCTCAACACAAAATGGAATTAAAATGTTCAGTTCCAGAAAGACAAGTTAGTGGCTGTCACATAACACTGTGTTTGTTTAAAAATTGAGAGAAGATATTATTTTGAAGATGTGAATGTAAACATATTTATTTCTGTAAAGCTGTTGATGTAAACATTGTTAGAGAAATGAATTCTTTGTGAACATTGTTAGACAAGTGAATTTCTTAAATGTGTTATTTACATTTCTAGAAAAACTAGTGTTTTTTTTTTGTCATATTACATTGGTCAGTTTGAGAACCACTTTATGAATTTTATTTGAAGCATGAAACTAAAGTGTACATTGCCAGCTCAATAGTTCTTATTACTGTTGTAATCATTAAACAAAATGAGAGCCAATACTTCCTTAATTTTTAAAGACCATTGTGCCATTGAGTCTATGATTTGTTGGATGTTGTTTGAAATAAATACAAATGTCTCAGTTCTACCTTGATTTGTTTATTTTTATGAGATTTCATTTACTTTTTTCTTTTAATACACATCTTGATTGTTAGCTAGAAATTCTAATTGACCTAAAAAAAAAAAAGAACTTAGCACTTACATTTTTGGCCCTCGGCACCAAAATCAGACTGATGCGCTCCCTGGTCATGGCCACATCTTTATATGCTTGTGAGTCTTGGACATTGACTGCAGAGCTAGATTCGGAGGATCCTAGCAATGGAATTGAGATGCTACAGAGGATCCTAGGCATCACTTTCAAAGACCACATCACAAATCAAGATTAGAGATTAGATCCACAGGGCTCGCTAAGACCTTCTTTCAGGAAACAGTACCAGGAAAAAGAAGAAGAGGCAGACAGAGAAAGCGATGGGAGGAAAACATAAAAGAATGGACGGGCCTACCATTGATAGAGGTTTTAAACAAGGCAAAAGACAGTTAGGAATGGAGAAAGACTGTCGACAAATCTTGCTTGGTGCCCCAACAGTCCAACAGACTAAGGTAAAGGTAAAGTGCAGCCTGTGGGCTTGAGAATTCGGTTGATTAGTGCAGCCTGTGGCCTTGAGAATTCGGTTGATTAGTGCAGCCTGTGGGCTTGAGAATTCGGTTGATTAGTGCAGCCTGTGGGCTTGAGAATTTGGGTGATTAGTGCAGCCTGTGGGCTTGAGAATTTGGGTGATTAGTGCAGCCTGTGGGCTTGAGAATTTGGGTGATTAGTGCAGCCTAAATTAGTTAAATTCGTCTGCAAACTAAGTCAAGAAATATTTTAAAATGCCAGCTAAAAAGGTGCTATGACTCTTTTTGAACTTGTAGTTTAAAATCAGACACCTTCAAGTTATGCCTATCCAGTTGTGTAGTGCTTTTGATAGTTTTATTATCATTTATGTATCAGAAGGTAAGTCTTTTCTTACTAAAGAACTTATCAGAATTGCAATCCTATTTCTGTCTGGTACATTCTGGTTCTCTGACAAATTTTGTCGCAAATCAAAGAATAAGAGTTGACATCAAAAATGTTTTTATCATGTTAACATAACTCCCCATTCCTGTTGCCGTTTGGTTTCTACATTTCTCAGTCAGTTGTAATGTATTATAGTACATTTATAATACATGTATTGTGATATAGCCATTTTAAACTACAAACAACATTCCAATTTTGTTGAAAGACAAACAATTAAGAAGTTATGTTGTTTGCTTTGTAACAAAACATTTTCAATAAAATACTTTAGAATTTGATTACATCAAATGAAATCATTACTGTATATAAAATTTTCTTTATTTTGTTTTCTCTTAAGTCTAGAGTATTAAGATTTAAACAAAAACATTTCTTGTATGACTTATATCTTATTAATTTATTGCTGCACTTCTATTTATATATCATCATTTAAAAAAATATATAAATGCACTACTACTAATAAATCAAGAACCTAATTAAGAATTGTTTTACATCACTGCATACTTCACAATGAAACAAATCTATATGCTAATATTAAGAAGACATTAATGCACTAACGTTATTATAATGTAGACATTGCAGCATTAATGTTATAATCTAAACATTCTTGTAATAAAAATATTGTAATGATCACTTATAATGATAATATATTCACTAAGTAGCCTTTAAAAAGTATAGTCACAAATATAAATATTAATGTACAAATCATAATTTCCTTTAAAAACCCAGCACATCGGCTACTAATTTAGTCATTCCTTTTTTTTTCTCGCGTTCTTTTGTATGGAGTCTGAATTGAACTGTGCATTGTTGACATATATATTCAAATATCTTCCTACCCCAACACTGTGGTGTAACAGTTCCATGATAGCGTAGAGTAACGACAATTTAGTTTCTTTTGTAATATTTAACCACACAGCAAAACTTCCAAATTATAAGTAAACATATGTTTGTGTGTTAAATTTCATATCCAACTTTTATACTGCACTAAGTGTCACCACAGACTGTCATATCCAACTTTTATCCTACAATGTCACCACAAGCTACGTCACATCCAACTTTTATCCTACACTAAGTGTTACCACAGAAGAACCCAGACTATCCACACCGCTGGGTTTGGCAATTTCGTGGCAGGTTTCAATGATCAACTTGGCGCGATGAAGTTTCCGCACGCGCCTGGGTGTCGTCTGCGCAATCTTTCGAACATTTCTCAAATCTTGTCGACAACTTGTTGTCACAGGAACATCTTTGCGGTAGTTAGCAGATAGTTGAGGCACCCACAGCTCATATAAGAATCGAATGATTTCTCCCGATGTTGCCCGTTGGTTAGTTACTGGTGTTCCTCTGTACAGATCTGCCATTTCTTGTTTCTGCCTGGCTAGCTTCTGCGCAGCGTACTCAGCCTCAGGCCTCTTCTTCTTCTTTCCCCGAAGAGGAGGAGCAGAGGCTCCTAGGCTTAAGAGCGAAGAGGAGCGACTCAACTGAGAGGCGGTCCTTGCGTTTTCTTTAGCCCCTTTGACTTTGACCGAGGCTGTGCTCGAGATTGACGAACTCCTAGCCCTCGCTGAATTTAAGCGGGAGTCGAGGATTTTGTTTCCATGGAGTTTCAGCTCATAGTTTGACTTCTCTGCGGACGCGAGTGTTTTCGCTGCTGACTGACCCTCACTTGACTGGAAAGACGTCATGGCCTTTAGATTGATTAGTATTGCTGGCAAAGACTTCGTTTCTTTAATACCAGACGGCATATTGATTGCTTCTAGCCACTGTTATTGGTCTGACTTTTTTTTTCTTTTCCAGACTTGTTGATATACAGACCGATAAGTCTATCTTCATTAACAATGCATATTACTTATGCCTAAAGTTCACAAACTATTAATGCTACTATTGTCCTTTTAAAAAAGGTAATTTAAATCCCTCTCTTCCAAACATATTCAGTTTGAACAATGCTTTGTTCGAATCCTTCTTTCCATGTATTTAAGTAACAGTATATCCTTTATCTCACTGACTAAATCGAAATTGTTTGGTCTAGTATTGATCCAGCGTCGGTCTCACCCTTGCTTCCTTCGTGCTAACGGTGCATATCAGTGCAAAGCTATAGCGATCGTGAGGGTCGATACGAATATATTTCGTGATTCTTCGATTTCTTGCTGTACGAAAAATCCTGTCAAATGATCATCACTCACACAAATTTACATTCACATGACGGTGACGTCAAAACGAGCTAATCCATTTCTGTCATCGACAAATCTTGTTGTTCCTGTTAGCCGTTGGAGAGTTCCCTTCTTTGTCAATTTGTTTTTTATTTTGAAATCGGTGACATGGGTGTTGAAATGCTATTGAAGTTCTGCCTATTATGTCTAGTGATGCGATCTATAATTGAAAAGAAAAACAAAGGAATTTAATTTTTGTATAGGACTAATTTAAAAAAAAAATTATATGTGATTCATGATATAAGTCTTTAGTCCCTAGTATAGTGTAATATTGTACTTAGTGAAGTAGATATAGTTCACATCTCATGCCTACAAAGCCGTTGTTTTACATTGTCTTTTCACCATCTGCGTCAGTCGGAGGAAATAATTAAATTTTTAAAAAGAATGGATCATGATTTTAAGAGCGTAGTAACGTCACTAGATAAACAAAACACATACATTTGTTAGTCTTATTCGTCTATAGTAGAAATCTTAAAAAAGACTAATCTACACAGAGTCCATTGATAACAAAATCAATGAAAGAGATTGCTCCAGGAAATGTTCGTAAGGCTACTACATCGCAACAAGAAAACATTTTGAATTCGGTAGAAGAATGTTCTTTTTCGATCTCAGACATGTCAGTACGGATACCAGAAAAAAATTAATGTAGACATATTAAATATATAATACTAATAAAACAACGCCACAAATAACAGGTAAACCCACCAAAAAGTTCAACACACATTCTGTTGCTTTATGAGAACCATCTGATTCTATGATGACTCGATATTGTCCCAGGGACGCTACTAGAAATACATCGACTTTGGTTCTGATTTATCTCCAGTGTCTGCTGGTCTAATCCATTCCGTGAGTTGTTTGTTAAAACAATAAGACCTGCGACAATCCTTTTGTTGACATTATTGATCTCTCTTCAAGGCGGCCTCAGGTAGACACGTCAGTGTGCCCAACACAAACACTTGTCTTTCTTTGTACCCTTTTATAGGACTGATTGATGTCAACACTACAGATACAAGAGTAACTATACAACCCAATTGTCTCGAGTTATCTCCCTTACTTCAATAGGCCTCCTTGGGACTGTGTTCTGTGAAACAAGAGCACGAAGAATGTATTCTAAGAAGGAAGCAAATATTAATTAGGTGCAATAACAAGTAACACAAAAACAAGAGTCAAGTTGCCCTTTCAGAGCTTGCGATCTATAGGGCAGATGATAACCTTTATAAAAACAAGTACCGGTAACAAAAGAAAACTTTGTTTAGTAAAGACAATTCCTCTTTATGAAGCTGATGGCTATTTGTAGAAGTAAATAGCATACAATCAATAGCCTGATGAATGATAGATTTTTTTTAATTTAAATTTTTACACCGCCTCAACCGTACCCCCCCCCCCTCGAAAACAAAAAGCCTGGTTAAAAATCTCAAAATCTAACGAACTTTAGTTTGGTGACACCGAACAAGACATGGTTCTGTATAAAAAAAAATTAGTCTAGACTCAGTGGCGTAGCAAGGTCCCGTGGGCCCAGGGTCTAAGAATATCTCGGTTGGCCCCTCCCTCATCATCTGCATTGCTCAACAGGTCTATTATCTCGTTTCGAATCAGTGGGACTTCACTTTTCTGTCAAATTTCAGTATTCATAGCTATTTTATTTTAGTACACAGTAAGAAGGGAAAGGGAGATAAAACAAATAGGAGAAGATCGGGAAACATTTTGAAAAAGGACCTAAATAAACAAAATTAGTCATTTCAAAGATGCTATTAATTGAAAGATTACTATTGCCAATACAATTAACAAATTTAATTTAATAATTATTTAACTTTATAATTAATGATATGGCCTAAAAGTTGAAAAGCTTAGACATTAGATTTTACGATGATAAAAAATGTGTACAAAATAGTCTTTAAATTTATTTCAAACATATAAGAGATTATAGACAATGAACACTTATGTACCACAAAATAAGCTGGATACTTACAGATTTGCATCCCTTATGAAGATTCCCAATGAGTGCTTCATTGTGGGTCTTAAAGTAACTTTACTTAGCACTCTAGTGTGGCAGATCGCTACTGAATGTGCATGGTTAGTCTTCGGAATCAAAGACAATGTCTCACTGTTACTACTAACCTGGTCTTCGCACTTCAAGAGGTGACCACGGGCTCAATTTGTAAAGCACTTATTGATGATTGTTATATTATCCTATCATGCAGTGTACTTTGTTCAAACTTTGTGTACATTAAAAAAAAAACAACAACAAAACGCGTACACCTATCTATTCTTATCCTAGCCCACTCTACAGCACACTTAACAATAATGTTAGCTACCCGTGTAACTTCTGAGCCCCTTGCTCTCCACGCAACACTGAGCATTGTTAGATCAAATTGACTTAGCATTGATTAAAGTCTTTTAAGCATGAACAATTGCTATCATTCAACCCGAGAGCTAGTTAATCGAGGGCAGACCTACTAAACCAGTACAAAACTAAGTTATACAAGAAATATGGGGGAGGGGGGGTTACATGGCCGAGTATTTTCTAAAAGTTTATTACGATTTGATCAAACTTACAGCCAACTTTAGTTTACCCCGAAAAGCACTTAGCTTGTTTTTTTTACTTGAGTTTATTCATATATTATCTACATTCAATACTTAAACTGAAAAAAATATCTTAGCTTCTTGGTCCGAATAGGTAACACTGTTAGCCTACTTGAAATAATTAGAACACATCTATAGATTTTTATTAGTCAGTAAAAAGGTTAAGCCCCTTGTGCTTACCCTCATGTAAGAATGCAATGTATTTAATAGTGGTAAGTAGCTTTAAGAACATTCCAATAACGAACCTAACATTAAAAAAAAACACTTTTAGATAAGAATTCTGAAAGTACACCAAGAGCTCGACTCCAAATTTTGTCCAGAAAACTTTAAACACATTTGTTTCAGCTTGTTGCACACAATGTGATACAAATCTCTCTTATCTAACTCTTCAGATTAGTTCGTTGTAATAAAGTATACACAGTAATTATCCTGTTAGATATATTTATTTTAGGGGAGGGAGCTCAAGGTTGTTATGTATTGTCTTGAAGGTCTTGCATTACTTCCCATGGCTACGCAGACCTAACTCAACTGTGACCAATATGTTGTCACAGTCAAAGTCGATATTTTCCGAGGGTCGGTTTAAGTTTTTTTTTTTCACTATCTGCTCCTATCATCGGTGGTAGCTTTCTTTTGATATGAGTTCTTCAGCTATTTCCTAGAGCAATTTCTGTCAGCTGTTCTCCTTTATAAGGACAAGCTGACCGTGTTGAGGTGGTCAGTAAAATGTTTCGGTATGTGTATGTGTGTGTGTAAAATTCTGTTACATTCTCCCCCTCTCCTTTTTTTTTCAATCTTTTTCTTATTTAAATCGCCTTTGGCATACAGTAGTTCCCAAGGAGCCCTACCCAGTGCAGCTGTCGTACAATAGAGAGATCTAGTGCCTCTGCACTGTTCATGCCAGCATTCACCGGAACATTTATGAAACTTTGCAGGACAAACGCAAAAACAAAACACGTTTGCACCTGGAGGCATTCATCAGTTACAAACAAAACACGTTTGCACCTGGAGGCCTTCATCAGTTACAAACAAAACACGTTTGCACCACGAGGCCTTCATCAATTACAAACAAAACACGTTTGCACCACGAGGCCTTCATCAGTTACAAACAAAACGCGTTTGCACCACGGGGCCTTCATCAGTTACAAACAAAACACGTTTGCACCTGGAGGCCTTCATCAGTTACAAACAAACACAAGAAGAAGATAAACAATGAACATAAAATATGCTTGTGGGTACATAATATGTTGTAGTAGGCTGTTGTTGGCTATCAAGGCAGAAGACCACTCCCGCTCTAGTAAGGTTAGTGCTAATGCTCTGCGGGCTCATTTTGCTGATAGTACGCTATCATTAAGGCTATTAACCTTATAGTACATAGGACTGGCGCTTAAGTTAATCTTTAATAGCGTTTACAGGGGGGGGGGCACCTCTGTTACGCCGTCCTCCTTTAAACTCGCCAAAGAAGATCGCCTTTGGCATGCGGTCGTCTCCCATGCGGGATATGTTTCCGACCCAGCGCAGCTAGAAGTACCAATTTTTCTTAAATAGTTGTCTAATGTAATATTTTATATAAATTCTGGATCAGTTATAATTATATGTCTTACACTTATCAAAATATTTCTAAAGTCTCCTATACCAACACCAGCCAATCATCTCTTTAGAGGCAAACATCTCCTGATTTAATCCTAAAGTTAATA
The DNA here is from genome assembly GCA_036873155.1 of Biomphalaria sudanica. Lineage (NCBI taxonomy): Eukaryota > Metazoa > Mollusca > Gastropoda > Planorbidae > Biomphalaria > Biomphalaria sudanica. Next base: position 3,643,229 of record JAZGLO010006698.1, read on the forward strand.
CATGTATTACATTATTACCCATCAACTCAATCAATGGCGTCCAGTCAAAGCATACAATCTCTCATGTGCGAGACTGCCAACAAACAGAAATGGACAAACAAACAAACAACAAAGTTACACGGTGCACTGAAAACTTTTATTTGTTTGCCTATTGTTTTTGATCCAATGTTCTTTTGTTCATCAACTTCCTGCTACACAGCTGTTGGTATCGAAAAGTTCATGCTCCTTGCGCTTATGGTATGTAAGTTGTGTGATCGTAAAACATGTTCGGGGCATGAAGCCGGAAGCAGGTGGTGATAATTTTCTGCTGTTGTCGGATATGACTTACAAAAATTTCGTCCGCTGTGGGCCGATAGAACTTCTTTCGTCGTTTGATTGGTGCAAACCTAGTCATGGATCAATTGACACTATTGTTTGTGTGGTATATAGAACTTTGGAGTAATAGGAAAGCTTCATGGGCGAAATGAAATCCCCCGCTGGGGGGGGGGCGGAGTTAAGTGACTGATTTTTTGCTTTGATTTTGTTGATTTTTGGTAAGATTTTAATACTAAACCATCACTTGTCCCATCGCAGCCAAGGGGATCTTGGGGGGGGGGGGTGCAGTTGAAACCCCCTCTTCTATAAAACAAAACAAAACAAAAAATAACGCAAACGACAATCCCCAAATTCCAAGAGTATAGTTAAGGAAGATTTTGATTTAAACCCCCCTTCCAAATTAACGATAAAACCTCCTCTTCAATATATGACTATCCATTTTTTTTGTCAGCAGATTCTATGAGCGTAGCCAAGAGGGGTTATATGTTAAGAGGGGTTTATGTTTAAAAACTCCCTCTAGCGGGGTTTGCAGTTAAAAACCACCTCTTTCATATAAAAAGAGCAAATTACACACTCAAAATGCTATGAGCGTAGCCAAAGGGGTTTTGAGTTCCCCCAAAACCCATCAGCGGGGTTTGTAGCCAAAAAATACCTATTCAATATATATATATATATATATATATATATATATATATATATATATATATATATATATATATATATATATATATATATATATATATATATATATATATATATATATATATATATATATATATAAAGAACTTAAAAGGGTTTTGAGTTTACCCCCCCCCCTTTTTTTTCAGCGTGGTTTGATGCTAAAAAAATACCTCTGCAATATGAAAAAAAGCAAATTACACACTAAAAATTCCTTGACCTAGCCAAGCCATGGGGGGGGGGGGGGGGGTTCTTCAATATTATTCTAAAGCAAATTTCTTGCACTAAATTCTATTAGCGTAGCTAAGGGGATTTTGAATTTAAAAAAAAAAAAATCCAGAGATTTATTTTTAGCTTAAAACCCCCCAACAGATGATTTTGACGATAAAACTTCCCTTTTCGATATAAAATCTAAAGCTAACTACAGTCACCTAATACCAAGAGCGTGGCCAAATTTACACATTTCTACCAGTGGCTGGGCTCCATCAATACAGTGCAGAGAAAAATCATCTGCCAAAATTGAAAAAGACTAAATGTGGCTCAACAAAGATAGCTAAGACGGATTTTAGGATTCAGTTATAGAGATCGGTTCTAAATCAAGGAAATCCTATGCCGAACTGGCAGTCGACCCCTTAGTAAGGTTGTGACAGAGCGTCGCATGAGGTTTGCGGGACATGTCTCTGACAAAATAAATTACGCATAATAAGAGTTGCGAGGACACGGAGGCCGTTACGAGGAAAGAGCAAACAGGGACATCCTAGTACAACTTGGCGCCACAATTTCATGGAGGTCCTCAGAGCAGGTGGGAAGAGGCTTCAGACATTGCCAGCGACAGATTTTAGTGGAAGCAGCTTGCCGCCCAATGCGCCGAACGGCGCGGGAGTATCTAAGTAAGTAAAAAAAGCACATTCGGTTTTTGAAATAAAACTTTTTATAGCAGGATAATGCACTGTAGATACCTCAGAATATGCATTTCGTTAGCGTTCAATACCGGAAATAGTGCTTGGCGGCGGGGCTCCGCCTCGAACACCGCTGGTCAAGCTTACAGTGCTCTCCAGATCCCTTGCTGGCAAGGGCGGAGTCTACAATTTTTTCACTAACTCCAGGAATAACTCATTTTAGGGTACAATAAACGTCTTCCGAAAGAATGAAGGGTCAGAATGTAATAAAGATTAATTATGTGTGTGCGCGTGCACACACACACACAATATATATATATCATGCACATTTTATTTTGGAATGGAAGTTTAAAAAAAAATTGAATATAATGTAAAAAAAAAAACTAGTATTCTTTTTTTTTGTCTTTAAATATATATATATATATAATATTATAATATATATATATATATATATATATATATATATATATATATATATATATATATATATATATTGCTATTTTACATAAACTTATAGTGTTATGTTTAGTAGATACATCCAAGTTTTGCAGTAAGTGTACTATTCTTAGGATTCAACACTTTCCGATAACATAGGCACATATATTGTGTTTTGATGTGACTGTAGCCTAATACCACTATATGCAGGGCCGGTCTTAGGCCACTGCAACCTATGCAACCGTAGTGAGTCCCACACTTTCATAGGCCCGGCGCTAATTGTAGGTGTATATTATTAAATTAAACCATTATAACTTATATAACCTGAAATCATAAACATCTGAAAAATAGACAAAATTGTCATATTGAGGTGTCATTCAATTACTTGAGGTAAAAAATTCACGAAGATGGATTGAACAATTCAGCAATACTTGCTATTGAGCGTGATCTATGTAGGAAACCGAATTTTGATGACATAATGTATGACTTCGCTACACTCAAGGCTCTTAAAGTTAACTTGATCGTGATGTTTCACTTAGTAAAGAATGAATAAAATTCAAAGATGAATTTATTTTCTTATACAAAATCTTAATTTTCACTTATTATCCTTATCCCAACCCAGACTGGGCCCCACGCAATCCGTTTCGCATAGGGCCCCGGAATTGTTAGGGCCGGCCCTGACTATATGTGTGTGTTTTCACGTATTTTGATGTCTCTTTATTTATTGTTTTGCTTATAATCATTGGTTGTTGTTATAACACCACCCCATGCACTGGCGGATCCAGGGGGGGAGGAGCATGCCCCCCCCCCCACTCGGCTGACCGCTCCCCATGAAGGACGAATTTTATTAAAGAAATCACACAATGTCTATACGAATTTACTAGTTATGTTAATAATATGTACATATTATTTATATTTCATCCCATTTTTAGATTATTTCGCCCACTCCTCTCTATTACGTCTGCCGATTTGGTGCGGTGGGTAGGTGGCGATGGCATCAATCCCGCCCCCCCCCCCCCCCCACCATAAAGTTTTGAAGGGGGCGGTCCAATTTATTTGTATAAATCACAGCTTGTTAACAGAATCAATTATATATATAATTAAAACTAAAGAATCAATTAAATATCTATATAATTAAAACTTGTTATTGATGTTGTTATGACTCTACATTGCGCACTGTCATTTGGCGCGACATTGTGTAGCAGAGGACACGACAGAGAACAGAGGAAGGAAGATGGCCGATGATTAGCGATATAAACAAGAAGGCCTGAGATGTGATTCTAAGTTTGGATCTAGATGTAGTTTATAATTGATTATTAAACATTCTGTTTTATATCACTTTCGTTGAGGTTAATTGCTAAGTTATAGCAATATTTTAACCGATATTTATATTATGTCGTTTCCCTGTTAGCCGATTGGGTTGGGGGGGGGGGGGAGGGGCAAATTCATCCACCGCCCTTCCCACCTAAAACCTTTGAGTGGGAAGGGGCTGTCGTATTTTTATTTAGAAATCACAGTTTGTGAAGAAAATTAGTTGAATTACTATGTAATTTATATATTATATCGCTACACTTCTGGTATCTTAGCCGATTCGGTGAGGTGGGGGGTGCGATTGCTTCTACCGCCCTCCCAACTCTAGCCCTCTGAGTGGGGGGGGCAGTCATATTTTATGGAGAAATCATAGTTTGTGAACAAAAGTAGTTGAATATCTATATAATATAGTACATATTGACGTTTTAACCCATTATTATTATAGCTTTTATATATTTTGTACTACTTTGATGCATACAGACTCTTCTCTCAAATTTTATCATTAATAAATATAAAATGAAAAAGGGTTGTGCCAGGTGGGATGGGCGATACATGCAATATTTTAAAAAATATGTCACTAATATAATTTATATATGCTTTAAATTAAATTCTTATATCGAGCCGCCCCACCTGATATTCCTTAATGCCAAAATGCAATCATGAACAGAAATTATAAAAAGGGAGCGAGGATTAAATCGTTTTCACTCTACCACCACCTCCCCTTTCCAGACGGAAAAGTGACATTTTAAAACAGAATTGTCAAATATGGCGACAGAGTTTATGTCATTGCACACGAATTTATCTTAATTATCTTAAGAAAGACTTTGTTTGGAAAATTTAGAATTTATACGAAATTTTTCATTATAAGAGTGACAATTGAGATGAGTTCTGAACCCAAATATTATTTTCCTAGTCACCTTTCTCCAACCTTTACTCAAAATGATATTTTTCTATTGTATAAAAAATTTTAAGACTATAACTGACAATATATACTTGAATCATAAAACTGCAAAAAATTTAGAGTAGAATCTAATTGGCCCACTTAATTTCTCCTTACACTTTCGAATTTTTTTTGTTTAGAGCTTTGAATTCTAGTTCTGTAACAAAACAAAGTTACAAACATGCCCATTGAGCAAAATTTATCACTTACAAATTAGTTTTTTTTTAAATATTATTTTTCCGAATTTTTTTTTTCGGCGGCGATCCTCAAAGTCTTGATCTTAATATGTGGGGTATCAGGAGAATGCGTTTCTGCAGTGAAGAATGCAAGAAAACGCTTTTGGCTTACAGCGCTTCCCCAGACCTACTAGCTGTCAAGAGAAAGGCCGCAACATGGCTGGGTTTTTTTTTTGTCCAATAATAATTTTATTTTTCGGCGGCTATCCTTATCCTTTATCTAATATGTGGCGTATCTTATCTTTTCAAGGAACAAATAGGTTGTATTTTCAAAGGTCCTTTTTTGAATAGGATGAATAATGAGCTTTGGATGTCAGGAGAATGCGTTTCTGCTGTGAAGAATGCAAGAAATCGCTTTTTGGCTTCGGGGCCTCAACATGGCTGTTTTTTTTTTCGCCAAAAAATCGCTACCCCCCACTCCAAAGTTCTGGATCCGCTAGTGGCCTCATGTATATTCTGTGACTCAAAGAAAAGCTAACATTACAGACGTACGCAGAACAAGGATAGAGCTTATTGATCCCAGCAGAACAATGTCTTGAGTCAGCTGGCTTGCGTTGTCACGTGACTTAATGCACTTCTCACCTTTTAATCTTTGACCTCTCTGATCACGCCTTAATTATAGATCTAAATGTTTGTTTTTTTAAATTATTTACGCACTGAGCTTTCCTCTATTAGTTCAGTCTTAGATCTATAACCCTTAAAACAATCTTTCAACGGATCAAAATCTCAACCTGCCAACATTGTACTCATCCCATTTAGCTCTAGACCTACCAAATGAAGAGCAGGAGACTAAACAATGTGAACATAATTACCATGGCAACCACACATTTTAGATTCTAGTAGTTAAGAATTATTTTTTTAAGTTGATAAAATAGTGAAAACTACTTAAGATCAATTGACAAAATGATGACAATATGTCATAAATATTGAATCCTATTTATTGCAGTTTGAACTTTCTAATTTACTTCACTGATAAAATCTATATCTATATATATATAATTCTCTTCATGGCTCAACAGTCTGGACACTAAGGAGTAATGGAAAGATCACTCTTTTATTTCTGCAAGTCGGACTAGACTTTAGCGGCGCAAAAAAAAAGAGAGGAGGGGGAGAACAAGTAATCTACTCTGTATTCACCCGTCACTAAATAGCAGGGCCGGACTTAACCATTGTGAGGCTCAATGCGAAATGGATTTCGCGGGGCCAAGTTCGGGTTAGGAATAAGGATAATAAGTGAAAATTAACAGTTTGTATTAGAAAATAAATTCGTCTTTGCATTTTATTCATTCTTTACTACGTACAGAATTACTTTACGAGCCTTGCGTGTAGCAAAGTCATACAGTATATCATAAAAATTTCCTACATAGATCACGCTTAATAGCAAGAATTACCAAATGTTTCAATCTATCGACGAGAATTGTTGACCTCAAGTAATTCTTCATTAGTTTGAGGCGCGAGTAGCTTCTTTTACCAAATTCCACAATTACGGGTATTGCATAATGCTGTGTTTTTTTTTATCGCGCGTAGGATTGGCGTTTTCCATATTGAATGACACCCCAAAAGGACAATTTTTGTCTATATGTTTCAGGAGATTTGTTTTTGAGTTTTCAAAAGATTTTAATAATTTCGGAGATTTCCAGGACATTTTCGTATATTCTGTAAATCAGGAGGCCGCAGGAAATCTTTTATAAGTTATAAAATGAAAGTGGGGGGCCCACTGCGATCTCTTAGGTAGCAGGGACCTAAGGCCGGCTCTGCAAAATAGCGGCGTATGCTACGCCGTGGGTCGATTCGAAAAGCTTTGTTTCGATAATACTTTATGCTTAATTGGATTCAGACAGTGTCACAGTGAATTCATAAATAGAATTCAAACTCTTCCACACAAGATATAGATTTAAGAACTGTACATTAACCTAAGAGCTGCGCATTAACCTACGAACTTCACATTCACCAAACTAAAAACAGCGCATTAACCTAATGTAGAAAGCATATGCCTAACCTGTCTTTATACATTTTCTTGAAAAACCAAGAGCACATCAAAGAACACTGTTTACATCCAATAAATCCAGCAGATGCAACAGTACTTGCAGACAGTTCGTCTTTGACAAACTAAAAACAGCGCATTAACCTAATGTAGAAAGCATATGCCTAACCTGTCTTTATACATTTTCTTGAAAAACCAAGAGCACATCAAAGGACACTGTTTACATCCAATAAATCCAGCAGATGCAACAGTCCTTGCAGACAGTTCGTCTTTGAAGACCACTAAAGCTGAGTTGGGCGAGAGATGGACAAGACACGTGATGTCCCCATACCTGATTGGAGATTTGGTAAGTCAAGATGTGTCAATGATTATTACTTAGAAACAAAAACGTATTTTGAATAATGACAACTCCTAGGGTATGTTTCACTTTCACTGCCACTGTAATGGACTGTGTACATCTTGACGGTGTTTGTAACGACTGAGGGATTCAGATGTAACATACATTGGATTGATCCAGATGGGTGGATACAAAAGTTGAACTGCTGGTGGAAGGAAGTGAAAGACGAGATAAGACCACGTATGCTTGTTGTCTGAGAGAAGTAGTTTCTGCATGGAAATATGTAAGTATTTGTGAATAAAATGATTTTTTTTTTGTTTAAAAAAACTGAAGTTTTCGAGCTTCATTCAAGTTTTGTATCGAGTAAATCTACTCGCTTATAAAGGTCAGTTCTGAAGTTTTGTATTGAGTAAATCTATTCTCCTATAAGGGTTAGTTGGACTAGCTGCTGGAGCCCACTAACCTGTCAACATCCTTCCAATTTTTTAAAAACGTCTTTTCTGCCTTTGACTAAATGTCACACTAAACGTTTCTTATGACAACACTCTGAACACGAAGTCATTGTCGGCTATGTGGTGATCAACGGCAGTGAACATGAGCAGAGAATTTTTTGGGGGTCGGGAGATGGGTGAAACCATGAGCTGACCGCACCGGGTGACACTAATCCTAGTGAAGCCACTGGCCAGTATCAGGGTCGAAACTAGCAGAGTTCTGTAGTGGAGTTAAGATTCATTCTTGTTTCAATGGTTTTACGTGTTTAACCACAGGGGCAATCCCCGTGGGTCATGCTTAATTTCGGCCCCGGTCTGTGTGGCAGTGTGAAGTACCTCGTGAGTACAGTGTAAACACTTTCTATTGTGTAACAGGGCATGGTGAAGGAGAGCTTCCATCGAATCAGAAGAGAATGTGCAGGAACATTGTTCAAGTCTTCAGGGCACGTAGAGATCCAGACTACCCTGCTGAGAACAGAACGACAATTGAACCTTTTGTTTAAAGGTTAGTCTTAACACTTTAAAAGGGCGAATGCTAAAAGGTAATGTGCTTGGGCTGCAAGTCTCGAGTTCCAATCTCGTTGAAGGATTTTGAATTAAATGACCTCCCTAAGTGAGCCCAATTCTAAGAGGTATCTGTACCTAGCATTAGTTGGGGAAAGTAAAGGCGATTGGTCATTGTTCTGGCCTTTGCACAGCTCATTAACTATTATTATAAGAAAAGAATAGTCTACACTGCAGAATTAGAGAGGAATATCCTAGACATGAAATTGAGATATTTTAGAAGGATTCTATGTTTCCTAAACAAAGACAACTTCACAAACGAGGAACTTTAGAACAGTGTCTTAAAGCGATTGGACCCCATGATGACCGACTGACCATTATCGAAAAAACGCAAATTAAGATGTACGGCTATATAACGAGGTCCTTATTCGTTAACTTCTATTTTTACTTATTTATTGATTTATTTTCAAATTTTTATTTATTAATTAATTTATTTCTATTTTTACTTTGCCGAGAGAAAAGTTGACGTAATGTGTATTTAAATGTTATTTAGTTAATAAGATTATATATATATATATTTATATAAGTAAAACTGTTACTTGGCCGAGTGAAAACCAGACTGCATTGAAACAGTTTTTCTGTCGGAGTTCTTTCTATGTGTAATCTCATAACAACTGGGATGCGTGGTAACACATTTATAATCAAGTTGGCCGACTTCATTCACCACTGTTGTAGTGGCATCATGTTGCACCGTTTCATCTGGGAGAATATACAAACGCAACATTTGAAATACATATTAACAAACGCAACATTGAAATACTTTTTATAAATACAGCATTGAAATACACTTTAAGATATACAACATTGAAATAGATTCAAATGAACACCGTATAGATAAGATATACTGTACATATAAACATAATGTCCTGGTTCTTTAGAAGTAGTTCTACAATCCATTCGCTAATGAGAACATAGTCGACAGTTCTAACTTATGGATTGTATTGTGATTACATTTTGAACACAGAAAATATTGTCAACATGTTCAAACAAATTATTCACTGCTCCTGTGGTGTGTCTGCTATGACAGGCTGCTCCTGTGGTGTGTCTGCTATGACAGGCTGCTCCTGTGGTGTGTCTGCTATGACAGGCTGCTCCTGTGGTGTGTCTGCTATGACAGGCTGCTCCTGTGGTGTGTCTGCTATGACATGCTGCTCCTAAGGTGTGTCTGCTATGACATGCTGCTCCTAAGGTGTGTCTTCTATGACATGCTGCTCCTGTGGTGTGTCTGCTATGACAGGCTGCTCCTGTGGTGTGTCTGCTATGACAGGCTGCTCCTGTGGTGTGTCTGCTATAACATGCTGCTCCTGTGGTGTGTCTGCTATGACAGGCTGCTCCTATGGTGTGTCTGCTATGACATGCTGCTCCTGTGGTGTGTCTGCTATGACAGGCTGCTCCTATGGTGTGTCTGCTATGACAGGCTGCTCCTGTGGTGTGTCTTTTATGACAGGCTGCTCCTGTAGTGTGTCTGCTATGACATGCTGCTCCTGTGGTGTGTCTTTTATGACAGGCTGCTCCTGTGGTGTGTCTGCTATGACATGCTGGTTGTTTCAATTTCTTTTCAATCACCCCCTTCATCCTATCCAAACTTCTGAGCATCATATAATTGTTAAAAGTCAACAAACAGATACAGTACGTTATTGCCAGTAACCAACCTACCGGCTAGACTGTGAAGATGGAAAGTGGCGATGCTGGGCAGTGATGGTCGTAATTTACGTTTCAGGATCGACTTCAGCTCTCCACTTTGGCCAGTGATGCACGTTTCTAGTAAGATAAAATAAATCTCAAGTTGTGTGGACGCGAAGAAGAAACCAGTCATTTAGAATATAGATCAACAGTTGTTTAAGGAGCGTAAAATGTGTTTTAAGTTCATCAGCATTAAGAAAGAGAAACACGCTGTAATTCATGCTACACAATTTGTACATTTTGCTTTGGTATGGCGCAACTTTCATGCTCAGTGCACTATGGTTCAATCCCGTTGGGGAAGGGGGTGTCTGAGAGAAAGTTTCCGTGCAGCCTTTAGACCCTTAGCAAACATAATTCAGCTCAACTCAACTCAGCTCGACTTGGGATTCGAACTAAAGCCCCTTTGATTGGGAGCCAAGTGTTGTTTTTTTTTCCATTCAGCTATACACCGTCAAATTAATCAGCTAATGCAATTAATGCAATATTTTATTAATTGTGGGAGAATAGTAAAATAATGAGCTAATTAGACGTCTTAAATTATAATAATCCTTTTTTTCAAAGCAGACATTGGAAAATTAAATAGAAAAGCAGCTATTCAACAAAAGACAATTACCTTTCTTTTCTTTCGGTTGATTCTTTATTCTTTTCACATCCAGATAGCTTGACTAATAATTACAAAATATGTCAACAATTATAATATTGAGATAAAGTTTAATTTAAAGTCTTCTACCATCTTATCTTATCTTATATAATACAGACGTTACTTCAAAAAAGAAGATGATTACGTTCTACAGTCGACTTTCTTTTTTCTTCAGTCGACTTCGTTTTACTTTTTTCTCCAGTGGACAGAACCGGATTTAGAATTGTTAAGGCCCTAATCGATTTAAGATATGGGGGAATGTTTAACCCAACCCCTACTGGCTAGGTCTATTGTGTTTACAGCATCAGCCAATTTTTTTTTTCAAAATAATTGAAAATATCCCGGGAACATTTGTTTGTTTGGGTGAGGGACAAGAAGCCCTAAACTAGAACTTGTGTTGCCTCTATCCAGCACTCTCAGTACAGTTCGTTTAATTTGTTTTCTTCGGTAGAGTTCGATTTCTAAAGAACCTCTTTCCTCTCCTTTCATTGATCTAAAGTTAGCCTGACCATAAACTAAAGTTGTTTCAAGAACCTTCACCGTCTTCTAAAGCTTCCCAGAGGTTACGCGAGCGCTAGTTAGGACTAAACACCTCTTTAGCATGTTTTTATTAAGAGGTTTATTATTAATCAGCAGCCTCAATTCCGTGTCATTCACAAACATATGGGAGTCGGTACGGATCATGAATCCGGCAGTATTTCTCAATCAAATGTTTACATATTCTTTTTTTTTGTTTTGTTTATAGTTGAACTGCTAGACAACATGGCGTCACGAAAATCAAGTTGTTCAAGGATACATAAATTAATATATTCTAAGATACATCACTATGTTCTAAGACAGATCTACATGAATATATTCTAAGATTTACCAAAGGTCCCAAAAAACAGACTTTCCCTTTCTTGACAGGGCAGTTCTCCTTAGCGATTTCAATAATTTCAAAACAAGGTTCTTGAAGTGTTAGAAGTTCTTCTACAGTGTCTTTGGGATCCTGAAGCAAATGACTCCAGCCTTCTTCCTCTGCAATTTAAGCGGAATTAAAAAGAATATTTAATGATTAAATTTGCATTGCGCTTAGAGGCATGACTCGTCTTTACAACAATGGATGTTTTGGGCATCAACAATGCGTTCGACTTATATTCCTGCAATACTTAAAAAAAAAAATCATCAAAGTAACAAGATTAAAAAAATATTGAAATACTTTTTAAAAAGCTTATATGAAGTGTAACTGTAGCCTTATCAATTAGTTTGGACCATCATGTAATTAAATTTTTAATAGATCTAGACTAACAATAATAAATCTGTGCGATTAGAAATAGTTTTTACCAATATTTTTTGTTTAGCGCAATTTCATGCGTTTAGCTTTCTCACTGCGCCATTCACTTGTCTGAACTAGCTGGGAAAAGGGGCGGGGGATAGAAAGAAGAGAGTTTCTTCAAATGCATTTTATAAAAAAAAAGTTGTATGACTTTAATTCAAACCCAACGGCTCAAGTCTCCTCAATCTAATGCATTAACCACTGTGCCAGCGAAGTGCTTATGAAAACAGAAAGCTTTATTGTTAGTTTCAAAGCTTTAAGTGATAACATAAGTATAGAGGGGAATAATTCAACTTATGGACTGATTTTAACATTTTTGTATATTGGAATCAGTAAGAAGTCTCAACGTTAGATCTCTGGGGAAGTATTATACTTGCACTCTTGTTTTACTAACTAATCACATAGACATATAGCTATTAGCTTAGATGAAACCAACACTCACTATTTTTACTAGTGCTGAATACTCTTTTAAATTAGACATTTTTGGATGCACCTCCAACTCCTTACCAAACCACATAAGACATGCAGACACATAAGACATGCAGACATATAAGACATGCAGACACATAAGACATGCAGACACATACGACTTGCTACTAACAAAGATTCTGTTAGATATGCTTCAAGCTCAAGCAATACTTTGTGATTGTGTTCTAGCAGGGATAGTGCCGGATTTTAGTAAGTGAATGCCCTGGGCAGGATTTTTGTGGAGGCCGCCACCCTCTTCAAGCTTCATAGTGGATTAGTGGTTAAGAAACAAACAGAATACTTGTAAATTTAAGCTCAATTACATGACCTTCTTATATTTAGTATGCTTAGTATGCTAACAATTTTATATTTTTGAAATGTGACAGCTGTCTCTAAGGCAAGGGCTGGCCGGCTGTAGGGTCTTGCACTGTCATAAACGCGGTCATGAGACGAGAGAAACAAGCGCTATATAATCGAAAGCAACACACGGCTGTTTCAAATCGCATTACGGACATTTTACCGTCACAGTGTAACTTGAAAGGTTCCATGCCTTTCTTTATACATTCAACCGTAGTTTTTTTTACCATACGATTACACTTTGTAGTATACAAGCGGCCTAGGTGTTTGAAATTCCCATTAATCCTCGCTAAAAGCTACAATGTACCTTCAGCAGGCTTAGGTTCCTCGTCCATTGTGAGCAGTTCACTTTCCCAGTTGAAGTGGTTCAGATTTATCTTAGCAGAAGAAGAGAGTTAACTTCTTGTATGCACAATCTGTTTGGTAAACAAATCTCTGGGGATGTTAGAAACACTGCCTTTTATTTATGATGCGACAGCTTTCCCATCTAATATGTTTTGAGTCATTTAAAAACAATATGACATTTCAATTTATAATTAACTTGGTTGGTTTGAAACTAGGGGTGCACCGGATAGTACTTTTTGATATCCGGCCGGAGCCGGATATGACCGGATAGTAAAATTTGATATTCGGCCGGTGCCGGAGCCGGAGCCGAATACCTAAGTGTTTTGTAAATAGCTTGTATTGCTGAGCATTTTACGAAACTGTTAAATAACATACCTATATTTGTTGGTTTTTTTTTTCCTTTTATATGCCTTATTGTTTTAAACTCTTTTGCTGATTGGTTTATTAAAGATTAACAGTATTTATAAACATAAATTAATCTGTGTAGCATGAGCGTGTCTGTGTGTATGTACGAGGCCACCAACTATAAAGGCTGTGTGTTGGAGGGTCAATGTAAAATATGTTAGTATATATTTAACTAGTTACTAATGTTCAATAATTTCTGACCAACAACTGGTCATCAGACTTGTAATTTTAAAAATAAAATTCTAATCCAAGTAAACAAACTCAGTTCCCTCATAAGATGTGACCTCTAGACAGTGTCGACACGTTGACATCTGGCTTAATGTGGTCAGCTGCCTATTTATGAACTCAATGTTATGGACTAAACAAACAAAAGGAGGTGGGGTAGCTCATATCTACCTCTGGAGATATACCCGCACATCTAGACAGATTATCACATTGACGTAGTTAAGGAATATGACATGTTTACTAGACCACTCAAAGGTCAAGACAAGCCAGTGTGCCAGACATCGCTGCTACGTATGTAATACGAATTTATAATGTAAAGTCTAGTCCCCCCCCCCACCCAATAACAAACCTAGTTCCCTCGTGTGACCTCTAGAGAGTGCTTACGTCCATCGTATCTGAGGTGGGGTCATCTGTCAATCAATGAACTCAATGTGATGGGCTAAACAAATAAAAGGGGGAGGGAGTTGTTCATCTAGAAATATACCTGGTTACCTTAGAGGTGTGGCTCTTGTAGTCCAGCCCCCCCCCCCAATAAAGATTAACTACTAAGTAAACAAACTCAGTTCCCTCGAAAGGTGTGACCACTAGAGAGTGTCTATACGCTGACATTAAACCTACGTCCATCGTATTTAACTTGTGGTTACCTGCCTATAAAAAACTCAATGTGATGGACTAAACAAATAAAAGGGGGGGGGGAGTTGTTCATCTAGAAATATACCTGGTTACCTTAGAGGTGTGGCTCTTGTAGTCCAGCCCCCCCCCCCCCAATAAAGATTAACTACTAAGTAAACAAACTCAGTTCCCTCGAAAGGTGTGACCACTAGAGAGTGTCTATACGCTGACATTAAACCTACGTCCATCGTATTTAACTTGTGGTTACCTGCCTATAAAAAACTCAATGTGATGGACTAAACAAATAAAAGGGGGTGGGAGTTGTTCATCTCTACCTCTGGAGATATACCCGCACAGCTAGACAGACGTCTGGTCAGCTTGACGTAGTCAAGGAATGTAACATTTTAACATGTTAACTAACTTACTCAAAGGTCAAGACAAATTGAAAAAAGTGCCAGCCATTGCATCTCTGTATGTAAAGCTCTTGTAGTCTTGTCATATTTATGATGTAAAGTTTCATCTCTATTTATATTAAGTTATTAACATGCCTTGTCTTTATAATAAACGATGTTTGGTGCATATTTATAATGGCTCTATTTTTAAGCACATTATTTTGTTTTCATATAAACATTAATACATTCTATAACAGACAGTAATGGAACGAGGTCCACTTTATGCATATTAAATAAGTGTATTTTTACTATCCGGTTTACTATCCGGTAGTGATATCCGACCGGAGCCGGATAGCACCGGATAGTAAAAAATGCCGGATATTCGCCAGAAGCCGGAGCCGGAGGGACTATCCGGTGCACCCCTATTTGAAACAGTAGACTAGAAATATCCGTGTCCCCTATCATTTTACTCTCAAACTTAAAGAACAAAAATGATAAGCCAACATCAAGTCATACTTTTCACAGATAATGACAAAAAATCTGACGATTTTTTAAAATAGGAATGACTTAGGATGAGTTGTAACGGAAACCAACTCTTTGTATATGTCCACACACCAAGGGCACCCTACAGCATTGAAAAAAACAAAACAAAAAAAAAAAAAAAAAACATTTCAAAAGAAAACTAAAAATGGAAAAAAAAATGTGTGTATGACTGTGTG
The DNA here is from genome assembly GCA_036873155.1 of Biomphalaria sudanica. Classification (NCBI taxonomy): domain Eukaryota; kingdom Metazoa; phylum Mollusca; class Gastropoda; family Planorbidae; genus Biomphalaria; species Biomphalaria sudanica. The sequence goes on from JAZGLO010006698.1 coordinate 3,658,580, forward strand.
TGTGTGTGTGCGTGCGTGTTGTGTCAGGGTTGTGAAGAACGATAAGAGAGGTCCAAACAAAAGTGAAATATCTTTGTGCGCTAAAACAATCAGTAGAAGTCTATAATACATTTTCTTCAAACTAAACAATGTGTTGTAGTGAATCCAAATGTTACTATTTTTGTTCAACAATTGTTTTATATTGTAGGCCCTACCTAGTTTGCTAGTGTGCATTTTAATTGTTGGATTGGGTGTGTTCTAGTCCATACATTTTGAGTTTTATTTCACAAGATGAATTGGATGTAGGCTGGTTTTTAAGGGCTCACCCTTGCCTCTGTTCAGATGGTTAGATTACTTTCAAAGATTTTAATGAAACTTATTTAACTCTATTACTAGTAAGCAGTAGAAAGGAGTGTCATTGTGCTTCAATTTCAAAATAGTATTTTAAACTTCCAACAAGCTATACAAATAATATTAATCATATGAACTTCTTAGACTATTTATTCTGGTAAATCAAAGAAATACGTATGTATCTTCAACTTTGAAATGTCCATGAGTAAAAATGTATTTATGCTATAGACCAGATATCATACGAGAATTGGCTTTTGCAAATTGTTCAATCAACTTTTTGAAGTCATTTGAATTTGAAGTTCTTAATGTGCTCTTGATTACTTTAATTTGATAGTTGATAAATGACATCTTTCTAGTTCTTGATCATGAGCACTGACTACATTCGAAGGATCGTCTCTACAGTTATAAATGTGAAAGAAACATTTTTCCACCAACAGTTTGTACAGAGGCCAATGTGTCCGCTTGTTAAATTAAATACTTCCGACGCCAAAAGTTCTTTGTTTTACCAAGAAGCCAAAAAGTTCACAGATACTATGATATGCTTTTATTTGATTATCCAGTGAACTGTTAAACAAATCATTAATTGGAAAATTGATTTAAACTCGAAAGTTTTCTCATTCTTGAAGTGAGGGTGTAACTTTGATCGATTGTTCAGTCTATTTTCGTTGTACAGCCTCATCTTCAGATCCAGTCCAATCTTTTTCTCTTGCCTCATACCTTCACCTTCACCTCAGTATATTGAACCGTTGGGGCATCACACATGATCTGTTGTCAATTTTTCTCAATTTCTCTGTCTTTTGCCTTGGGTAGAATCTCTTTCCGTTTCAGGACCATTCCATTCTTTTATGTTGTCTTCCCATCGCTTTCACTGTCTGCTTCTTTTTCTTTTTCATGGTACTGTTCCCTGTAGGAACATCTTTACGAGCCTAAAGGACCTTGTGATATGGCCATAACGTTTAATTTTGCGTTACTTGGCAGTAGTAAGCAGGTCTTCTGCAGTTGTAGGCCAAATCCTGTTTCTTATCTCTTCGTTTGTTATGCGGTCTTTGTATGTGATACCTATGATCATTCATTCACAAACCAAACCCCTTGTGTGTGTGACCCTGTAAGGTCTAAGGCTAAGGGAGTAAACCCTAACGGAAAATCAGGTCCTGGAGCCCCGTAGGCGGGGGGACAGTAGTAAGACTACTGCTCTCTGGCAAACTCCTGCAGCCACCTGTCCCCAAATTGTGATGGCTCGCCATCCCTTCGGACCCGGTCAGTATGGAAGAGAGGCGTGTGCTGACGTGTGGGCAGCCCAGCACTCGCAAATTTACCGCCCAGGCTTTCCCCTAGCAATGGAAAGGTCACTCCATCTCTGACAGTAATATCTTTGGAAAAACACGGAGACTGGTGGTTACCGGTGATAAGTTCCTAGCTGATTGGCGTAAGCTGGAACGCCAGGGACCACTCTTGACGGTAGGGGGAGCTTTTTAGCCTCACTGGATAGCTACTGCCTGCCTTAAGCCGAGCAGCCCTCGGACAATAAAGTGCTATCCCTCCACAGCTTGCCGCACCACAGGGTGCTTGGTGCTAAGACAAAATCAAAAAGCAAGCTGCGCACCCGCACCTGCAAATACAATCAAAAGAAAACCCTCAACTTAATGCGTTTAGCAAGCTGGAACATACGGACAATGTGTCCTGGCTTCAATACTGACCCTGAACTCGTCACCGACATGAGTCAAACAGCTATCATCGACAGAGAACTCAGCAGACTAAACATTGATGTGGCCTGCCTGCAAGAAACCAGACTGGCAGACAGCGGATCTATTACAGAAAGCAACTATACATTCTACTGGCAAGGAAAACCAGAACAAAGCCCTAGAATACATGGCGTCGGCTTCGCAATAAGAAACAGTCTCGTCCCCTGCATCGCGATGTTTCCCATTGGCAATGAAAGAGTAGCACACATGAAATTTGCATCACCGCAAGGCAAAGTTAATATAATCTGTGCTTACTCACCAACCCTTGCTGCACCGGAAGAGGACAAAGACAGATTCTATCAAGCTCTAGAGGACGTAATTAAAGGTATTCCAAAATCCGAGATCCTCTATATAAATGGAGACTTTAATGCCCGTGTTGGTGATGGAAATGATGCATGGCCACAATGCTTGGGACCTCATGGTGTTGGCAAAATCAATGACAATGCACAACTCGCTCTCAAGACAAAGCCAAGTCCAAGATCTTTGGAGACCTTCAAAAGTGCTAACAAAGAGGCGAAACAAATGGCTAGAAAATGTGCTAACAACTTTTGGAGGGATACCTGCAACAGAATCCAAGATAGTCTCCACTCAGGAAATAGCAAAGCTCTATTTGATGGCATTAAAGCGGCCCTGGGTCCAACAGTGTCTAAGCCTGTCCCCCTTCTATCCAAATCAGGAGAAAAAATTACAGATCAAACCAAGCAGCTAGAACGTTGGACAGAACACTACCTCGAAGTCTATGCCACACAGAATACAGTAGACGATGTCGCCCTGGCTTCTCTACCAGATCTTCCAGTACTGCAAGGCCTAGATGATCTTCCGAGCCTCAGTGAGCTTAAAAAAGCAATTAACTGCATAAAAAATAGAAAATCTCCTGGGAGTAATGGTATCCCAGTGGAAGTAGTTGAAGTCAACGAATCACTCCTGCTCCCTGAACTCTATATTCTCTTCTGCCGCTGTTGGGAAACAGGTCATGTCCCACAGGACATGCGTGACGAAACTATAGTCACAATATACAAGAACAAAGGGGATCGGAGTGACTGCAACAATTACAGGAGTATCTCTCTCCTCAGTATAGTGGGCAAGATCTTTGCTATTGTGGCACTATCCAGGCTGCAAGTGATAGCTTCTAGAGTCTACCCAGAGTCTCAGTGTGGATTCAGGAGTGGTAGATCCACTATAGACATGATATCTTCTCTACGACTACTGCAGGAGAAATTCAGAGAGAGAGACAGACCCCTTTACATCGTTTTTGTTGATCTGACTAAAGCTTTTGACATGGTCAGCAGAAGTGGCCTTTTCAAACTCCTGAAAAAAATAGGTTGCCCTCCCAAACTACTGCAGTTCATTGAGTGTTTTCACGAGGAAACTAAATGCGCTGTCAAATTCAATGGAGCCCAATCAGCACCTTTTGAGGTTTGCAGTGGTGTCAAGCAGGGATGTGTGCTGGCACCTACTCTGTTTGGCATATTCTTCTCCTGTCTACTGCATTATGCGTACAACGACATAAACGAAGGTGTGTTTCTCCATACAAGATCCTCTGGAAAACTATTTAATGTATCAAGGCTGTGGGCAAAACCCAAGGTTAGGAAGCTACTCGTCAGGGAACTCCTGTATGCTGATGATGCAGCTATTGTGGCTGATTCTGCTATTCAGCTACAGTGCCTGGTTGACAAATTATCTGCTGCTTGCCAGAAGTTCGGCTTAAACATCAGTCAAAGCAAGACTAAGATACTTAACCAAAACACAAACACTGCACCTCAAGTAAGCATTAATGGCCAACCACTAGAAATTGTTGATCACTTTTGTTACCTTGGCTCCATCATATCCAACAACACTCTACTGGATAAAGACATAAACAACAGGATAGCCAAGGCAATGGCCATCATGTCACGGCTGCAGAAAAAGAGTCTGGGACAACATATTGCTGACTAGCAGTACTAAAGCCCTAGTTTACCGGACCTGTGTGTTGAGCACCTTGCTGTACGGAAGTGAAACATGGTCAACCTCCTCATGGCAGGAAAAAAAGCTAAATGTTTTCCACCTCCGATGCCTAAGGCGGATCTTTAAAATAAGGTGGCAAGATAAGATAGCCAATGAGGAAGTGCTACAAAGAGCAGGGTGCCAGGACATCCGCTCTGTTATCAGCAGCAGATGCCTTGGCTGGCTTGGCCACGTTCGTAGAATGCCAGTAGGTCGACTTCCACAGGACATCCTGTATGGCGATCTAATAGAAGGCAGGAGAGCTGCTGGTCGCCCACTTTTACGTTATACGGATGTATGCAAACGCGACATGAAGCTCTTCAAAATCGATACTGGCAACTGGGAAGAGGTGGCACTGGACAGATCCTCATGGAGAGAGAGCATAAAGGAAGGGTCAAAGATTGCAGATGTCATACACAACAGAAGCAGAAAGAAGGGTGAAAATGCAACAGCGCCTGGTGATTATATATGCCCAACCTGCTATCGCAGCTGTGTATCAAGGATTGGCCTCTTTAGTCACACAAGAAGTTGCAAAGGGAAAAGATCGTCTCTCGAGACGTAAAATGCCACAGAATGATCATTCTATAGCATCTCAATTCCATTGCTAGGATCTCCAGATATTTGTTTACATTCAGGACAGGTCAGAAAGTTCAAGAAGTTAAATGTGAAAAAATATAATTTAAAAAACTCGCTTAAATTGAGTGAAATTACATCAATTATTTTGAATCAAGCATGCAATTGATTTTTAATGACTCAAAATTTAACCAAATACATGTAGGCTCTTGTCCAAAAAGTACAAACCGTTTGGTTTATCAATGGACCTTACCTTCTCGGATGCTATTGAAGAGTAGGCCTACTATTAGAATTTGTCCAGTGGGTATATGTATTTTTTTACCTTGATGGTAAATTTATTTTGGAAGAAACTTGTTTACCCCAACTTTCATGCAGCATGTTCAGTGCGCCATAGTCCAATCACTTGTGTGGACCAGTAGTGTGGTGGGGGGTGGGGTGGGGGGTATCTGGGAGAAGGTTTCCGTTATGCAATAAAAAAAAAAGAAAGTAGCTCGAGGCTGAATTCCAAATCAAGAATCCATGATGGCGTGTTTTTCAAGTACTTATAAAAATAAAAGGTTTTATTAGTTTATTATTAGTCACTGGTCGCCCGGCGCCAATTAGCACATTTACCATAAATAAAAAAAACTAATCAATTACGAATAATTGATAAACCAACTGGTAAATTCTGTGATTGATTCAAATGTTGTCATCGACAGTGAGTAATTGTGCAAAGTTTCAACTTTCATTGGAAGTGGGAGAAAGAACGTGTAGCCTACTAGATTCAATCCAGACCAACGGAATGACTAGATATACGCTTGACTTTTTTTTTTAAAGCAATATTTTCCTCTGTGCTTTAGTGAAATAGGTTTTGAAAAATAGTACGTTTACATACTGCTGACAAAAATCTAGATCTTTTTTCGAACTGTTTCAATGTGACCAGAAGAAAACGTTGGTCACTGGAACCTAGGCTCTGCTCTAGAATCGTTGACAATCTTTCAACTACACTGAGAGGTCGCCTAGTCTATAATTGGTCTTACCAAAAGGTTTTAAATATCATTTTATTGTTCCCGTGAAACTTAGTGGAGATTTAAATGGATCCTTCGGAGTTCAACGTTCTTCAATTGTCACGTGATAGTGTTGGTTTGCACAAAAATAAAAAAATATAATATATATATATATAGAAAAAGCTCTGGCTGGAAGAAATCGAGAAAATCTATAAAGTCTATAAAAGGAGAATTTTTTGGGGACAGTTTTTAATTTACAGATTCATTCGATTTCATTGTGAACGACGGAGTACCGAGACAAAGTCAGATTTTACTTCTTGTGTCAACGTTCATTTAGGCTACCTGTAAAATGATCTACTCGAAATGATGCCCAAAGAATAGCAAGACAGTGCGCAAACAAATACTGGCAGGACCTATGTGAAAACATCCAATCTTGTGCCGACTGTGGTAACATCAGAGGACTATACGAAGGCATGAAAAAAGCCTTTGGACCTCACACCAGCAAGTGTGCCCCACTTAAGTCAAAAGATGGCTCAATCATCACTGATCGTGCACTGCAAATGGAACGATGGGTAGAACACTATGCAGAACTTTACCAGATTGAAAATGCCATCTCGACAACTGCTTTGTCTAACTTCCCACCACTTTCAGTTTTGAGCGAATTAGATGAAACACCTTCTGTAAAGGAACTGAGCACAGCCATTGACATGCTTGCACACGGGAAAGCACCCGGAGGAGATGGTATTCCTGCTGAAGTTATTCAGGCTGGAAAGCATGGCCTAATCAAGCCACTCCATGAACTGCTAAGTCTATGCTGGGAGCAAGGAATAGTCCCCCAAGAATTGAAGGATGCCAACATAGTAACGATTTACAAAAATAAGGGTGACCGCACGGATTGTAACAGCTATAGAGGCATTTCACTTCTTAGCATAGTTGGGAAGGCTTATGCCAGAGTAGTACTGAAGCGACTACAGATCTTGGCAGAACGAGTTTACTCAGAATCGCAGTGTAGCTTTAGGGCCGGTAGATCCACAACAGATATGATCTTCTCCCTGCGACAGCTACAGGAGAAAAGCAGAGAACAAAGGCAGCCCCTCTTTATAGCTTTTATTGACTTGACCAAGGCGTTTGACCTTGTCAGCAGAACCGGCTTGTTTCCCGTGTTAGAGAGAATCGGCTGTAAAAACAAGCTACAGAAACTAGTGTCAGCTTTTCATGAAAACATGCAGGGCACCGTACAGTTTGACAGCTCCGCCTCTAGGCCATTCTCCATCAAGAGCGGAATAAAACAAGGATGTGTTCTGGCTCCAACACTATTCGGCATCTTCTTTTCAGTTGTACTCACCAGCGCATTCAAATCCCTGGAAGATGGAATATATATCCACAGTAGATCCGATGGAAAGCTATTTAATCTGGCACGCCTTAAAGCCAAAACGAAGAGACGGCGTATCTTGATTAGAGAACTGCTGTTCGCAGACGATGCGCACCAATATCTCATTCACAAGAAGGATTACAGAGGCTTGTGAATGCACTGGCAGCTGCTTGTCAAGAGTTTGGCCTCACAATTAGCCTCTCCAAGACTGAAATCATGGCACAAGATGTTGCAGAAATACCAGTGATACACATTGGAAATCACACACTTACGGTGGTGCAGGAATTCACATACTTGGGAACAACAATAGCCAGCAACCTAAACTTAGACACTGAGTTGACCAAAAGAATAGGGAAGGCTTCTGCAGCAATGGCAAAACTCTCTAAGCGTGTGTGGGAAAATACCAAATTGACCACGGCAACAAAAATCCTTGTCTACAATGCCTGCATTCTGAGCACACTTCTCTATGGCAGTGAGAGCTGGGCAACTTACATGCGTCAAGAGCACAGATTAAATAGCTTCCACCTACGCTGCCTGCGACGCACACTGTGCATCTCCTGGAGGGATCGTGTCACCAACCAGGAAGTTTTGACACGGGCCAACATACACAGCATCTATGCTCTCCTTCAACAGAGAAGACTACGCTGGCTCGGTCATGTCACTCGCATGCCAGATGGAAGAATCCCTAAAGACATCCTGTACGCTGAGCTAGCTGAGGGAACCAGACCCAAGGGCCGCCCAAGACTAACTTACAGAGATGTCTGAAAGCGAGACATGAGAGCCATGGGCATCGACCAAAGTATGTGGGAAGATATAGCCCAAGATCGGACAGCATGGAGACAGAGTGTACGTGCTGGTACGAACTTTGCTAAATGCAAAAGAAATGAAGCTGCATCGGTCAAGAGAAAGAAAAAGAAAGCTGCCCTGTCAGTGAGCCCTAGGACAGATAAATATAAATGCTCAAAGTGTGGCAAACTCTGCCGATCCAGAATTGGCTTGATCAGCCACTCCAGATTCTGTCCCGTCTCAAGACGTAACCAAAGCCAGTGACTCATCTGGGCGCATCCATTGTCTTACGAGACAGAAGGAGCCATATATAAAATGACTAAACGTAGAGACACGTCAGGCCAGAAGGTTGAAAAGTAAAGAAAAACAATAAAATATTCAGAAAGACGTAAAAGATGAACGCACATTTCTTATTTCATATTCTAAGACAAAATCGTACAAATGCTTCTTCTTCCCTAGCGCCATTAGAACATTGAACGGTTTGCCTGAATAGCCACAAAAATCAATGACTTGACAGAGATTACGACTATAAGAATAAGCACATGAATACGCTTAGGAGGTAGCCTAATTTTCTTCTGTTCTGTTTTTATAAGATAAGATTTAGAATTACATGTCATTTAATTCATTAGGCCTACTTACTCATAGTACATAAACTTGAAGGGAAAAAAACAAGAAACATTAATTATAGACCAAGATATAGACTATAATCTTACACAGGATTAACAACAAAAATGTATAGATCTAAATGAACATGTTTTTGTTGTAGTTATATCACCTTCCAATAGACGAGGACACATAGTGAAAGTTTGTGACGTTTAATTTTATTCCATTTTTAAAACTATTTCTGGGAATACAGGATTTGACAATGTCTGAAGCACTCTGGTATTAAGTTTGTTAAAAAGCATTCTGGGATTAAATAGTGACATCAAGTGGATGCACTAAATGATCTTCTAAGAGTTCGCGTGGAAACGTGCAGTTATTATTAATTTAAAACAACAACAGTAATATATAGGCCTAGAAATAAAGTATTGAGAAATGAGTAGTTCCTCCTTTTTGCCAGTCAGAGTGTAATTTGTAATAGTTCAAACTCATTTGTCTTCCTTCCTTGGTATTTGATACATGATACTTAACATTTGTCTGTAGCATTTACTCTCAAAGGCTTGAAGTCTTCTTTCCGCCTCACCATGAAATGTCCAACCTTCACAACCACATAGGTATAGATTCTAACACTCTAGGAGTAGGCCTAGGTCTACATCTTATCTTATATAGGCCTAATACAAACGTTACTTCAAAAAAAAGGAGATAATTACGTCCTACGCGTCATGCATTTAGTCATGCATATTAACCAATGACCTAAATTCTGCCAAGTCACTGGTTTTCCTGGCTAGCTCAGGCAACTCATTCCATGTTCTAATAGCACTAGGGATGAAGGAGCATTTGTACAAATTTGTCCTAGCATATGGAACTAGAAGTGTGCATTTATCTTTATGTTTTTCTGAGTATTTTATTAAATTTTGTTTTTGTATTAGAAGATTATGGTTTAGGCTAGTGTTATATGTATAATTGCTGCTTTACTGTTGAGTCTTCTATCCTGAAGGCTTTCTAAATTTAGTGATTGTACTAAAGGTGTTACTCTAGTCAAATGTGAATATTCGTTGCGTAGAATACCGTTTTAATTTTACTTGGAAGCTAATGTTATTCTTTCAATATGCTACTTATTTAAAAAAAAAAGACTTCATCACTCGCTTCGGACATAGAAAAAGATTTAAAAGTAATAGATAACTGATTTAAATCATTTAGAGAGGGATATGGAAGGTGAGCGGCCCTTCATGTACCAAGGGAGACTATTCTAATAAAAAAAAAGTTTGAACAACAAGATGGCGACGTCGTCTTCGTTATTGAGAGTGTCCTTTTATGGACTTTCACGAAATAATAATACGTATCCACTGTTTAATTACTTCGATATAGATCTAGTTGTGTCAAGAACATACTGCACAACAGGAACATCTAATGGTAAGATAATAAAGAATAGATCTAAATTAGTATTGAATATTTGACTATGATTAGAATAATTTTGAATTTGAAAGAAACTTAAGACTAGTCACGACTACGGACTAGAGTCTAGTGACTAGATCTAAAGTAACTTAAGATTAAAATTTTACGCGTACTCCACAGTGACTTTTTGAAACTTTGACATCTGGCATCCATTTAATGTAGATATAATAGCCTAAAATATGTGTATATATAATAATACTGTTTGTTGGTATTTCTTGATCCCTCTCCATACTTAACTAAAAGTAAAATTAAAAATGTAGCAAATAGTAGTGACATAGATAGATCTAGATTCTAGAGGAGATCTACAGCAAATAAAGAGAACTATCAAACCTTTTACCTTTACCTATCCCTTAGTCTGTTGGACCGTTGGGGCACCAGGCAAGACTTGTCGACCGTCTTTCTCCATTCCTCCCTTTTTTTTTTCCTTGTTTAGAACCTCTCTCAGTGGCAGGCCCGTCCATTCTTTAATGCTGTCCTCCCATCACTTTTTCTGTCTGCCTCTTCTTCTTTTCCTGGCACTGTTCTCTGAAGGAAGGTCTTTGCAAGCCCCGTAGATCTTGTAATGTGGCCATAGGTTTTAAGCTTTTGTCTTTTTACAATAGTTAGCAGGTCGTCATGGGCTCCGATCGCTGCAGTAACCCTGTCTCTGATTTCTTGGTTTGTGATGCCTAGAATCCTTCTGTAGCATCTCGATTCCATTGCTAGGATCCTCCTCTCTAGCTCTGCATTCAACGTCCACGACTCGCAAGCATATAAAAATGTGGCCATGACCAGGGAGCGCATCAGTCTGATTTTGGTGCCGAGGGCTAAGCCCTTGTCTTTCCATATTATTTTAAGTTTTGAAAGGGCTGCTGTGGACTGTGCTATTCGGGCCAATAGTTCGGGTTTTGTTCCCTCATCTGAGACAATAGCTCCCAGGTATTTGAAGCATTATACATTATACACCAAAACATAATGGATGAATAAAGGGTTTGAAAACTAGCTTTGTGCAGAAATCTAATACCAGTATTATATGTAAATAAATAGTGTAGAAGTTTTTTTTTATTCCGGACATTAGATGAATCCTTACAACTCGCTCGGGCCAATAGTTCGGTTAAAAACAAGGTGTTTTTAATATAAAACAAGCATGCTATATTATGTGCCTGTCCATTTTCCAATTTCCTTCCATTTAGCAGACTTTTAATGTTTTTTTTTTCTGTGTTACCAGCATGACTTTACCTTTTCCTATGGTTAAGACTATATTTTTTGGTTGGCTAAGTCTATGCTGATGAGCCCGGCAATATTTATTCTGTTTTTTTTTTAGCTGATTTATTTGATTCATATGCCAAGTTGTTTGATTCCATACAAAAAAAATTTAATAGGGTGTTTGTAATAAATTATGATTTTCTTACCAAAATTTATTTCAAACAGCCAGTTTTGGACATCAATGTTAATGATCTTATATTTGTTTGTTTGTTGTTGTTGTTTTTTATAGAGAATAAATGAGCAAATGTTTGGAGTGCACTTGAAACATTGAATGAAGTTAAATGTCTAGATATAGACCTACTATATAGAGAGAAATAGAAGATTCAGCTATTTAGGCAAGAATGGCCATCGTAGACTGTACTATACTACAAAAGATCATCTGAAATTTATTAAATGAATAAATAATACACAAACATTCAACACATATCTAATCATGCAAACATCAAATAAGTCTAAAAGTCGATGTAGAAGTCACTATCCCAGTGACCTAATTTTGGTAGAATAAGTTGTTCATATTTTTATTTTTTGTGTTCGTATTTATGCATAATTTGAAAACATTTTAATGATCAATATAGAATTAAAATCTGAGTTTATTGATGCCAAAATATAGAGACTGTTTGAAATAAATTTTGTTGTTTGGAATTAAATTATGTGTGACAAAACACATGGCCTCTTTGACCTTAAATATAATAACAAATATAAGTAGTCATCCTTATTCTCCTTAAACTAAAGAAGATTTTGATATTTTGTTTTCTTTTCTATGTCAAACCATTATCAAATAATGCACTGTCAAAGTCAAACTTTGAATTTTTGGCCTATAGTTGTTTGAATAACATAAACTACTCAAATAATGTTCGAGATATATTGTGAAGGGATGTGTTTTTAGTTAATTTGGTTTTGTTTATTCTAGGGAAGTTGTCATTATTCTGCGCATGCCACATCAAAACTTAATTCATCTTCTTGCCAATAAAATACAAAATAGGAAAGATGAGCTGGTTTACCTATATCCTTTGCAGTGGATTATCATCAAAGTCCTAGGTGTGCTGGAAGTAGTGGAAATCTTATGAGAGATAAGGACAATTAGAAAAATCATAACCATGCTGCTGACCACTTTTCTCCTGAGGGTCATCTTTCACTTTATTTTTATTTGTCAATCCTCCTTTTGTTTTCCACATCAGTCTTTATATTGTTCCAATGAATATGGGAGTGTCAATTTTAACTTTAAGAAAAGTTTTTATTTATTCCAGTCACCTATCCTTTGGAATGAATTCATAACCTATACAAGTTTTGTTTAAACCCTATTGAGACATTTCAGTAATATAGGACATTCATTTTGTATCTGTGTATATTTTTCTACGTATGTTTGTTAGACTGTTTTTATTTCGTTGCTATTCCCATTAGTGGCCATTAGCTGTCAGTCAACATGTGTATATTTCCTATCACATATGTACACACAAATAGTTGTTCCTAAAGTTTATGATTCAATTTTCTTGGATCAAAGATTAAGTGACTGGCCAACAATATTTTATTGAGATCAGTCATTAAACACTTTATCAAGAAGTATGGCACTAGATGAAAAATCTCCCCAAATGAAGGGAAAAGTGAGTAGACCAGAAAAAATTATGGGAAAAAATGGTCTATTATGAAGCATGTTCCGCTTACATATATTAACATATAATTTTTCTTCTGAAATGTTGGAATGCTTTCCGATTGGCATGAACATAGCTTTTTAAATTTTCTTAACATGATATAGATATACTTAGTACCTACAGTAGCTAATTAAATTTTTTTTTAAATTTTATTCTTAGATGTCACTGAAAACAGAACCTCTGAAAATATTAACAATGTTTCCAGAATGTCACCAAACCATTACAGACAGTATCACAGGAAACCCCCAGAGATGGCTTATAAAGATTTGATACATAAAAGAAACCTCTATGCTACTTATGGGAATGCCTCTGGCGAAGATGCTAGGCTATTATGGCCGTCAAGAAAGAAATTATTAGACCAAGAGCAAGAAGAAAAAGAAGAAGGAAAACCTTTACTGGAAAGACTGGCACAAATAGAAGCAGACAAGAAAATGGAAGAGCAGAAAAGGTTGCAGAGGTATGTCCATTTGGTGTCATGCTACAAGTTTAAGTCTACCTATTTTATGAATTAATGAAATGAATTCTGAGGGGTTGCTACACAGATTGTTTAATAAGAGTTGGATTTGTATCAACTCTTTTGTTCAGTACTTCTGTCCTTAAAAAATTCTTTTTATTTGCATCGCACAGTAATGATTGTCTTTTCAGTGATCATGCATTTTATAATTTAGCATATTAAACTATTTTATTTTGATCTCCATATAATTATTATTTCTTGTTTCCCAGACATGAAAAGATAGAAAAGAATATGGCGCAGATGAATAAATGGATAACAGAATATAAGAAGAAACATGAGACAGTTGCGTTGCAAGCAAAAGAAAGAGAAGCTAAAAAAGAAGCCTTACTAGAAGAAGCTAGAGAGTATTTTGGATATAAAATTCAATACAACGATCCCAAATTTCAAGAAATGTTAGCTCAAAAAGAAGAAACAGAAAAGAAAGAAGCCAAAAAGAAGAAGAAAGAAGAAAAGTTAAAAAAAAAGCAGATTATTTGATCCAGAGAGACCTGATGGGAACAAATCTGAGTCTGCAGAACCAGGACAATTAAAATCATAAACTATGACCATTTTCTCTTTCTTATTGTTATTTCATTTTATTAGATGTTTAGGATCCTTGCTCATTTGTTTCTACACTTACAATTGCAAAACATGAAGGCCTTGTCCCATTTAAATTATACAGACCTATCAATTGCATTGCTTGGGATTTGTTCAATAATAAAGTGTTTGTTCTATTGAAATGTTTTAATGTTGTAAAGACAACTTATATTATGCTGATTAGTTAGACCATTTTGAAATCTAATTATGAACCTCTAATACAAATATCACTGATTACCACCCACTGTTACTCCAGAAAAAAATCAAATCATGAACTGGTAAAAAAAAACTTAGTGAAAAATATAAATTTCACTGGCAGTGGTATTTCAAACCCTTGAGTGAAAGAAATTCAGCTTTAAACAAGTAAAATATAAAAATAGATTAAAAAGAAAAAAAAAGCCAATATTGATTGAAATAGCATTGATCAATTATTCTGAATAAATCCTATAATAAGTTTTGAATGACTCAAAAATTTAACCAAACATATTCAACCATTTAGGTTTATTGTACAAAAAGGATAAACAGTTTTGCTATCAATGGACCTTACCTTTTAGAGTGCAATCCTTTTTGTTTAGCACAACTGTTATGCTTATAGCCCTGCTTTGCAAAATTATGCTTATAGCATGCTTAGTGTGCTATGGTCCAATCACTTGTGATAGGGTTCCCATGATGCCTTGTTAAAAGCAATAAAAAAAAAAGTTGCTTGAGTCTTGAGTTCAAACTATGAGGTCCCGAGCTTCCATATTGGAAGCCAGTGTGTTCGCCACTGAGCTTTTCAAGTACTTTTAAAAATATTTTTTTTTATAGTTACCATAGTTTAAAATTGTAAGTGAATGACCTAATTCTCTACTCAAGCTTATCTCCCCTTGGCTTAGTAGGTTTTGTATATAAAAATTGATTACGGCTTAACTAATTTGTAATTTTTTATTGATTCATTTAAAGTTTCAATTTGTTCTGAGAATGTGAAGTGGGAGAAATAATGTATAAAAGATTCTCTCCAGACAGACAGAGTGACTTGATATAAGCTTTGTAAGTAAAAGACTTGCAATTGTAGCTTATCCTACTAAGACACCGGTATGTCATACTACTGATACTTTATATAAAAAAACACACTTTACCCAAATACAAATTTCCCTTCAATATTTATGGTTTCATTGAATTAATGGGCATTTCAACTAGTTCTGACAATGCTAACCCAAAAAGTTAGTAGACTGCTGCAGAGCAAATACATTAAGTAATATCTACGGATAACAATCAAAATCTTTAGTCATACATTAGATATATGAAATTGGACTACTATTAAAAAGTGAAGATAAGGCTTTCTAAATAAATACTTTACACCAGCATTCTCAGCCCCAGGAGACAAAGACACATTGCTTAATTTAAACCAAGTCGAAAACAGGAGATATAGATGTACAAGAAAAACTACACAGATAAGTATTACTAACCAGCAACAAATGCAAAATACTAAAACAAATCATAAATCACATAGATAAAAATAATGTCCTCACTCTATACCAACATGGCTTTAGGAAATATAGGTCATGTGAAACAACTAGGATTAATTGATGATTTTTCAAAGGGATTAGATAATAATGAGCTTGTATACGCCATTTTATTAGACTTTTCTAAGGCATTTAACAAAAGTTCACTCTAAAATATTTTGGCATTTATGGTTCATTGCATCAGTGGATTAAGGATTTTCTGATAGGGTTAGGTATAGTAATAGTAAATGGCTCTAAATCAACACCAATAATAATAAACTCAGGTGTACTTCGGGGGCGCAGTGCGTCAGCTTCCGAACCTGAGGTCCTGGGTTCAAATCTCGGTGAAGGCTGGGATTTTGAATATCGAGATTTTAGGGTGTCCCTGAGTCCACCGAACTCTAATGGGTACCTGACCGTAATTGGGGAATTGGTCATTGTGCTGGCCACATGAAACCCTGCTTGTTAACCATTGGCCATAGAAACAGATGACCTTAACATCATCTGACCCATTGATCACAAGATCTGAAAGGGAAACTTTACTTTTACTTCACAGGTGTACCTCAAGGAACAGTCTTTGGTCAACTACTGTTTCTAATTTACGTAAATGACCTACCAAATTGCAATACTTCAGAAACTAGAGTCAGATTATTTGCAGACGATTGCATAATATATAGAACAATAAAAACAACACAAGATACTGAAATTTTACCAAAAAAAAATTAAAGAAATGGTAATCAAATTGGAGCATGTCTTTCCACCAGAAATATGCCAGTTATTAAGAGTAACAAAAACAAAAAAACTAAAACAAATAAAAAATGCTTTTTTTTATTCATGATAAACCAGTCACACAGACTAAAAGCTCAAAATATCTATGTGTAATAATAAATGAAAAGTTAGAATGGAATCTCCATACTGATGAAATTATTAAAAATCAAAGCACTAGGGTTTATTAAAAGAAAATTGTAGAAATCAAACAGGAACATAAAACAAAAGCTATTTAACCTTAGTTAGGCCAATATTAGAATAAGCTTCCTCTGTTTGGGAATCAACTCAAGAAAACAAAGTATAACAAATGAAAAATAGAGCAGTGAGATTTAGTTGATATTTTTGGTTTTTGGCACATCTGCACAATTTAGGCCATGTCGTGCCCCCAGTGAGGTTTATAACAAATGAATATTCACATTTGTATGAGTAACACCTTTGGTAAAATCACTTAACTTAGAGACAGAATAAAAAAGTAGCAATATTACATAAAACACTGCACCATAATTCACAAATATAAAAGCAAAACCTAATAAAATACTCAGACACAAATATAGGCACATTTCTTATACCATATGCTAGGACAAATTTGTACAAGTGCCAGTAGAGTATGGAATGGGTTGCCTGAATCAGCCAGGAAAACCAGCTTAGTTTAAGTCACTGATTAACATGCATGACTAGACACATGACATGCATAGCATGTTATTCTCTTTTGAAGTAACTTGAAATAATGAGAAGCAAGAATGATAATTTTATTTTATTTTTGTGTGAACTTTTTGGTCTGGAAGTGATAAAAATTTAGAAATATTTGGATATAAATCAATGAATCCCTCTAATAATAGTTTATGTTCAGTAACTTTTAAGGTATATATACTTCTTCTTCTTCTAGCCAGCTTTATTGCTGCTGAGCTGTGAGCTCTTTTGCAGACTGTGCCAAGGAAAAAAAGTGTGGTTTTCTTAAGGTATATACTAACCGTATATAGTTTAACCACAATATCTTAATGTGTATTTTAAATAAACTTATTAGGTCTTATAATTCAAAACCTAATTTACATTTTTTGGGTCCTTTAGCAAGGTAGCCTTTATCTCTATATAAAAAAAAAGGAAATATGGTAATAAGGAAAAGTAATATCTTAGTTGGAGTCTTCTTATAAAAGTAAGAATGAGGAAATGTTTGTTGAACTCCATGTTATTAACAATTTCAGTATTTTATTCTACCTAAACCTATGTATGGATTTTGAAGTTCTAGATGATAGTTGTTTTTTTTGTAGCCTCTTACAAACAAGTTTGTAAGATATATTTTTAAATTTGACAAAACTTTACTTAAAAATTCATTTTTGTGAGTTAAATTTTAATTTTATAGTTAAATTTTCTTTGTAACTTAATGCCTTCAGTTAGCTTTTGTAGTAATTTAGGTCCAGTGTATTTAGTTAACGAAACTTTTAATAAATAAAAAGCAAAGAAAATATTTGTATTACTGTGGCTTTTATTTTACAACTAAAATAATTACAGATTTACAACCACCTGACAATGATTTTCTGGAAGCTACATTAGCTGATTAAAGGATTATGTGCATGTCAGAATAGAAAAACCAAGCTGTGGGAAGTACATATTTATATAGGACCAAAAAAAAAAAAAAACAACAAAAACTTATGTACATTTATCATATACATTAAGAAAAATAATTTAGCCACTCATAACCCTAGCAAAAATGTATTAGAGGAAAAAAATGATATGTCAATATAAAAAAAAAAAAAACTTGCAAGGCAGACTTTGAACTTGTTATATGAATTACATGTAATGCAGTCACTAAATTCAGACATAGAATTGTAACAAAATGAGTCATGCTTTCAAAATGGAAAAAAGAAAAAAAAAAAAAAGAAGTGACATGTAGTTAAGGTATAATGGTAGCTAATAAATGGATGTAAAAAAGTTAAGACCTGACCATAAAAATCTTAAATATAAAAATCAGAATATACATAAAATCATAATGGAAAGTTAATATAATTTCTCTAACTATAAGAAGTATTAGTGCTAAATAAATTATAATCCATGTTTAAGTATATCAAATTCTCATATGAGCAAACAGAAAAATCTACCACCAATAAATTATCCAAACAAAAATCAGTATCAGAGATCGATATCCATTTTTTTTTGCACAGAATACAGATTGTGACAAAATATGCATGCATTGATATTGATCAGCCATTAATATCACAGTTAACTTGAAGCCAACTCGATGCTTGGTAGTACAAATATATGGCCACATGATTGAAGTCATAGGAGGTGTCACAACCACAGCAAGACTGGGACAAGCAACAGGTTAAGTCAGCTTAGATCTTACGCTGATGTTATTTGCCTCTTTCAGCGACGTGGAGGTAGTTGAAAAAAATTAAGGAGGAAACTGAACACGGGAGGTTGACTTTTATACATTGAATTTATACTAGCAATGCATAAAGATTTTTGAGACAACAGAATATCAAAACATACATGCTGTTTAAACAAATTAAGGCTATGAGAATGAATTGTTTTAAAAAATCACTACAAACAAATTTCTTGCTAAGTCAGATTTTTTTTTTAAATTTCAGGATGATCTGACGTAAGTAAAAAAAAATGTGTTGATGTAACCAAAGAAAAACAGTATAACAAGCACTAACAAAACGTTCTCTGTACTAACAAATGACATTTTAAGCTGTTAAATTACAATGTCACAGGATAACCATATCATGAAGGACATGCAATTAACATCTAACAAGTGCAATATTAGTTTAATAGGGATATGACGATTGGACAAAAACTTTGCCATTTACGTTAACAGTATATTTTATAGTAACATTTACATGCTTCTTTGTTCCTTAGAGATGATATGCTAAATCATGAGGGGAAAAAAAAAAAAAAGGAAAAAAATTTTCCAGCAAGACAATAAATTTACTGATAATTGCTATAAAAGAAGCTAACAGATGGTAAAGATTGAAGACAGTTTGAAAATTCAAAATTTGGTGGTCCCACACTCCCTATGCTATGTTCTTACAAACCCTCCCATTTAATGTTAGTACCCCAGACCCATAGTACCCTTGCGCGACCCACCCAGTCCCTACCCTTCCCATAATGAGGGGAGACAGTGTCAGCCAGAATCCTGTTTCACCCTGAAACACCTGTGGAAAAGATTTAAACAATTAATTAAAGATAATTTTATTTAAAAAAATCTTGATGTAACTCTAAATATTCAATACAAGGTTTGTTTGAACAGTTAAAAATTAGATCCTAATGAAATGAAATTTGTTCTTGTTTGAAAATTGGATATATAAAATTAAAAATAAAGAATGCCTTTATCTCAGTGCATAAAGTTTCTCTAAAAAATGCAACACACAGAATATTTGCAATGAAATGACATTTCCAGACATTCAGAAAAAGTTTTTAAAATATTCAAACCTGATATAAGTACCTTGAAAAAAATCTTCAGGTTATTTAATATATTTTTTTAAATTAAGGTAACAATGTTTTTGATCAACATCTTTTTTTCATAATATATAAAGATACTTGATGATTTCACATTACAAATTACAACTAACCAGTTGGACAATTTTTCAGACTCCATAGTTGGCAGTCAAACGTTCTCTCAATGGCTGAGGGAATTGGTCTGAAAATTTGGACCAATTCTCTTCTCCAACTTGAGCTTTAAAACCATGAAGAATCTGAAAAAAAATATTAAAAAAATCAAATGTCAATTGGTAATAACATGAGAAAGTGATCACCACAATTAGTAGACTAAATCCTGAGGTCATAGTACGAATACAACTTCATAACATTCAGCTTGGAAGTGATTTTAATCATTCCACAGATTATAGCAAACATGAATAAAGAAATTAAATATTAAACTAACTTTATAGAACATGTCTTTAAGATCTGGCTTTGGATGCATCCAGGAAGCCACAGCATCACAAAAAAATATGAAGTCCTGAACCACTCCAGCTGGATTAGCTCCTATCATGTGACAAACACCTCTAAAGGCTGAGTCTTTCTCTTCATTATCTCTGATATTTCGCAGTGAGGTACACCTGGAGAAAACATTTGGAATTTATTCCTCAATATTTAGATGAATAGGGTGAAAGAAGCACAGAACAAATTATATCTGCAATTTTTATTAATAATACTAATAAAACAGACTCAACAAAGATTCAAACACATCACTCAAAATGCACCTGATAACTTACCATGACAAAAAAAAAAAACTACACATTTACTATTTAAAAAAAAATAAATAATAAAACTGTGTTCAGGTAGGCACTTTTCATTGTATCAATCATCTACTCTAGTGGTTGCAATTAATATATTTTAGTTAAAAATAAAAATAAAATAAAAACTTAACAGATACAAATTGTTCAACTCAATTTTCTTCTGAAATAATGAAGGGGGGTGGGCAAATAAAAAAAAATCTTTACCATTGCTAAAAATGTGTAACACAGAGGTTAACTTAGGGTTACGTTAACAATTTGAAAATGAAGAAAGTTAACCAAAGGAAATTATACCAAATAAAGAAAAAGAAAAATTACCATTGTCTGATAAACTGTTGTAAAAGTGGGGCCACATCTTGGGGGCAAACTAAGCCCAGTCTCCCAATAGTTATGGCTATGTAATCACGACGAGGACACGATGACAGAACGCACGAAGAAGGCAAATATAATGGGAAGAAAGAACATACAACGATAAACAATACATACATGAAACAGTAAAAAAAAACAAAAAAAACGATATAAACAAAATAACCTTGAAAACAAAAAAATTTACAAATAATGACCAAAAAAAAAGAATTCCTCAGGGAAGCCTAAAACAATATGAGCATCATTACAGTTACAGAAACATGACATAGAACAGAAAAATAACAAACATATTATTTAAAAAAATAATTTAAATCAATAATAAATATGACAAAAGAAAATTGTATGTGAGAACATGAAAAATATAGTTGACAAGACAATGGCAAGACCACAGCACAAGTCTTTTAAACATTAACAGCACTATTCATTGAAACCCTTAATACAAACAAAAAAAAATCAAGGGGGAAACTGTGCAAATGGATATATTTTCAATTTGGAGTGTCAACTATATTAAACATTGTATTGAATCTAAGGTGAAATATGTAAAAACAAAAGGTGTTAGATGATGAAACAGTCATGACCATATCGTTGAAAAATAAAATCTACAAAATGTTGACTAAATCATAATTTACTGCATAAAATTGTTACAATTTAAATTATTTTGTTATTGGCGATGAAAAAAACAAAAAAAGAGCAGGACAACAATTACTCAGAAAGGCTGGGACATTTAGCTGAGTAGTTAATAATTGAGAAACAAATTAACACAATTTCCAATCCAAACTATAAATATGTTTTCAGCACTTACCAGTATTTTCCAATAAAGTTTTGGGTGTATTGGATCTGTTGATGATGTCAATTAACTGGGACAACACCATTCCAATAAAAGGCTGCATGTCAGATCCTAGTGATTGAAAGCAAGATGATTTAGAATTAAAATACAATTGATTCTAATAGATGCATCTTTTTACTCCTTTTCTATTTTCGATATAAACTACACTTTTCTTTCCCCACATTCAGTTTAACAATCTAAGTCTAACTCCAAGTGCCCTGTGAAAGAGGGAAGATATTATCTTTTAATACATTTTAGAATACCACCAAGTCATGTGGATTTTATTACTTTTTTCTTTTCTGTGACAGCTTAGATGTAATTGTTTTAACAATTTTGAATTACATTACTGACTACCTACCCATTTTAATAGAAATTTCACCAATCGCCCAAGTAGCATTATTGCACACAGAAATGAATTCAGGATTCAGATTGGCTCCCAAAATGGGCATAAATTCAGCTGTTGAAAAAATATATTCTTTGTAAGTATTTAAAAAAAGTTACATACAATCTTACTTTCCACAAAAGGAACTAAGTTATGAGCATGAATAGAATAATTTAAATGGGTGGCATATCTTGTACTACAAACTTGTGGACAGCCCCTGTGGATCATCATTAGGTTGCACAAACTTAATCTTATATTACACTCACAATGACTCATATTATTTCATCATTAAAAATTTGAAGGAGTGTAACAGGTTGGTTCGGTTTTGATTTTTGGCACAATTTAGGCCATGTCGTGCCTGCAGTCTCTTAAGGATCTCTGTTAACCTATGAGTTGAGAACACTCAACAATGATGAGCTTGTGGCCTCTAATACAATTATTTCATGCACATTAAAAAAAGCATTCCGCAACTAACTAAAATTCTAGTACTAGATTTGCTATATCTACACTTAAAGTGTTGACATATGTATATTACCAGTATACTCTATTAAAAAAGAAAAAAAATTTAGGATCAGACAGTACGAATACAAGCAAATATCAAATAATATCAATGCTTGGTAGTCATCATCTCCGCAGTAGAAGTTATAATAATAAAACATGACTTACGGATACATGGACGAACATGTTGGAAACAAGCCTTTGTCAAATCTCCTAACAAAGCAAATGAACTTTGTCTCACTTCCGGCATAGGGTCCTAGGCAGACATACAACATTAGCATATCACACATTGTATTTTAGTTATAGAGAAAAAAAAAAATCACTAATTCCAAGTTGAAGAGCCCAAAAAAAGTCAAAATTATTTACCTGCATGCACTGAAAAAGTAGCTTCAAAATAGTACTGTTGGCCACCAGTCCTTCAATATGACCTTCTAAACCCTCAGCCAAACCAGAGAGTAGATCTAAGGCGACAATCATGAAATCCTTGTCAGGAGGATCATACTGATCTGGCTGAGACAAATTTGCCTGAAATAAATATTTAATTTATGATGTAATGGTCCTTACTAAGCATTATGCAGGTTAACCTTCTGTACAAACAACACATAATGGTATCACATAGAAACACTTAACCAGGAATAACTTACGTAGTTTTGAGTAAGTGTCTGTTCAACAAGACATACGCATCGTTGATATACTGGCTCACAATATGGTAGAAAACCAGACTGCAGGGCAGTAGCTACACTTGACAAGCACTATAAAACAAAAGGTTACTTTTAAAATCCAACCATACAAAATATCTACAAAATTTGTTAAATCAAATAAATGGATCAGACAGTACGAATACAAGCTTTAATCATTAAGATAATCAATGCTTTAAGAGTCATCACTTCCAAATATTTAAATCACAAAACTACAAACATACTATAATGAGAGCTATCTTTTAATAAACATAAATTACCTCCAAAAGAGGAAACAAATCTTTATCTTCATCTTTCAACATATTCCACTTTTGAATCAAGGGTGGCATCAGCAAATTAACATATTCCTATAAAATAGAAAACTTTAGTTTTAAAAATGTATACTCATAATAAAATATATTGTAGAATAAGTATGTCAAATGTTATAATAGCCAATCAAACACTATTGAAGAATAAAGTATGTCAAATGCAATAATACCCAATCATGAACAGCATGATCTTTTACTATGGCATGAGTTTTAATGTACTTTCCGTCTCCGAAACTGAACAACAAATATTTTGATCAGATGCGATTCTGGAAAGACAACCACATTATCTAGAGCAGATAAGAAACTTACAGGTTTGTTTAAATGATGTCCAACTGAGTCAGCCAGTGTCCCAATGGCATCATACAAAATGAGCAAATTTTTGTGCTGAAAAATATGGTAGCAATAGAAAACATCTTGAATAAAGGACGAATAAAGGACAAATAAATGGACAATATTTATTAATCTGTGTTAAAGAGTAAATCAATCATCAGTACCTGATACTTTCCAAAAGCAAAGACAAGTGTTTCTAATATAAAGCCCAGGTAAGGAACAAGCTCTGTACAGGCCTCTTCTTCAAGGGTTGCAAATGCAGAGCATGCAGCTTCCTGTACACGTTTATTTGCATCCAATACACGCTTAAGAAGCTAGTATTAAAAAAAAAAAACCATCTAAAATGTCTATGTTCTAAAGCGTTTTTTTTTTCTCACTCTAAATAAAATAGCTGAAGCATTAGTGAAACTTATTTAATTCAAGTCAAAAAAACAATATACCTCTGTCATAAGTGGCTTCAAGAAGTTGTCATGGGGTTGACCAACTACCCAGTGGGCATAGCGGCTCAAAGTCCAGCATGTTATTGATCTGACAAGGGCTTTCTTATCGGACAAACAATTAATGAGATATGGGATCAACTCTGGTAAATGCGGGATCATACCACTCATGCATCCTTCAGCTATAGCCCCTAGGACTAAGATTCCAGATTCTTTGACTTCCCAATCAATATGGAAAAGTGTATCTTTCAAAATTGGTAGAAGAACAGGAAGGATTTCTTCATGAAATACATTGGCCAAAACATCAAGAGCAGCAGCTGAACACTTTCCTGGTAATCAAACAAAAAAAAATAATTTTTATATACAGCTATTAAATATTTTTGTATTAAAAAAAAAATATATGCTACAACATATGCCAAATACACACAAAGGTTAAGCTAAGATAAACTGTGTTGCACTTATTTTAGCTTTAAACACTGATCAATGTACAAAAAAAACAAAACCTTACTAAGATTCCAATCAGACAAGGAGTCATCATCATCATAACTTTCATCATCATCACCTTCCTTGAAAATATATAGAAAATATAATTTTTTTTTACCACATTTATCACTTGGTTGTCAAACTTGATATTTTGACTAGATGCTAGTCTAAAGTAAGCTCCATGCATTATCTGTTTACTTGTAATCATAATTTTATTTACCTCTCCCTCATCATGTTTTTGATTGGAATGTGTTCTTGATTTGTGAAATCTAGGTTTGATGTCTGATTCTTTGTCTGGTATCATTTCATCTTCTTCTATGTCACCCTAAGATATTTCAAAATAAGATTTGATTTGATTTTGATTTTTTATTTTTGGGCACATCGGCACAATTTAGGCCATGTCGTGCCTGCAGTCCCTCAAGGGCCACTCTCCCTCCACACAACAAAGGTCAAATTCCATATAGTCAAATCATTAAAATCAAGGTCTATTCACAATTAAAATAGTAGAGGTAGTAAAAATTTAATAATTTGGTAAAAATATAATGTAAATAGTACATGTCTACAGAGTTCAGAAATCAGATCTTCGTAGACAATCCCACTTCCCGGATAAAGCCCAGTACCTTCCCAGGGTCGACATTATTGAATAGTGTTTTTAAATTAGTGGCTCTAAAATATTTTCCCTGACATCAGAAAGGAGGAAATTTATAATCTGCTCCGACTCCAAATCTGCATTGCAAGCTTTGGGGCGGATGAAGACTGACATTCCACTGGTACATAAGAGCCTGAAGCTGTTGGATCAAATAACAGCCGACCATACGGATGTCACCTTCATCTGGGTCCCCTCCCATGTGGGCATTGAGGGAAACGAAGCCGCAGACAGAGAAGCAAAGAGAGCCCTAAATCATGCGGTATCAGGAACTCAAATTCCCTGCTCAGACCTGAGACAAAGTATTGCCACTGCCATCTACCAAGAGTGGCAGGATCGATGGGAGGCTGAGACTCACAATAAACTCAGGCAGATTGTGGCGGATGTCAGGTGGCGTTCCACATCTAAGGGTCTGACAAGGCGTGGTAGCACGACCATGTCCAGACTTAGGATTGGCCACACCTACATCACGCACTCTTTTGTGCTGAAGATATTTCAAAATAATCACTGAAGTAAGACTGCATATATATTATGACAACAAATACTCAAAATAACACTTTAACTCCTATTAGGATAGAATGTGTTCATGGTTTACGGGTATTGTGATACACAATGGAACAGGAAGTAACCAGCAGTTCATCTCTACAGTTTGTAGATACACTTTGTTTAAAAAAAAGTGAAATGCAAAAAAAAATCTGTTTATTTCCTTTTTTTCTTCTTCTAAACTACAGCGCAAAAGGCCAACCGAAGAAGTAAAAAAAAAAAAGCAAGCTTTTTAGGTGTAATAGAAGGATATTGTCACTAATGACAAAATAATTACCTTAAGTAAAATGATATCTATCTCTGAATATCTCATCCCTTTCACCAGAATAGGCACAAGCCTTTCTATGTGGGGGCCTAGCACATCTTTACAAACTTTCTGTTCAGCGAGTGATAACCAGAATTCACAAGACTCAAGAGCTACAGTATCGTCAGCATCCTGCGTACGTTCCATCATGTACTGAAAGATAAATTCACACAAAATTTAAACAAATACCTCCTTATTACACATCTACACTTTTTTTTATGTAGCCATGTCAAAAGCAATTATTGTTAATTTACCTGTATAATTTGATCAATGTGAGGCATGAGTCGGTCAATTCTAACTTCAACAAGCATTACCAAAGCTCTACAAACATTTTTTCTTACTTCAGTGTCCTCGTCTTTAGCCAAGAAAAACAAATTCTGACAAAATCAAATTGTTTAGTTAATTTTCGACAAAAAATAAACTAGACATGCAGATCTTTAAAAAAAAAATAAAAAATAAATACCTGAATAAATGTATCAATGTGAACCATAAGTGCTTGTGTCCGACTGATAATAAACTGATTCACACATGCAATGGCATGAGATCTACAAAAAGAAAACAAACATGGCATTTATGTGAAATTTAAATGCCAAAAAAATAGTTAACATTTAAAATACATATTTAGTGCTAACCTCAAAATGCATGATTACCCTATTAAATATTTCCATTTCTTAAATCAACAGTGAATGTTCATTTGTTTTATTTAATCAGATGCAATTTTAAAAAGAAACTATATGTAACTGTATATAAGCATTAATATTAAAGGTGTCACGTTTAAACTAAATAAACCAACCTTATCTTTGGACTTTGGTGTCTAAAGAAATTCAGGAACTTGGGTATCAAAACATTTAATGGCCTTTCAGCCAAATCACTATCAAGTGTTTCAGAATTATCTTCACAGATTTTCTGCAGTGCTCCAAATGCTCCCTGTAAGAAAAATAGCTACAATGACAATCTGATAAATGATTTCTAAAGTCTCAGAGAAATTAGTTTTCAGTTATGTTATAGGAACATTTACTATTGAAATGTATAGATTTAACAGACAAGCCTAAAGCCCTAACCCCATAACTAGTATGAGTAACATTCAAGTGACAGAGGTAATATGGGTCCAATGAGAAACATTTGTGGTAGGAAAGTTTGGTAAACATTTTGTGCAGTACTGATAGTAAATTAAAACAGCTGACGCAATTTCTTATTAAATATTGCAGGGAAAGGAACTGCACACTTCCATGTTAGGAGAAAACATTTGCAAAAATTTGGCATTTAGTATTTTCATGTTGCATTATACAAAAATGAAAATAATGTACATTTTGAAAACAAGCAAATTTTTTTTTGTCAAAATACAAACTAAGAGGTACAAGAAAGCACTATTGCAAAATGGCAAGCATAAGCACATCCTAGATAATAATGAACAAACAAGACTATTGATTTTTGAACTAGAAACACAACATAATTGTCATTACATGCTTATCCTTTCGCAAAGCTCGAGGAATGCTTAAGGTTCACTATCTCTTAATGTCTCAAGATCAACAGATAATATAATAGTCTAAAACTATTGATTTACCTCACAAATATTGTAATCTTCTGAATCTAAACATGCACAAAGATGGGGGAGTACTTCTGGCCAGTTATGTAACTCGCCCTTTGAGATGATATTTGTGATGATAATTCCAATAGTAGCTCTGATAAGAGGCGATGGGTCGCCAATACTGTTTAAACATTCTTGCTTTATAAAGCTGGTAACTTCTGGTGGAAACCGCTCAAAATGTGCACGAACATTGTTTTTTAAAATTAAGCCACTCAATGATCGTGTAGGATCATCTAAAATGAAAGAAAGAAAAAAAGGGTTAATTCTTTAATAATAACAGAAGGAACAGATATTTATGCAAGGTTGAGAACTCCCCTAGCTTCACACTTTTAATAAATAAATGTGGGAAGCAAGGTTGAGTGGCTAAGAACGTTTGAACTTGGCTACTTACGAAGGGGGCTCGAGGTTTAGACTCGGACAGAGATGTTTACTGAGCGCCTAATGCTAAAGGCAGCACGGAAAACCTTCTCCCAGAGCAATAAGATTTGACCACAGCGCTCTGAACATGCTACAAGCATGAAAGTAGCGTTATGTAAAAGCTATAATAATAAAAGTATATTCTACTACTACTAAACTACTATTCATATAATAGTTTTAAAAACAATGTAAAGCCAAGTTTTAATTTATACAAAATATGCAAATTAATTAGTACTAGATCTAGTATTTACAGTTATAAAGCTTTACACAGATTCTGGACATAAATATAGTATTACTATTAGTAACATACCTCTCAACTATTAAGAATTTAGGAGGATGGGTGATTGGGAACAGGAGATATGGGTGAAGATATTGCACAAAGGCAAAGCCAGAGAGGAGGAGAAAGAGAGGGTGTTGGCGTTGGATGAGTTTAGGAACAATGGCTCAAATGGAATAGATCTAGAAGTCATTTCATGTTTTTAAGAAAATGTAGATCTAAAATCTAAATCATCAGCATTATCACGTTTTCAAAATCAAAATTAGATTATTTGAAACATATTCAGTGGTTTCTGTTTAATCAAGATCTACACTTAGATTTAAAGATCTATTCCACATCTCAATCTCAGTCATCTGGATTCTTTAGAATCTCTAGTCAGTCTAGAATATTATTGAAAATATATTTTGACCTTTAAATCTTATTTTAAGTATATCTAGATCAAGATGTGTCCTTTGTACCTTCAGTTTTGAGCTTGGTGAGAACAAAAATCAAGTAGTTGTTGAAGTCTGGATAATTATTTAATTCACCCAATTTCTGCAAATTTACAAAAATATAAGTTAAAAAACTTTTTAATTATTTTAAATTTATAATATTACTGTCTAAGAGATTCTCAAATATGTTAACTTTAATTTAAAAGGCCAAACAACGATGCATCGTGACTTTAATTTTAACACTTAAACCAACACAATCATCACAATGAATGTGACAATGTGCTCTCTTGACTTAAGACTAGATTAGCCAGCAATGCAACAATTTGAACAATGTGCTCTAGACTACGTCAAGAATTAGTTCTATAAGATATTTACAAATGTATCTTAATTATTATATAATAATTTGAAGAAAAAATGTGACCTGCTGAACAGCTCTCTGCGTATCTGTATCAGGAGATTGTGACTCTTTTAATAATTGAAGAATTTGGCGTAAACCGTTTTCCTCTGGCTGCCACATCGCCATTTTGATTTTGTGAAAGAAGTATTTCAACTTCTTACGACATGTGCTAAAATTAGTCCGATTGAAAATCTTTGCGCAAAATAAAATTAGAAAATTTACTATCATCAATATACTGTTAATAACAAATACCATTATTGAGCAGAAAGAATAATTAATTTGTTAAAAATTTAGCTTCATTTTATTTTATTTCTAAATTATATATTATAGAACTATTTTTTTACGTAATACAGTATTTTTTGTTAAACTTTGATTGGTAAAGACTTCCAAAGTTAAAAATAAGTAACTTGTAGATGCAGCCAATATAGAATATTTAGACTTCTGTCACATAAATTTACAAATGATATACCAGATAATTTGGATGGTAATGCGCCCCCCCCCCCCCAACCATATACTTTGTGCCATACCCTTTTTGTTTATTCTCCAAAAGATTGGCTTTAATTATAATGCTCTTATTAAAAAGCCATGCTTTTGTTTATCGACTTATATATATGCAGTTAAGTATGTCATTTGTATACGTTAGAAACAGTAATTTACATATCACTGCTCCTCGAGAGAGGGACACATCAGTTTAAATTTAATGATTTGGAACCATTTTTGATTAATGTCTCTCTTACTAGGAAATACTGAATCCAATGGTGTAAGCCTAGCTTAGGTAGTGAATTTTGTCGAAAGCCTTAGATAATTCTGATAAGATGCTTCAATTTGCTAATTATTATCTAACTTTTCTCCAAATCACCAATAAAACATATATGTTGAGTTTTAAATGTTTAAATTTCCTAAAAACATGATGATATATAATTAATTAATTTCTATGTGATTTTTGACGTTGATAGAAATTATGTGTATGAAGACTATGTATTTTACATGTGAAGCAAACGAAACTGGTCTATAATTTCCTAGATCTTTTTATTTTAGAGAAGCAAAATACACTTCTTTCCACCCCCTGATCCGCTACAGTCTACATTGATCATGTGAAGCATGCAAAACAAACCCCAACATGCAAAACAAACCCCAACATCCTTAAAAAAGCTAAAAAGATTCTAGAAATAAAAAATCACATAAACAGACACAAACACTCTTTTGTTCCCCTGGCAATCAAATCATTAAATAGAAACAATCTGGTCAAACTTTTCACATATAAATTATGAGTGAGTCTTGTGTGAATGTACCTTTGTTTTTTTTTATAGTTATAATGTTTTGTTTGGTGTAATGCACAAATTGTAAGATAAATTTCTTTAGTAACAGTAAAGATTATTATTATTGTTATTAAACGTAGTTTCTATATACTGGTGATAACTAGTTGTTTAGTTCTTGATATAATGTAGCTGGTACTCCAACCAGTTCTGGATTTTTATTGCGTACATAAGGTGTGTTAGTCAATAGTTTTAGGAATCCTTTTTCTCCTTTTTTTTTCTGTTACTGTTTTATACTTGGTAAATAATTCAGGATGTATTTGTCCCTAGTAGCTAAGAAATGCTGATGCAAAGTAAAAAAATAAGCATGTTTTGTTTCGCATCATTATCCTATTTTTTTTTAAATTGGTTCTTTATTTTCTCCTTTCAACGGGTTTATTTCTGTTGTTTCCATTTTCTAGATTTAATGTATGCCCATGGATTTTTATCTTTATACTTAATGATTAAATTGTTTATGCATTCACTGCGCCATTGTCTAATGAGTTTTTGGGCCATTTGTTTCATATGAAGATGAATTTTATCTGGACCGGCCTTGGTGATTGGAGGGCCTAGGCGAAGTGAATTTGGTGGCCCCAAATGAAATTTAAAATATATATAATAGCGAAAAAATAAAATGACGCATTTTTTAAAAACATGCCCGTCTATCTAAATCAGCAAGTAATTGAAATTCATATATCGCAATTTCCGTAGTAGAGACAAAGTTAGACTGGTAAACATAGAGTCATAGTGCTCTACCATGTTTAAGATCTGATGCAAGTTTTTTTTTAGTCCTGTGCGAGGCCCCCACCAATCAGAGGCCCTAGGCGGCTGACTAATTTGCCTATGTCTAAGGCCGGCCCTGCTTTTATGCAATCTTAGTTTCTTTATTTTCTTTCTTTCTTTCTTCAATATGTTTGTAAAATATCTTCTCGATCTGCGTTTTTTTTTCCATTTTATATATATATATATACATAGAGAGAGAGACAGAGAGAGAGAGAGAGATAGATAGATGGCTTGTCTTCGAGACAGAAGATTAGTGAGGAATGCAGTATTTCCCGTGGCTGCGCAGCCCCAGCTAAGACCTACATATTTTGCCAAAACCAGGGCAAGCATAACCATTGTCCGCAGGTGGTCGATTTAGATTTTCTTTTCGCCGTCCGCGTTTGTCCTCGGCAGCGGATTTTCTTTTGGTCTCAAATGTGTATCCCGCGGCCATCGTGAGTGACCTACAGCTGTCTCGTTCTGAGGTCGCATGCAACCAGGTTATCTCTCTCTCTCTCTCTCTCTCTCTCTCTCTCTCTCTCTCTCTCTCTCTCTCTCTCTCTCTCTCTCTCTCTCTCTCTCTCTCTATATATATATATATATATATATATATATATATATATATATATATATATATATATATTATATATATATATATGTGTGTGTGTGGGTGTACCGACAACTTAGAAAAATACGCTAGCTAACTGTGTATAATGTCTTTTAATTTATACTTATTCTGTATTATTCACTCAATTTTCATTTTTTCACACTCCCATTTGAGGAATTACAAGAGTTAGAAATTTCTGAAACCAGTTAAAAAAAAACAAGGCTACAAAGATATTTTGTGTGGAAACACAAACTCAAAATCGGCCCCCGAAGTGGTCTACCCAGGCAGGTAAAAAGGCAGGTTTTAATATTTTCAGAAAGAATGTCAGAATGAAATTCTATCAAAGGCAAATGAGATCTAAACGGGACGGACGGACGGACAGACATTCCACACAAAATTAATAGCGTCTTTTCCCCTTTCGGGGGCCGCTAAAAATTGCTATTGTTTTTTTACATCGCAACATTTCACTATTACAGTTGTATTTAATGTGAAGTATTTAACTGTTTACACTCATGTGTAATGTTCCAGAACTGAGTAACTAGCTAGTTATCTTTGTGACTCCTTTCAAGTTACATTTAGTCAACATCGAGGTGTTATTACACTTGTGCGATAGACAGCGCGGCGCTGCCACTTGCGTAACATTCTTCAAAAGGATCCTTCGATGGGAAGTTTTACCCACTTGTTTATTTTCAAACAAGTAAAAAATATTTGTTCACAGACCCAAATAATGTGAAAGTTTAGCTGCAGAGCTACAACTTCTGGCACCCATAAAGCTCCAGCGGAAGAACTGACTTGAACTTCTCTTTCAGGTCATAATTTGCATGGAGTTATGTGCTCTGGAGCTGGATCAGCTTCTGCGCTAAATGCTTAACTGATGGTAATGAAAAATGGTTCTTGACGTGTCAGGTTCTTGTGTTTTATTGTATCTATCATAGTTTTAATTCAATGTGTATTATTGTTATTCTTTATCTGAACTTATAATATTTTGGTCCAAGTTCAGCCTGACAAGCACACCACACACATACAGTTGTACTAAATTACTAAACTCAGTGTATGATGTTAAATAACAATAAACATTTATTAAAGTGATATATTTACAAATGAACTGATGTATGATGAATGATAACAATAATATCAATATCCATAAATATATGTATAATATCTCTAATCCAATATGATATAATTATTTGAACAATATCATTACCTCAACATATTCATCATAAGTTGTTCAAACATTCTTTCAACGCAACAACTGGGAATTCACATAGATATAGTCTGTAATCCAATATTGTTCACTGACGATAATTCCAAAAAGTTCACAATTCACACTGCAACATCAGGTCTGACCAAGGCAACCCGCAATCTGGAATCTTGAACCTCAGACTCATGAAAAAGTCAACTTGAACACCAAACGACTAATTGACATTAGTGAGGTGAAGACCCCAGTCCTGTAGACTGTAGACCTAGAGTTATACTCTCAATAAGAAAAATGAGACTGGATAAACAAGTCTTGACACCAAGACTTGACACTGAGTCTTACACGTAGACTTGACACCAAGCTAAGATCACTACTTAGACTTGACGCCAAAAACTTGAAATAGAGTCTTGACTGAGACTACGACCAAAACCTAGACTTGTCGCTGAAACCCCTAAACAGGGGTCAAGATAATCCAACAAGAAAATGTCCAAGGCAAACGTTAAGGCTATCCAGTAACAATAACCAAGGAGAAATTCAAGAGCTCTCAAAACATGTCTTGCCTCTATACAGCACAAGATGGAGAGACTGAACTTGACGATAAATGACGCAAATCACACACACACACTAACTTTACGTCACTAGAAGTTGTGACAAGCAATAAAATTTCCTTCTCCTAGTCTACACAAGAAATAGTGTAATGACGTCATCAATATAGTGAACAACGCCGCACTATCAAATAGAGAAATAATTCTACTATACAGTTACATAGATAACTGCGACATTCCCCCTCCTCAACGAACTGGCAATTTTGAAAAAAAATTCCAGTTATCATAAAAAACTGCAAGAAAATTCTCCAGAAAATCAACTTCACCAAGATCGATATAACAAAGATCAAAACTGCAAATATGCTTCCAAGAATTACAAGAAGAGACTTCAAGATCTCACTGAGAAAAACAACTGAGAAATCCTCAACAACCAATAATCATCAATGATTACCTCAATAATAAAAAATCTTCATTATACACTTCAATAGACAAAATAATGTTTGTCTCAAAAATTTACAGTTAAAGTTACAACTGTTTGCATGTTACATAGTTACATTATCAAAATTGATCAATATCAAAATTAATACAACTTAAGTACATGATTGCTCAAATGAACCAAAAAAATTTATATAAGTCTTGAACAAACATCAGCAAAAACATTTAATTCTCCCTTCAAATGGACAGAATCAAAAACATAATCCTGCAGCGCCAAACACCATCTAGTTATTCTTTTGTTACTATAACTACTATTAGTTATGAATGACAAGGCTTTGTTATCGGTCTGGAGATGAAACTTCACTCCTGCCAAATAACGATCTAGCTTTTTGATCGACCATACAATGGCCAGTCCTTCCCGCTCAAGGATAGAGTATTTCTGTTCACGTGGTAACAACTTGCGACTGACAAACTTCACTGGATGTAACACACCATCTCTCATCTGACTAAGTATACCTGAAATGCCTTTATCTGATGCATCTGTCTGCAAAAAGAATGAAAGAGAAGGATCAGGCAATCTCAGAATAGGATAATCACACAAATAAGTTTGTATTCTTTTCAGTGCCACAACACACCCGTTACTCCAATCAATTCTCACAGATTTCCCTTTCTTCAATAACTCTGTGAATGGAAATACCAAGTCTGAATAACAAGGTATAAATTTAGAGTAATAGTTAACCAACCCAATTAATGATCGTACTTCCTTCTTAGTACTGGGTGGTTTAAACTCCAGAATCTTCTGAACATTTCTACTGTCTGGTTTCACTTCTCCTCGACCTACATTATGTCCCAGAAATTTAATGTTAGTAAAGCCAACCTCTTAGATGGTTTTACAGTAAATCCATGACTTTTCAATACACCGAAAACATTGTGTACATCTCTAACATGAGTCTCCCAACTTTCGCTAAATATACAGATGTCATCAAAATAAAACAATACATTCTCAATATCTCTTAAAATACTCTTTAAAACTCTATTGAAATGGTTAGGAGCACCACTTAAACCAAATGGTAAGTATTGAAACATTACATGTTTCATATAATTCTGTTATGCATAATGTCATCATATTATGTCAATGTACTCAGACGATGAGGAACAACCACTATATTCCTGCGCCCAAATGTTGAATTGTCCAAACATTTTACTGCCCTTGCTACATCTGCCAAATTACCAAACTTCACATAACCAACACCTAGTGATCTCCCTTTAACCTTCAACACTTCAGCATATCTCACCAGACCTACCTCCCTAAATCTATCTTTTAATTCCTGCCATCTTACATTAAATGGTAAATTTTTCACAGTTACCGTATAACGATCTGGAACTAATTCATAGCCAGAACGTTTCTTTAAATCATAAAATTGACCTTTTAGTCATCTTTGTTTAGAGACAAGTTCAGTATCACCTCTTTGACTGTCTCTTTTACAACCTTTATCACTTTTTACTCTGACACACTTGTTTCGACTTGATGCAATCTCATCATCATCAGACCTTCCATCCGTTTCACAACCACTGCTGTTTCCATGTTCACTTGTACACCTCCCCTGCCTCTTGAACCGTTGTTGGTTATCATGAGAAACATTTCTCCAGTCTCCATCCTTACCTGACTTAACATAATTTTTTTGATTTCCTGATTTACACTCCATTGACATATGCCCTCTACCACCACACTTAAAACAAGTTATGACTTTCCTGTCACTAACATAGTTCTGACTTGTAGCTTCAGCAGCTCCCACTACATACACATTTTCCTCTTTACATAATGATTTGGTTGAACTTGCAGTCTTAAAGCTTTCAATTACTTTTAGCATGTCTTCTACATTATCACTTTTATTTAAGATAAGTTGACGATATACTTCACCTGAAACACTCTCTAACAATCTGTCTGTCACAATCATATTCTTCATGCCTTCTATGGTCTCCTTTACTTCTGCCATCTTCATCCAATTATCTAGTGCCCTTCTCAATTCCGCTACATATCCCCTGAAATCATTTTCTTTAGGTCTGATTTGGTGAAATTTCTTCCTACACGATTCTCCATTTATATCAGCCTGCCTCATTAACAAAACCTTCACTTCATCATAATTTTCCCTTTTAAACAGATCATCTTGTAGCATGAAATTCTTGAGTTTTGAAGTCAATTTGTAAGATAACAACATAGCCCAACTTTTCTTATCAATACAACATCTTGTTGCTACCGCCTCAAATAAAGTCAAAAAGCCAATCAAATCCTCATCTTCCTTCATATTTTGAAAACTCTTGTCCAACTTATCAATTATATGCCTATGTTTATCCTGGATCATAGCTTCTCCTTCTTTGTTTTCAGATTTGACACCAATTTTCTCCTGAAGTCTAGCCAATTCCAATTCATCCTGCCTCTTTTTAGCTTCCACTGCTTCTCTTTCTTTCCATCGTTCATGCTTAAGCTGTTCCTCCTCCTTCTTAAACTGTTCCTCCTCCTTCTTAAGCCGTTCCTCCCTATCCAATTCCTCCTTCTTAAGCCGTTCCTCCCTATCCAATCTTGCCCGTTCCTCCTCCTTCTTAAGCTGTTCTGCCTTGACATATTCCTCCTTCTGTTCCTTCACATAATTCTGTAAGTCAACTCCTGAAAAACCCAACGCCTTCCCATCTGCTATAAATTGTGAATTTATAGAAAACCTAGTCTCCATCCTCAGAATTTCCAAACAATATAAGTTCCAAAGGTCAAATCAGAAAAATCAACCAGAGCACAAGATATATTATTAGCAACCAAAAAAAAATACACTTAGCTGTGTTTTCTCCTGCGAAGATAGAATCTGCCTCAGCACCAGGAAGATAGAGTAGTGATGACAAGGTACAGCCAGGTACACCAGGACAACTTGAGAATCCCAACAAACAGATCACAGCTCCAATTTAAGTCCGACACCAATCAGTTTGGCATGTAACAAAATTATATCTTATTAGTATAAATTTAAAAAATATTATATATAAGATACAATGTTAGCAATGGCGATATAATGGCATCATTAAAGTCTCACACAAAAAAATTAATACAGTGCTTTTCTTGAGTAATAAGGTACAATCACATGGTACTGTGA
Organism: Biomphalaria sudanica; assembly: GCA_036873155.1. NCBI lineage: Eukaryota > Metazoa > Mollusca > Gastropoda > Planorbidae > Biomphalaria > Biomphalaria sudanica. Next base: position 3,695,785 of record JAZGLO010006698.1, read on the forward strand.
CACAAACAGGTGTCTAGAATCTGAAAATATACTTTTACAAGTACACAAATCTAAACAATAAACTTAGCAAATAATTTACAAATTATGACTGAGATTAACTTTTTAGACGAGCCCCCAAAATACTTGTCAGGTTCTTGTGTTTTATTGTATCTATCATAGTTTTAATTCAATGTGTATTATTGTTATTCTTTATCTGAACTTATAATATTTTGGTCCAAGTTCAGCCTGACAAGCACACCACACACATACAGTTGTACTAAATTACTAAACTCAGTGTATGATGTTAAATAACAATAAACATTTATTAAAGTGATATATTTACAAATGAACTGATGTATGATGAATGATAACAATAATATCAATATCCATAAATATATGTATAATATCTCTAATCCAATATGATATAATTATTTGAACAATATCATTACCTCAACATATTCATCATAAGTTGTTCAAACATTCTTTCAACGCAACAACTGGGAATTCACATAGATATAGTCTGTAATCCAATATTGTTCACTGACGATAATTCCAAAAAGTTCACAATTCACACTGCAACATCAGGTCTGACCAAGGCAACCCGCAATCTGGAATCTTGAACCTCAGACTCATGAAAAAGTCAACTTGAACACCAAACGACTAATTGACATTAGTGAGGTGAAGACCCCAGTCCTGTAGACTGTAGACCTAGAGTTATACTCTCAATAAGAAAAATGAGACTGGATAAACAAGTCTTGACACCAAGACTTGACACTGAGTCTTACACGTAGACTTGACACCAAGCTAAGATCACTACTTAGACTTGACGCCAAAAACTTGAAATAGAGTCTTGACTGAGACTACGACCAAAACCTAGACTTGTCGCTGAAACCCCTAAACAGGGGTCAAGATAATCCAACAAGAAAATGTCCAAGGCAAACGTTAAGGCTATCCAGTAACAATAACCAAGGAGAAATTCAAGAGCTCTCAAAACATGTCTTGCCTCTATACAGCACAAGATGGAGAGACTGAACTTGACGATAAATGACGCAAATCACACACACACACTAACTTTACGTCACTAGAAGTTGTGACAAGCAATAAAATTTCCTTCTCCTAGTCTACACAAGAAATAGTGTAATGACGTCATCAATATAGTGAACAACGCCGCACTATCAAATAGAGAAATAATTCTACTATACAGTTACATAGATAACTGCGA